>CM053615.1:13064818-13087122 GCA_028646535.1 Procyon lotor
AAAAAAAAAAGATAAAACTAGAATGGCTTTCCCAGATTTCAAACTGTACTATTAATCTATAGTAATCAAAATGATATGATACTGGCACAAAAATAGACACATAGATCAATGGAACAAGATAGAGACCCTAGAAATAAACCCATGCTTACATAGTTAATTAATCCATAACAAAGGAGGCAAGAATATCCAATGAGGAAAAGACGGTGTCTTCAATAAATGGTGTTGGGAAAACTGGACAGCCAAATGCCAAAGAATGAAACTGGACCACTTTCTTACACCATAAACAAAAGTAAACTTGAAATGGATTAAAGGCTTAAATGTAAGACCTGAAACCATAAAATCCTAAAAGAAAACATAGGCAGTAAATTCTTCAATGTTGCAATATTTATTAGCAAAATTTATTAGCAATGTTTTTCTGGATCTGTCTTCTCAGGCAAGGGGAACAAAAGCAAAAACTAAATAATTGGAACTACATCAAACTAAAAAGCTTTTGTACAATAAAGAAAATTATCAACAAAATGAAAGGACAATCTACTAAATGGAAGAAGATATTTGCAAATGATATATCTGATAAGGAGTTAATATCCAAAATATATAAAGAACTCATACAACTTAACAAAAAAACAATCTGATTGCAAAATGGGCGGAAGTCTGGAATAGACATTTTCCCAAAGGAGACATGCAAATGACTTACAGTCACCTGAAAAGATATTCAACATTATTCATCAGGGAAATGCAAATCAAAACCATTATGAAATTTCTATCTTAGACTAGTCAGAATGACTACTACCAAAGAGACAAGAAATGGCAGGTATTGGTGAGGATGTACAGAAAAGGAAACCCTTGTGCACTATTTGGTAGAAATGTAAATTGGTACAGCCACTGTGGAAAACGGTATGGAGATTTGTCAAAAACTTAAAAATCGAAATACCATATGATCCATTGATTCCACTTCTAAGTATTTATTCAAAGAAAATGAAAACACTAATGTGAAAATATATATGCATCTTAAGTTTATCGTAGCATTCTTTACAATAGCCAAATTATGGAAGCAGCCCAAGTGTCCACGGATAGATGAATGGCTAAAGAAGATGTGGTATATTTATACAATGGGACATTACTTAGCCATGAAAAAAAGAATGAAATCTTACCATTCATGACAACATGGATGGACCTAGAGGGTACTATGCTGAGTGAAATAAGTCAGACAGGGAGAGACCAATACCATACGATTTCACCTTTATGTGGAATCCAAAAATACAAAATAAATGAACAAGTAGATTTATAACTACAGAGAACAAACTGGCGGTTGCCAGAGGGCAGGGGGTGGACAGGGAATATGGGGACAATAGTGAAGGAGATTAGGAGGTACAAACTCCCAGTTATAAAAAGAAGAAAGTGGGGCACCTGGGTGGCTCAGTGGGTTAAGCCTCTGCCTTCAGCTCAGGTCATGATCTTAGGGTCCTGGGATAGAGCCCCACATCAGGCTCTCTGCTCAGCGGGGACCCTGCTTTCCCCTCTCTCTATTTGTGATCTCTCTCTCTGTCAAATAAATAAATAAAATCTTTAAAAAAAAATAAGAAAGTCACAGGGATGGAAAGTATAGCATAGGGAATATAGTCAATAATACTGGAATAACTTTCCACGGTGGCAGATGGTGACAATACTTAGCGTGGTGTGCACTTTATAATGTACACAATTGTTGAATCACTGCTGTACACCTGAAACTAATACAATATTATATGTCAACTACACTCCAATTGAAAACTTAAAAATAATCAATGGCTTTGAATTTTTACCACTACAGGCAGCCCCCAATCTAAGAAGCAGTTGGGTAAATAAAAGTTTATTCTCTAAACTGTTGCTCAGAGCTTGGAATTTTTTTTCCATAGAAACATCCTAAATGACTGAGTTCACTGGTCAAGACATGAAAGTCGATTTATTTATTATTTTTTTTAAGATTTTATTTATTTAACAGAGAGAGAGAGATCACAAGTAGGCAGAGGCAGGCAGAGAGAGAGGGGAAAGCAGGCTGCCTGCTGAGCAGAGAGCCCGATGATGTGGGGCTCGATCCCAGGACCTGAGATCATGACCTGAGCCGAAGGCAGAGGCTTTAACCCACTGAGCCACCGAGGCACCCATGAAAGTCAATTTAACTACACAGTGATTGTGAAGGACAGGATTCATGGATCTCCTTCAAATTCCACTAACCACTCTGTACAGTATTCTTCAGATAGGAAGACCTATATCGAGTTCCAACTCATAATATCAGGCACATTCCATGCCCCCCATCTCCCTGCTCTTGTTTTGAAATTCTCAGCAAAAACACCAGGACCTTCCTAATGGAATGAAGGAGAATTCAGGTCTCCTGTCTCCAAATCCTTTCCAGAAGTTGTCCCTTAATATCTGGGCAAAAGGTAATGCTTGGGTCATTCTTAGGGTCTCTGAATTAGGAGAGTAGGGTCTTACCCCCACAAAAACACAGCCTGTAGGTTCAGACCTCCTCTGCTTGGTGGGTCATACGGTGTTAAGACAGATAGTCATCAGAGCATTTACTGTGGGTCAACAAATGTGAACTTGAATCTTGACCAATATCTATGTAACCTTGAATGAATGACTTGACATATCTGGGCCTTACTTTTCATTTATTTTAAAAAAATAATAAATAGAGGAACCTGCGTGGCTCAGTTGGGTAAGCATCTGACTCCTGATTTCAGCTCAGGTCGTGATATCAGGCTTGTGAAATCCAGCCCAGCGTCAGGATCCACACTCGGTGTGGATCCTGCTTGAGAGTCTTTCTCTCCCTTTCCTTCTGCCCCTCCCCACGTCTCTCCCTCTCTAAAACTGATTGATTGATTGATTGATTGATTAATAGCATGCCAAAGTTTTGGAAAGAAAATTTTTAGCTTTCAAGAGAATTCCAGAGGAGTCTATCACCACCACCACCAGCACCAGCACCACCCTCTTAAGAACAAGTGGACAAAAGGATCTGTTAAATTCTTTTAGCCCTGGCATTTTAAATTCTAAGTCTAGTATTTCTTAGAAGCTTCCTAGCCCTGATTTTCTCATCAACTGAGTATCGGGAACCTCCAGATCATCTGCTATCATTCTCCTCCTCTATATTAGTTAAACAACGAGCAGAATGACAAAGGTTTTATAACCTATCTACATGATTTCCCACTCTGAAAATCTTCCTTTTTGCTGTCACAAAAGATCTGTCATTTCCCAACCCCCAATTTCCAAATGAGAGTTTACGCTGATTGGACTTCTAGGTCTTCACTTGGTGTCTTGTAGACTCCCCCTGCCCCCCATCTCCTCCACCAATCCATCCTATTTCAATTTGCTTGATGCGTTCCTTGCTCCTAAGAGTTTTGGACCCAAGACAGAAGTTGAAATCTAAGGCCAGCCCTCCTAATTTAGGAACACTTATTTTTTTTTTTCTTTTTCAGGAAAAGGAGCATTTAATTGCATATCCTGTGTGTGGAGTTACCACCTAGCAGGAGGAATCTGCACCTCGGACTGTCTGGTCGGGGAGTACAGAGCAGGAGAGGTACTGAGGGCTGGGCAGGCTGTGCCCTCCTCCGCTTCTGCAGAGGCGTGGGAGCTCATTTCTGCAGGTCATCCTGGGAAAATCAAGAAGTCCTGCAATTCCTACACTTGCTCTAGTGGTACAACCTTCTACCACTGCATCATGGAAGGGTGCTACCCACCAGTAGCCTTAATCTCAGTCAAAGGAACTGAGATGACCTGAGATAAATAACAGGGAAGTTAGATAATGCAGACCTCAGATTTACCTCTACATTCCTTGCTCATGACCTTAGAAGTTTCAGGGCCACTTAAGAATATTATATCAGAAATAAGAAGTATTGGGGCGCCTGGGGGGCTCAGTCGGTCAAGCATCGGACTCTTGATTTTGGCTCAGGGTCATGATCTCAGGATCAAGCCCCAGGCTGGGTTCTATGCTCAGCATGGAATCTGCTTTGGAGTCTCTCTCCTTCTCCCTCTGCCCCTCCCTGACTCAATCCCCCCGCAAATAAATCTTAAGAAGAAATGGGGCACCTGGGTGGCTCAGTGGGTTAGGCCTGTGCCTTCAGCTCCGGTCATGATCTCGGGGTCCTGAGATCGAGCCCCACATTGGGCTCTCTGCTCGGCGGGGAGCCTGCTTCCTCCTCTCTCTCTCCCTGCCTCTCTGCCTACTTGTGATCTGTCAAAAAAAATTTTTTTTAATCTTTAAAAAAAAAAAAAGAAAGAAAGAAGAAATATCTTCTCTCCTACCCCTCTGTCGTCTAACCTGGAATGCCTGAATAATGTCAAAACTACACAACTGCTGTTGGTATTTCATTTCCTCCACTCCTGCACAGTGTATTACGAGAGAGAGATTTCATTTCCTTGCCTAGAAACCATGAAAATTCTGAGTTCACTAATTTCTTGGGCTTCCAAACTATAGAAATTTAAAAAATCTCTCCATGGTGAAATTAACATGACCCCAACATATTCACATAGGAGTTCTCTTTACATCTCTACACCTTGGAGAAACTCCTCAGTTTCAGAGGATTAATTTGCTAACGATCACCTGGGTAGTAAGTAACAAAGCTGGGATTGAACCCAGGGGTTCTGATGGCGAACCCAGGATTTGGTAAGATAATCACAGCTGAGACAGCACCTTATCAGCGCCTGACATGTGCTCAAGGGCTCAACGGAGGTAATTTCCATTCCTTTCTTTTCTACCATACCATCCTTCGAAAGCAGAGAAGTAAAATCTTCCCTCATCGACATATTTAGCACCTCTGAAACAGCCTCTTGTCAGGAGAGAAGCTACTTTCTCATCTCTTATTTCACTTTTTTTAGCTAAACAGCCAAATATCATAATGGGGCGGGGCAGCACGCATCTAACAACACAGAGGCCGAGCCGATTAATGAGCTCAGGGTGTCGGGTCAAAGAAAACCCCGGGACAGACGTGATGAAACGTGGAGTTTGATGTGTCACCTGTGTTGGTGACATCGGGGCAAGTGCTGGGGACTCTATCAACTAGGAAAGCACGAAAGGAAGGTCCCTGCCCCTCAGCTGTCTAGGACATCGCGTTGACAGTCTAGTTATTAAAGAGAAACTGGGAACTGATTTACAAGTGAAATACCCCAATTTTGAAATGTGGGCAATGCATTGAAAATCTTTTTAAAGGGCAATGGTCCATTTAGTAATGAGCCAGACACAACTTGTCCTTGACCGGGTAGAGCACAAGAGCTGTCCGTTTTCTAACTTGAGCTGTCCTAGAAGCCTGTTCTCCTGCTACTGTTACCAGCAGATCTCAGATGGAGGGACCCAGCAGGGGTTTCCTCCAAGGGCAGACAGTTGGTCCTTTCAGCCTGAACGGGGAAAAGGGACCCAGAACAAGCTATCTTTCTTCTGTCCCCCACATGCCTCCCTCCCTCACGGAGATAAGATGGAACGTGGGAACTCCAGTGCCTTGTTAATTCCTCCACACTCAAAAAGAACCTCCTGATTGTTTTTACCAGGGGGAGAAGTTTAACTGTGAAAAATGTGATGAGAGCTGTGTGGAATGCAAGGGACCCGGCACCAGGAACTGTACCGTGTGCCCCGCCAGCTTGGTGCTGCTGATGGATGACAACCGTTGTCTACACTGCTGTAATGGGTCTGATCCCTCCGACACCCAGGACTGCTGTGACTGCCGGAACACCACAGGTGAGCCGAGAGCAAGAGCAGCCTATAGGGGAAGGGCCTGGACTCCGGAAGGGGATGAGAGCACAGGGGAGAGCAGGATAGAAAGTTCTGGAGAACAAAGAGAGCTCTCTTTTTATTGAGTGCCTGCTAGGTGCTTATCGTCCCTAAAACTTTCGGTCCATCAACCAGCTTTTTTTTTAATTTTTAATATTTTTTTTAAAGATTTATTTACTTCAGAGAGAGAGTGTGGGAGCACAGGTGCGGGGAGGGACAGAAGGAGAGGGAGAGAGAGAATCTTCAAGCAGATTCCCTGCTGAGTGTGGAACTCAACTCAGGGCTTGATCCCAGGACCCTGAGATCATGATCTGAGGTGAAATCAAGAGTCGGTCACTTAACCAACGAAGCCACTCAAGTGCCCCTAAGTAGATTTGCTTAAAGGAATCTCTACACCCAACATGAGCTCTAACTCACGACCCTAAGATCAAGAGTCTCACGCTCTACCTACTGAGCCAGCCAGGAACCCCAAAAAGTAGATATTATGAATCCCCTTTTGCAGATGAAGAGATCAAGGTTCAAAGGGTTTGATTAGCATGTTCAAGTCCATAACAATGTTAAGGGCTCATCTGGAATTAGACCGTAGGTCCTTTGGACTACAAAGTCTGCATACTTTCCACTACTGTGCGCCTCTAAGATAACTCCAGGTGGTCTAGAATCTCATTTTTTAAGACAGATTGTGTTTATTTATTCTAGAGAAAGAGCAAGCAAGTGAGTGTGTACACACATGGGCACATGAGTGAGGGGAGAGGGAGACAAAGAGGCAGAATCTCAAGCAGACTCCCCACTGAGCGTGCAGCCAGACACAGGGCTTGATCTCACGACCCTGAGATGATGACTTGAGTGGAAACCAAGAGTCAGACCCTTAATCGACTGATCCATCCAGGTGCCCCTAGAATCTCTATAAACTTACTTTCTTCTTTTTTATTCTTCTCTCCTCGAATGAAAAGGAAAAGAATCAACTATCAACAAAGCTGATGCCAATGTTACCTTGATTCTGCTATAGACTCATTCTATGAAGTTAGCCCAAATCTAGGACTCCCCTTAGAGACTTAAAGTATTTTAAAAATGAACTTTCATCAAAGGCTAAAAGAAACAAAATGCCTTTTACCAATT
The DNA here is from genome assembly GCA_028646535.1 of Procyon lotor. NCBI lineage: Eukaryota > Metazoa > Chordata > Mammalia > Carnivora > Procyonidae > Procyon > Procyon lotor. Next base: position 13,071,669 of record CM053615.1, read on the forward strand.
CCTAGGCCCCCAACTGTCGCCTACCCACAACCTCATCCATATGTATATGGGTATTTGGTCTTTATAGGCCACAAACTCAGAAAGATCCCAAATGGAGTGATTCCTTCTTAAATATACATATAATAAGTAATATTATATGTATTTTTATTTATATGTTTATTATATACTTTTTTTTTCTTAAAATATATTCTCTAGTCCAGAAGCAGATCATTTCCTTGGGGTTCAGATGGCCTGAGAAAGAGACATCATATTTATGTGAGCCTGTCCATGGATAAGTAAAGCTCAGACCCATAACTGCTACTAGCCATTTCTTTTTTATTTATTAGCCTTTTCAATTAAATTCTAATACCATCTTTCAAAAAATGAATTATTTCCTTCTTTTAGCTTTTTTACCCCCACAAACACCTGGCCTCCCCAGCCCCTCATACATATCCACGTAATATCCACATTATGTCAGCTAAGAATAGTAACCCTCATTACATCAATGGCTTTAAATGAAACCAGAAGTGTGTGCCATTGGGTGCAGAGTTTCTCCAAGACTATTCCAACTAAGTGCTATTTGGTCAGCTTTCCTGGACCTTCTTTGGCACTCGAGGATCCCCCTGGGACAACTCTACAAAAGCCTAAATACTCTTGATTACCTGCTCATTTTTTTATTGGGATACTCTGCTCCTTCAAAGAAACCAGATCACAGAGGCTGACCCTGACTCTGCAGACCTAAGCCTGGAGAAGAGAAAGACAGGATTGTATATAGCGCCCTAGTAATTGAAACAATCTCCAAACATCTTTGATTGATTCTCTTGCCCTAGGCCGTATTTATTTTCAAGTACCACACACAGATTGCTTATCCATCCCTCTGGTGCTTTAATATTTCCTCCAGGGAAAAATTCTGTGCTGATATTGTTAATCACAAAAACAATTATGATAGTGCTATTATGTTAGAAGAGGAAATTCTGATTGGTGGGCAAAAATCCCATAAGGATGAACCTTTGGATAAAACAGGCAACTTATTTATCACCAGCAAAAAGAGGGGGAAATACATAGTGGTGATGAATCAGACCTAATTGGCCAGTACGTAATAAGCCAAAATAATGGCCCCTAAAATAACTAGCAGTGGAATTATATCCATTAAACTAGTATATGGAACGTACCTAGAATCTCATAAAAGAATCCTGGGGGCAGACCCCAATGGTTCAAAAACCACTTATGGAAGACATACCCTGTATTTCAACATGTACATCCAACAGAGTCTGCCAGTTTTTTCCCTGGTGCTTTCATACTCTCTTTCACTGGTGGATGAACGACAGGGGGCAGGGCTCTCAACTTTAGAAATCTTAATTATAAAAAAAAAAAAATAGAAATCTTAATTATGATACAAGTCAACCTGGTCATCAGAATTTAAAGAAGCTACCTCTCTTCCCATCTGATTAGGGCTACAGAATGCATGACCCCAAAAACACAGTTGTCAGAGTGTTTGCCCAAATGTCTCTAGTCCCTAGCATGCAATTTGGATTCCTGGGCTCAAATTTTAATTGCCTCACAGACAAGCTTTTGCCTCTGACAGGCAACAATTCACACCCTGTGGGCCTCAGTTTCCTCAACTGTCAAGCCACAGACTGACCTAATTCCTTTTTTTTTTTTAATCATCTCATTGAGTTCTACTGATTTACCAGAGTAAGTCAACCTGGTGTTTAAAACAAATCTCCAGGGGCGCCTGGGTGGCTCAGTTGGTTGAGTGTCGAACCCCTGATATCAGCTCAGGTCTTGATCTCAGGGTCATGAGTTCAAGGCCCCTGTTGATTTCCACACTGGGCACATGGAGCCTAGGCTTAAAAACTTAACTTAAAAACTTAAGCTTAAAAAAATAATAATCAATAATAAAATAAACCCTATTCTCCAGCTCATTTGCCTTTTCTCTACATTTAGCTGTGGAGAGTCTGTTCTGCCAGTCTTCAGGTCATTTCCTGGGTTACTTACACTGATGTGGGTGTTATCTAGATGTGATACTCCACCATCTTCTCCAGAAGTCTTACCTAATTAATGCCTAAGGCCCCACACATCTCTAAGTCTCAGTGGTTTGGGGGCGCCTGGCTGGCTTAGTCAGGTAAAGCACGTGACTCTTGATCTCAAGGTTGTGAGTTTGAGCTCCATGTCCGGCATAGAGATTACTTAAAAAAAAAAAAAAAAAGTCAATGGTTTTATAATCTTCTCTGCCCTTGAATGTTGGACCAGGTTGAAGGGTACCTGTGGAAAATAATCAGTCTTAGAGAAAGTCAGAGTTGAAACAAAAAACAGAGCATTTAGCAGTAACTGAAGCATGGCCCAAGATGGAATATTTTTCTTAAGAAGGAAATAGAGGGTGCCTGGGTGGCTCAGTTGCTAAGCGTCTGGCTTCGGCTCAGGTCATCATGGGATCAAGCCCCACATGGAGTTCACTGCTCGCCGGGAAGCCCGCACTTCTCCCTCTCCCCATCCCCCCTGCTTGTGTTCCCTCTCTTGCTGTATCTCTATCAAATAAATAAAATATTAAAAAAAAGGAAATAGAAAAATTGATTGGTGGGGCACCTGGGTGGCTCAGCTGTTAAGCCTCTGCCTTCAGCTCAGGTCATGATCCCAGGGTCCTGGGATCGAGCCCCGCATCAGGCTCCCTGCTCCGTGGGAAGCCTGCTTCCCCCGCGACCAATCCCTCTGCTTGTGTTCCCTCTCTCGCTGTGTTTCTCTCTGTCAAATAAATAAAATCTTTAAAAAAAAAAAAAAAAAAAGAGGGATGCCTGGGTGGCTCAGTTGGTTGGGCGGCTGCCTTCGGCTCAGGTCATGATCCCAGGGTCCTGGGATCGAGTCCCACATCGGGCTCCTTGCTCGGCAGGGAGCCTGCTTCTGCCTCTGCCTGCCTCTCTGCCTCCTTGTGCTCTCTCTCTCTCTCTGACAAATAAATAAATAAAATCTTTAAAAAAGAAAAAAAAGAAAAATCGATTGGTCAGGTTGGATACTTGGTGACTGACTCACGAAGTATGAAGATGAGGGGACTCTAGGTCTCAAACCAGCCTTCAGCCTAGAAGGGTTTGTTGGAATCGTCAGACACAGACTGGGACTCTCAGGGGGTACACAGTGCAATTCTGTAGAGAGGTGTGCCCTCTGGGAAAATCAGAGACAATGATTCTGCCATTTTAGTTTTCAAAGATAAAGCAAAGCTTTTTACCTCAGAAACTAATTTCCCTCATTGCTTACCTTCTCCCCCACCCTCTCCCCCCCCCCTTTCTCTGGGGTCTTCTTCCAACAGAGGAGTGTATCCTTCAAGCAAGCGAAATTGGGCCTGCTGGTGAACATACCAAGATAGCCCTGTTCGTCACCTCCTCCATTATGCTGGTGCTTCTGCTTGGGGCAGCTGTGATCGTCTGGAGGAAATCTCGAGGCCGAGTCCAACCCGTAGCAAAGACCCGCTATGAGAAGCTGGCCGACCCCAGCAAGTCCTATGTTTCCTATAAGAGCAGCCATAGTGAAAACACCAGCTTTGAAGAGGATCAGGTGATAGAGTACAGGGACCGGGACTATGATGAGGATGAGGATGATGACATCGTCTACATGGGCCAAGATGGCACCGTTTACCGGAAATTTAAGTATGGGCTTCTAGATGATGAGGAGGAGGATGAGTTGGAATACGATGATGAGAGTTACTCTTACCAGTAGACAAGAGCCTCCCTCACCCCACCCCATTCCACTCACAGGCATGCATGCGAGTGTTACAGTTTGGGGGTTTTATCCCCACACATTGCACTGATGTGTGGGTGTTTGTCTTTGTCCTCTTAACCATGAGTCCAACTAGCGTATGTAAGAATGCTGAAATAATTTGTTCTTCTTTTGAGTAGCGAAACTCAATTAACCATAACTGAGGAACAAGGATAAAATTCAGATTTCCCTCAAAATAATAAGTCGAAATACAGGAAGTGAAAAAAAGTGAGATTTGTACATTTTGTGAGATTAAAAAAAAGTGGACCTCTAGGCATTCTGTTTTTCAGCTCTACTGTGGAAATATTTGCTGCCTTCTGGGATTCTGGCATTTCTGTAAATGATTTGGGGGGTAGGGGATGGGGAGACAAAAGAGTTGTCTGTCTCAAGGGATTTTCCTCCCCTGTCAGCGCCATTTTTATGCAAAGGTTGGTTCTGTTCCGAGCATCTAAAGAAGGTTCTCCTCCTCATGCCATTTATCACTCTCCTCCCGACTGCCCCTGGGGAGCAGAAGATACTACCTGTGCTAAGGGGGTTCCCAACCTACTTGGAGATGAGGAAAGAAAAGGGAGCCAGTGTCAGAGCCAAGGAGCCATGGGCTCCCCGGGCTCTGGTTCTTCTGCAGGATTCCACAGCCATTCTGTCCTAGGGATGACAGAGCAAGCTTGGGCAGAACGTAGGTAGCCACAAACCAGCAGGACAGAAATCATTACAGTTCCAAGAACTGCAGCATTACACCCTCATGCTTTTCTAAGAGGTTCCGTGGTAGGAAACACCCGCCAAGACATCAAGTAATAAAAGAAAAATGGTAGGGTTAACCTAACATAAAATGGGATAAAATGACAAGAATGGCATCCACTCTGGAAAAAAAAAAAAGTTTTTAGCTACCAAATCAGAGAGCTTTCATCGACAGCCTGTCACAGAGCTGAGAACTCCCCGTAGAAAAAGTTGGAATGGATTCTAACGTGGAAAATCCCAGCGTCCTGCTCACAAGCCTTCTCCAGCTGCCCCCCAGCCTTCCAGCACTCTCTGTGATCCGTTTCTAGACATTCTAGGTTCTCCTTGGTCCACTTCCCTATCAAGTACAGGCTCAGATTTGTGCACCCGGCCATTTACCACCAAGAGTAACACAGAGAGAGGGGTTCTTACCGTGTGAAATTACGTAAGCCGGGTTTCGTGGATTTTCATGTCCAAGCAGAAGTTACAGGCAGTGCTGGGAAGGGATCACGGGGAAAAATGACATTTTCAGACAACAATGCTACTCATAAAAAAAATTTATCACACACCTCCTGTAGGTATTGAGCTAATTCCTTAAAGAAAAAGTCACCCCACTCAATATCGGGACTTAACAGGGTTAGTACCATTATTACTGTTTTTTATAGGAAACTTAAAACTTTTGAGAGGTTAATAGTCTGAGGTCACAGAAAGCTAATTGGGATTCAAGGAAAAAGAATGACCATGATGTGCATATTCTTAATAGCTATGCTATACTGGCCTAAAATAAGCAGCAACCTAAATATAGTATAGAAGAGTGGATATTATTATATTTCATGATATGGCGACAATATTATCTTTACTAAATTCACATATTTTTCTTTTCTTTTAATATAACATATGGCTGGCACAGGAAATCTCTGTGAAGAAGCCTTCCGGGTACTGAAGGCCTGCATGTTTCTTAGGGGAGTGCTCTTAAAACAAAGGTTGGCAAACTTTTCTCTGGAAAGGGCCAGATAGTAAATACTTTAGGCTTTGCACAACGATCAACTCTGCCATATGGCACTAATGTAGCCAATCCAGAAAAATAAGTGGGCTACCTTCCAATTAAACTTTATTTATGGATGCTGCGATTTGGATTTAAGGTAATTTTCACATATCATGAAATATTGTTCTTCTTTTGATTTTTTTTTTCTTCCAGCACTTAAAAATGTAAAACCATTCTTAGCTCTGGGCAGTTCAAAATCAGGTAATGGGCCAGACTGGCCAACAGACTGTAGACTGCTGATCTCATCTTAAAAAAAATCCTTAAGAGCCCATGTGTGTTTATACACACATGATATGCTTCCAACAGTTTTTTTTTTTTTTTGATCATTTAAAATCATTCCTTCCAAATCTATCATCTAGCACCCTTTTCGATTCTTAGAAATTAAAAATGGATGTAGGATAGCCATCATATCAATGGGAGACTTCCTTGTCCCTTCCCGTGTGATTACAGAGTGTAGACTACGCAAGAGTAATTTTGTTCATTCTGTGTTGTTCTTCTTCCCTGATAATTCTGAAGCTCTGATAGACTGAGTTGGACATTTCTTGTGTCGCCTGGAAATGGTTTTCCAAGAAAAATCTGTGTTTATGATACACAGAGATTAAATAAGGTTGAGATGACCTTGAATACCAAGAAAAATTGTGTTGTTACCTTGTGTGACCCCTCTCCAAAAAAAAGGCTTGTACTGTGTGTTGGTACAGTTTGACATCTTTCTTTCTTTGTTCTTGGTCATGCCACCTTATCCTCAGGCTTCTTTTGAATACTATACTAACAATTGTCAAATAGATAAATATGTGGTTGGAAAACAAAGTCACTTTTTGGTTTTCTGTTTGCAAATAACTTGGAAATATTAAAAGGATCCTTATCCACTAGAAATGCACCAAAAGGCTGAGCAAGGGCTTAGAAAGTTCCAGTTCATCGACAGCAATTTTAAAATTGGACACAAAATTAAATCAAGACCACATAAATGTGATGGAGACTGGCTTATGAACAGCCTATTTCCGAGCACATTGTGTGCTTGGTATTATGCTTTACCAAGTAAGAGACACAAAACAATGCTGTTTATTAAGAGTGCTATTTTTTCTTTTTATCTTTCTACCTCCAATGACTGGAGCTAGTCATAGCAGTTACGAAACTTGTTCCTAAAGAGCAACCTAATCCATCTGTCAGCCCCACCATCACTGACTCAGTTAGGTCCCCATTCTCTCTCATCTGGACCTTTCCTGCTTCCTCCCGAATTCTGCTGAACTTCAGTCTTTCTTTCTCCCAACTGACCCCTTATCTCTCTAGCAAAGATCCACCAGATCTTCGGTCCACCAGCCCATCACATTCAGAGCTCCCCAACATCCACGTTGACTTTGACATTCAAAATGTTGCAAGACAGAGCCACTGCTCTCCGACCCACCAGTTCCCACCCCCCCTTATTTCCCAGATTCCCCATTTGTCCTGAATTGCTCCTCTAAGTTCCCCAGAACAACATCCCAGCATCTCCTGCCCTTGGGCACACATTGTTTACTCTCCTTGGAATATTCTTCCCTCACCTTGACCAACTGGAAAATTTCCGACCCTCCTTTCAAACCATGTTCCTTCTTATAACCTCTCCTGGGAGGTCTCCTCTGACCCCCTTGAAGATGAATCACAATCTCGCCTCTCTGCCACCTTGATGCTCCGTGCATACAGTTTTTCACATCATGTATCTGTACCCACTACTCGATTCCTTGAGGTGGCTACTATTTCCTTTCCAAAACCTGGCACAGTGCCTAGAACTTGGTAAACGATCAGGAGTTCTTGGTAGAGTCAAATCTTAGGAAGACAGGACTCACCTACGTGAAACACCTAGACAATGACAATGGTCCTGAGGGCCGTGTTAAGCGGGGGAAGGGGGAGGAGAGGTGCTGTCAGTTAAGCAAGAGGATTACAGGATGACTGCAAATTAGAGCCTGGAAGGGGTGGTTTCAGAGGGGAGATTTGTGCTTTGACTTGATTTGAAAAAGACGTAGAAGGTCTTCCTCAAAAGCCACTGGAGTTAGTAAGAAGTTGATCTGACTTTCATGATGATAGTAGTGATAAGATTAATTTACTAAGTACACATATGTATTAAGAATCAACCATAGGACACCTCGGTGGCTCAGTGGGTTAAAACCTCTGCCTTCGGCTCAGGTCATGATCTCAGGGTCCAGGATCCTGATCGAGGGATCAAGTCCCGCATCGGGCTCTCTGCTCGGCAGGGAGCCTGCTTCCCCCTCTCTCTCTGCCTGCCTCTCTGCCTACTTGTGATCTCTATCTCTCAAACAAATAAAATCTTTTAAAAAAGAATTAACCATGTGTCCCGCATTGTTCTAGATGCTGGAAAACACCAGCAAGTGGAAGCCATCACATCTTGGGTCTTAAGGAACTTGCCAGAGGGTAACGCCAGGGAAGCATGAAGGAGAACCCGCGGCTCAAGGGCATTGTCTCACCCAGAGGCACTGTGAGCATCAAAGAGGAAAGCAATTATTTTAGGTAATCATAAACATCAACCATATATAAATCAACCCATTAAAACTCAAGATAAAGACTTAGGTCCTTACTGCATACATTTGACACTGAAAGAGACATTCCAAGATCCGTTCAGAGTTAAGGAGGTCTGCTTCATGAGTTCATGAAAAAAGAAACTACAGTGTCTTACCCAAGCTTAGAGGCCATCCATTGAAATCAACAGTATTCAGCATTTTGTGCCAAAATGTAATAAATGTAAATAGGCTGCATCTCAGAGAGAAACATAAGAATTCTGTCAATGTGACTGGCACAGACTTTGAATCTAACTGATCACCACATATCAACAACATCTGATAATAAATCAGTGTGACCAAAATTTAAGGATGAAATATAATATATAAAGATAGCTTTAACAATTAAAGCTATCTACGTCTACCCTGCATTGTTCTCAACACAAACAAAAAAAAAAAAAGAAAAGAAAAAGAAAGGGGGGTTGGGAAAGGCCAAAAACCAGTCATAAAGATGAAGATAAAAGGGATGATGTCTGTTTTGCTTATTCTATTGTCTTCGTGACTAACACATTCAGTGGCGCAAAAGGCAAATATCCATTGAGTGGTTCCTGGTATAAAAATAATTGCAGGTGTTTGGACCTTCTGAGCTCGGAGCACACACCAGAACTAGGTCCCGTGCCCACACTCAGCTGTGCAGAAGGCTTGAAAGCAAAAACCGAATCGAAGAGTAATGAGAATGATTACCTTGCTGGGTTTAGAAAACTCATGACTCATCTTCTGGGACTTTGCCATCCATAATGAAAGTTTTCCGTTATCAAAGAAGAGCAGTGGGGCTGTGAGATAACCCAGCGAAGGTCTCCCACTCCCAAGATAGGGGTGCACTGACAAGAGCTGATCCCAGCTGCCAAGGGAAAAGACAGAAGGCTAATGAAACCATTCCCTGGAGCAGAGAGGCATCTGTAAAACAGAGAATGAGAATGCAAGTCGGGAGGACTCCCAAGTCTCCACGTTACGGTCATCCTGAAGCCTCCTCCCCGGCTAGGAGTGGGATTCTGCGCCTGACAGAAATTCTGCTGTATCCTTGAGGCTGCTTTTAGTTAAAAATTACAGAAGAGTCAACCCAAGATGGCTTCAAGATCAAAGGAAATTAGTGGCTCATTTAATCAAAATGCCTAGGGTGGGATCGGGTACTGCTGGAAATGGAGCTCAGCCCCTGACCTCAGGTACTGGACGATCTCCACTCCCCCCTCTGTCCAGTGCTGTGTTGGCCCCTTCTCACTGGAGACTAGGGCCCAAAGGGGCAGACTTTTCATTATCTTGGGTCCACATCCAACAGGAAACAGGCCCCACCTTACCCCAAGGCAAGTCTCAAAACAAAAAAAAAAAACCAAAAAAACAAGAAAACCTTCATGGTATCTCATTGATTCTGAAAACGCATTTGCCAGTTTCTGTGGTGTAAATGCACCCACTGTGGCCAATTTCAAGGTTAGAATGTGATGTCGCTTGATGTGGAGGCCGGAAGAAATGTGAAGAAGCAAATCCTGATGATATTTCTGCCATAAAGATGCATGAGAGACAAAAATAGCCTCAGGAGTGTAACTAATAGGAAAATGTAACATGATTAGGAAGTGAGGAGTTCGGGGTATTTGTTACCTGTGTTTCTAATACAATTTCTTCAATTGAAAGTTTTACAACTGAATTTTTAATAATTGCCACGTGTAACAACTGACTCAGAAGATTCCTGAACAGTTAACAGCTGGTTTTCATAAGCCCGGACAAACCAGCTTCAACACACCACTTTTTTAGGTAGAATCTTTCCCTCTGTGGTTTCTTTCTCTCGCTGTCAAACCTCTTATGCAGAAATTCCTGTCTTTTTTTCCTATTAGTTCCCCCACTCCATTGCTATCAGGAGGCAACAAAATAATGACTGGTTTGCTTGTTTCCACCAGCAGTCAGAGAAAAACAAACTTAATGAATAATAATGTTTTAGCAAAGACTTTTTAATTCCAGCCCGCAGTTCTGGAGTTCTGTCCACTGCTACCCCTAGTCACATGGACAGTCTCGTGTATTACTTGGTATAGAGTAAGCCAATGTGCTCATTTGTATAACTGTGTGACAAACTACCGGAAATATGGCAGCTTAAAATAATACGCATTTATTATTTCAGTTTTTTTTTTTTCAAGATTTTGCTAATTTGAGAGAAAGATAGCATGAACAGGTCGAGGGGCAAAGGGGGAGAGAGAAGCAGGCTCCATGCTGAGCACAGAGCAGGTCTTGGGGCTCGATCCCAGGACCCTGGAATCATGACCTGAGCAGAAGGCAGACACTTAACCAACGGAGCCACCCAGGTGCCCCCTATTTCACAGTTTTATAACCCAGAAGTCCAGGTAGACTTGACTAGGTTTTCAGCTTACAGTCTCACAAGGGCAAAATCAAGATGCAAACCTCTTACCTGGAGGCTTTGGAGAAAAACTTGTTTTACAAGGTGTTCAGGTTGCTGGTAGAATTCAGTTTCCAGTAGCTCTAGGCTGGAGGTCCACGCTTACTTTTCTGGCTGTTGACCAGGGACCACTCTCAGCTCCCGGAGGTCATTCTGGTCTTGTGCATGGTACCCAGGCCCCCTTCAAAGCCAGCATCTATGCACCGAATCTTCACGCTTCGACTCTTTCTGACTTTCCCTCTTGCTATCGGCTGGAGAAAACTCTCTGCTTTTAAAAGTCTGGTGTGATTAGGTTAGACCCACATGGGTCTCCCTTTGGCTTTATTATAATTATTTTTATATTCTATATAATATTATAATTACACAGCATAATTATAGGCATGAGATCTCACCATATGCACAATCCTGGAGATCTGAGTGGGAAATCTTTTTTTTTTTTTTTTTTAAGATTTTATTTATTTGATACAGAGAGAGAGAATACGAACAGGGGGAATGGGAGAGGGAGAAGCAGGCTTCCCGCAGAGCAAGGAGCCCAGTGCGGGGCTCAATCCCAGGATCCCGGGATCATGACCCGAGCCGAAGGCAGACGCTTAACAACTGAGCCACCCAGGTGCCCCTTGAGTGGAAAATCTTGAGGGGCCACTTTACAACTCTGCCTACCATAGCCAATAAAACTCTTCTGGAAATCAATTTAGCAAAAACTGTGCTGAGTCTTTTCAGTATGTGTTCTATTTGAATCCACTAAGTCCTTGCTGGGAAATATAAACAGTGCCAAAGCATTTACGAAAAAGTTTTGCTTTTGTTTATAATTTAAAACTACTTTATAGTACTCTAAAAGTAAGTTTTTAAAGACCACACAAAATATGCTATAATAGTTACATGTAATAATAAGCAAGATATAAAAGTTTATATACACTGCCATTTCAAGTGTATTTCTAAAATTAAAAACCTATGGCGATTATGTAAGCTGAACTGTAGAAAGCAAATAAGCATTATCTGCCCCCAAATAATTTAAGGTGAAAAAAAAAAACAAAGATGTGTGCAAATAACCACAAAATGAGGGACTATGCAAACAGTGCAATAATTCGGGGCTGGGAGGAAGCCTACAGTAAGATCATTAGAACACAGAGACTATGAGAAAAAGCAAATTGAGGCCTCTATGTGCTTTTTTGGGAGAGGTGTTTGGGAGAATAAAAGCGTCTGTCAGGCTCAGTAAGAGTGAGCACTAAGTCTCTATCTCAACTTACCTGTCCTCTCTAAGATGACGAGCACGGTGGGGCGCCCAGTTGGCTCAGTCAGCGGAGCGAGTGACTCTTCATCTCTGGGGGGTGAATTTGAGCCCCACGTTGGGTGTCAAGATTACGTAATAAAAAATAAAATGATGAACACTTCTCGCATGAATCTGAACTCACAGCTCTATTCCAGCTACACGTGATAAAGGCCATCAGTCCTCCTGCAAACTCCGGGCTAGGAGAGGGATGGCAGACCTGGTAAGCAGACACTGTATTTGGGGACCCCACCTTCTCTTCGCATCATTTCCCCCTCGTGTTCTTGTTTCTCAGGGAACCCAACGAGCCTAAGTGGGAACCCTGCACAAATGTCCACATATTTGGCTCAGGGCCGGCCCCCCAAATGATCCCCTAGCCTCAGTTTCAATAATTACATCTCATTCTGTCCACTTATAAACTATTCCTAAGTAGGAAGTCTCCCCCCTTTTTTTTTTTAAATCTTGGTGGGTGATGCCCCGATTAGACTCCTCGTGTCTGTATTCATTTTTATAAAGACGATTTGGCAAAATGGAAACGCCACGACTTTGAGAATTCAAGATTCCTGGAATGGAATTCCAGCTCTGACTCTTCCTTGCGTGGTATCTTGAGCAAGTTACTGAAGTTCTGATTCCTCACTATGTGTGGGGAAACTTTTACTCCAGACCTCGAAAGGCTGCCGTGAGGAATGAATGACATTACATAGGCAAGGGGCTTGGTATACAGGAGGGGTTCTATAAATGCTAACTCCCTGCACCCCCGCTCCCTCCCAGATCGTTTCAGTAGCAGTGAAACCTTGTTAATAGTCTCCCTCCCAAGAACCCATATTTCGGAAGAATTTGTGAAGCAAGATTATGTGAGGAGAAAAGGAGATTTAACCTGCTCTACACGCTTAATCCGGAAGCAAGGACACACCCACTCAGCACTTTTTAACTATGTCTCAGCAAAGGAAGCAGGTTGGATGAGTGGTTTTAAGTAAGCATATCATTAACCGGATTGTCTTACTTGATTTCTCAACAGACAGGGAAACAGGAAATCATTCTTTCAGAAATCCAGTGACTTGCTCCAAAGCCTGGAGGAAATCAAATCCTTTCCTCACTGAAGTGAGGAAAGTTCTGGTTAAAGGGCCATACATTCAATAAACACATTGCTCAAAATGCTTTAGCTCTAATGAAATCTGTTCATCTCTCCACACCTTCTCTCTCTAAAAAGCAACCAAGCTCCACCCCAGCAGAAGTGTTTCGTTCTTGTTGTTTTTAATAATCTCCACACCCAACATGGGGCTCGAACTCAGGACCCTGAGACCAAGCGTCCCTCCAGAAGAGTTTAATAGAAATCCTGTGGATACCTAGACTGTCCCAGAGAATCCACACTCCTCCAATAAACCCCTCCGATCTCCCCAAATCATGACAGACTCACGTGGGACTTTGCCTCTGAAGCCACAGGGGATCTCGGACGCACGCTGAGAACATGGACAAGGACAGCCATCCAGTCTATTTCTAGGTCACTTTGGCTGTGAGGCCGTGTAGAAAAGGTTACAGGATTTGAAAGCAGGCCTGTCCGGACGGTGGGGCTGAGAACTCACGTCAGCGTCATCGCCTTTGCCTCTGCGGTCCCCAAATGCCTGCGAGTCGAGGACAGCCTGGCGGGCATCACGGTCCCTGCTGCAGGTGGCGGGCCAGGGGACGCTGGGCAGCGAGGAGCCGCAGCGTGGACATCGGACGTCACCTTGCAACCGGGGCAAGCCACAGGCCAGGCTGAGACAGGCCTGCCCAAATTCAGGCAGCCAGGTGGAGGCCGTGAGAGCCCCCCCGTCCAGGCGCCCAGAGAGAGTCCACAGGGGCTCCAGCTGACGCTCGAACAAGGTGGGCTGGGACGGCGCGGGTCCATTTCCACATCAAGTACAGGACAGTATCGTGAATAGGGTTCCTCTTACGATTTTCTGAAAGATGTCTTCCTTTCTGGAGTTTTCTTGTAATACAAGTAACTCCTATAACATACAAAAACGTCTTCGGCGACTGGTGATGGGGTGGTCGGCCAGGCTTAGGGTAGGCTGGTAGTGGTGAAGGTTGGGGAGGAGTCAAAAGGCAGAGGTGGAGCTTGGAAGGCGTGGGCCATGGGCGCCCCAACGCCAGTGCTGCTCGGGGTCAATTGTATTTAGCCTGGGTTCCAGGCTTCAGGTGTGGGGCCAGCCAGTTTCTAAGGGGGGGGCGGGGTGAGCAGCCGTGTTTTCTGTATTGATTTGCTCCTGCAACAAAGGAACACAGAAAACAAACCAAATTGCTTATCAGCAAGTGGCTGGGCAAAGAATCCTTTACAAAGGTGTTTTCCGTGGGACTTCCTGATGCCCATCCTGGGGCCCTAAGGGACCTTGGGGGATCTTGGTGACTGAGGCTCTAAGGACACTGTCTTTCTCTCTCTCTCTCTCAGCCTGGGATTGGAAGTTTTATTCCCCGTGATCCTCTGGCCCAACTCCACGCTGAGTCCTTTATTGCTTCTGTGACTTCCCTCTGCGGCCCAGCTGTAGAACATCTGGCTAATTTCTCCCTCCTGGTTTTCCGCTGATTTTCACTTTGAAAAAGCTGTTTGCTGTTTGCCTGTGAGATCAGTTTCGTCCCCCGTAGGTGGATCTCCGGTGGCCTTAGGCAGGCTTATCTCTGTACCTTTGCTGGTTAGCAGGAAAGGGTCTAAGGCAGGGCAAAGTCTGCTCTGAGCGAGAAGGTGCTACACCCAGGTTATCATTCCTCTGGTCACCTGAGCTGTCACATCTCGGGTAGAAACTGGGAGAAATCAAACAATATCCTCAGGCCAACCATCTGGAGGTGGTTTCTCAGAAAAGTGGGCAGCTGCGTAATCCGTGGGACCCAGGGTAAAATTAAGAATTTTGGTGAGCAACAGAGCACGGAATCCAAGCCTGCAGCCCTTCTAAGCGGCAAGCGCTGTGCGGCTGCGCAGGTGCATCACCCTTGACACTGAACGTGATTTCACTATGTCTTCAGAGCCGTGGAGACTTGCCAAATGCTTCAGTTACTGCCTCCACCTCCACCCGCCAGGAGGTCTAAGAATTTAGATACAAAGGTGGTAGTGTTGGAGGAGAGGGAAGAAGAGTTCATTGATATCTACAAAATACGGAACTTTAAGGAAAACCCCAAGGAAGGCGGCTTGGTATAGAAGGCGAAGGATTTTTCAGACATAAGAAACTGCATTGAAAGAGAGCTGCTCTCCATTCTCAGGCAGCCTGTGTGACACTGGCCACGTCGTCTGACGTTAGGGGTGTGGCTGTGCCTCCTGGACTGTAACTTGTAAACTGCACAGCAGCTCCAGCGGGAACTTCTCCTGGTGCCATTTGAAAAGATGGTTCTTAGCCCTTTGGGGGTCACGCTGACAATGGGCCTCCCCGAGGGGTGGCTGTATACTCCTTCCAAGGCAATGGGTAGGGAGGGCTTTTACTTGGTCCTTTTTTTTGTTTTTCCTCCTCCTAGTTTTGACTCCCTCTGGGCTAAACACAAAATCAGGAATTTTGTGATTCACCCTGTCAATTTGTTCATTTCCAGTGCAAGCTGCTCGGAAGCTTTCCTCACAGCCTGAAGGCTAGGAGGGGCAGGGGCTGGCCAGGGTCACCCAGAGTGACCTCCCTGGGCTTGTGATATCAGAGCCCTGTTTGCATAGCCGAGGGCCTAGCACTGCTGGAAGGGAGGGCAGAGACCACCCCCCCCCCCCCCCCCCCCCCCCCCCCCCCCCCCCCCCCCCCCCCCCCCCCCCCCCCCCCCCCCCC
>CM053615.1:13087222-13105237 GCA_028646535.1 Procyon lotor
GACTTTTGGACACCTTTGGTATCTGCAGGAAAGTCTTTGGTGCTGCTTTTTCTTCCACATTTGGAAGGTACTAGAAAAAAATGAAGGGACGTGATGCTCCTTTATTTACTGCTACTTCATCTGGGCGAGGGAAGGAGAGTCTGTGATTCCTTCTCTGGAAATGCACTCCAATCCCCTAGAGTGGATTTGAGTGCAAATCAAATCCCCTAACGCACTCAAATTCCCAGAAGCCTAAAATATACCAGGAACCACGTGGAGGCGAGGACGATAAAGTCAAATAAGCTGGAATTTCTCTGGGACACTGCCTGTAGGTTCCTCAGTGTCACAGACATCAACTTATTCCACTTTGTACCCCGAGCCCAAAGCACGGTCCTAGCACACGGTAGTCGCTCCATAAATATTTGTCTACCACTGACCAAAAGCAGATTCTCTGCATATAATCTAGGGAAGAGTTTGCTGTGTCCTTAAAGTTGCAACGTTATCTTTGGCCAGGGGAAGAAACCACCACCTTGCAACAGTAAGGACACTGTTTTCGGGACAATGAGAAGCATTTTGCATGGATCAATCTGTTTAATCCTTATAGTCACCCTTCCAACCCTATGAAGCGGGCACTGTTCTTACCCATGTTGCCCAGATTAGACACTAAGCCACAGGGAAGTAAAACAACTTGCCTGGGGCCACCAGGGTGGCTCAGTCGATTAAGCCTCTGGCTCAGGTCCTGATCTCAGAGTCATGAGATTGAGCCCCGCATCAGGCTCCGAGTTGGCTTGGGATTCTCGCTTTCTCTCCCCCTGTACCCTCCTGCTCTTTCTCAGATAATAAAATCTGGGTCACAATCCAGATTGCCAAGTAGATGGAGTCCCTATCAGATTTAGCTCCGGCCCTATCTGTGCATCTGGGCCACGAGAAGCACACACCTTTGCTCCCTTCCCTCATCCCCTCTCTAGAGAGTGCAAGAGTCACGTTCTCTCTCTGCTCTGTTGTTGACAGCCGATCTAGCCAGATTCTCATACAATCCTTACATCCCACCTTCCAACCTAGGAAACACAAGCTCTCTGCTTGATGTAACTGAAAGGGGTCCAACAGAGCATACTGAGATCATCTCTCAATGAGCCTTCCCTCCCTCCCTAACTCCACTCCCCTACAGGTGGGAGGGTGATGGACAGGACGGGTTTCTCACTTTCTCTCAGCACGACCTGGATTTTCTAGGACCCAGAATTGGAAAATGGGGGAGTTAGCATCATCTATTACAAAAATTTTACCCTTGACGGCCTCTTCCAAAAGTATAAAAGGAAGTTCCATATTCACATGATCTCACAGATGGGTGGGCTACAGATAAGTGGAGGGAATGGAAAGAGAATGAGCAAAGGCTTGGAGTCTGGAAGAGACAGAGCTCAAGAATTACTAGGGAGCAAGAGCTGGCTGGCGAGAGTCCATTATGATGGAACTCTGTGGGGAACAAGAGACCGATGTCAATGAAATAGCCACAGGTTGCCTGAGGAGCTTGCCAGGGGTGCTGAAGGCTGGAGTCTGGATACTCTGCCCTGACATTAGCTGGCTCTCCTGGTGTGGTCTGGGACCTGGATCCTTGGCACGTCCTTATTCCTCCAGATGCAGAGATCTTGCTCCTGTCCACGATATGCTAATTGGATTAATGCTTACAGGTTTGTCAATTTTCTGCCTTTTTTGCTGTCTCCACTAAAAGTTTGATCTCAGCTTTGCTAACTCTATTCTGTGCCTGAAACAGTCTAGCCTGCTGAAGCAAGAGCCAAGCAAAGGGTGAGCCGCCATGTTTTGCCAGAGCTGCTTAGCTGGTGGACCCGGGGATCATTCCCACCCACCGTCCACAGTTCCCAGGGTCCCATGTACACAACTCCTGTGGGGCCCGGCAGCTAAGCCTCAGTCTTCAAAGACTCTTTCCCTTTTGAAGCGGGTTGGGCTCCAAAATGCAACTCTGAAACTTTCTTCCTACGCAGCTTGAGTTGGACTGAGTTGATGTTTTCTTTATCTGAAGTGTGGTAACAATATCTACCTAAGACAGCTCAGACTTATTGTGAAGAACCTTGAAATGATATAAGTAAAACCACACTGAACTCCTCTTGCTACATCAGCTAAAATTTACCTCTAGTCAGTAGATGGAATGTAACCACTCATATCTTGACTCTCTATGGTGAAACATAGGGTCCTTATTCTTCTTTTGAATGTTCAATGTGCACCCAGTTATGTGTTTGACTTTTAAAACTGTGCTCTTACAAAAATCATGTTATCCTCAGTGTAGTGAAGCTATGGCTGAAACAGGTATTTCATTATTATTCATCCTTTTGCAAGACTATAAAAAGGAATGAAGAAACGTTCATTGAGGGCAGGGAATCTAAGATAACACTTGTTTCCATCTTCTAAAACTTGGAAAGAAGTACTCAAACGAGGTCTATAGAAAACAGTAGAGAACAGGTCCGGCTGGTCAGGCTCTGGGCCAAGGAATGTCCTTGTCCTAGTTTTGAAATATGGTGGAAATCTCAGAATAGTAGTATTAGGTTTAGTTGGGTCCGGGAGAGATTTGAAAACAAAACAAAAAGCTTCATTTGACAGAGATTCCGTACTGGTTGGAGAGCCTTTAATAAACTTGAAATTCCAGCAAATCTGCAAGCAAAACAACACCTTGGGCAGCCGGAGAAAATGTTCTGAATACTCAGAGGCCTATAGGGACCCTGAGATGAACTTGGACTTCTCATGAGTGACTCAGTTAGCAGTAGGTATTTGTTTACAGGGATCCAAGCAGAACCCACACCAGGGAATCTTCTCAGTGCCCCACAGGGAGTGTGACTCTTCTAGGTCTTATATCCAACTGCTTCCAGAAGAGTGCTTACAGGCACCATCTAATATGTGCACAAAATGAAACTGTTGACATGGAAAGAGAATTTGAGCCTTGAGGGAGGCAGTAGTAAGTGGGCTGATCCATCCAAGCAGAAGTTTAAGCATTTCTTAGCCACGGAGGCCTTTAATCAAATATAGTCTGCCGTGGAAACCACAGGTGTAATAGTTCAGAGTACTACCTTAAAGCGAGCAGGGCAGAGATCCCCTTGCCTGCCCAGCCCATGGTGCACCTCCAGGAGGCATGAGGGCTCTTCAAGGACACTCTGAAAATCAGGGTTCCATAAGAGTATTACTACTGAGATTGAACACTAACCCTGGGCTTCCTGCAAATCAAGATAAAAGTGGAAACACTATGGATTATATATTTTTTAATTTAGATAAAAGAAACAAAAGGTTCTAGGGGAACCTGGTTGGTGCAGTCAGTTAAGCACCCAACCCTTAGTTTCGGCTCAGGTCATGATCTTGGGGTCGTGGAATAAAGCCCCACATGGGGCTCTGTGCTCAGCACACGATCTGCTTGAGGTTCTTCCTCTCCCTCTGCCACTACTCGCGCATGCATGCGTGCGTGCACTTGCTTTCTCTCTCTAAAATCTTTTTTTTAAGAGGTTTTATCAGTCTCTCTGGAACATGATAATCTAATAGAAGGAATGCTCTGGGGATGGACGCAGGAGGAAACAAACAGCAGGTACTCTGAAGATCATTTCCTTCAGAGTGGACACTTGTCTTTTTCTCACCGTCCAGTGTCACAACCCCTCATCATAGGTACTCAGTTTTCCAGTCTACCCTTGGCCGCTAACACGTGGGCACATGACCAAAGCTCAGCCAGATGATGACCACAGAAAGACTGGGGCCCGACTGGCTGTCGGAAGAGCCTGTGCCTCCATCTTGGGGTGTCAGGGTCGTGAGTTTGAGCCCCATGCCGGGTGTAGAGATTACGTAACTGAGCCACCAAGGTGCAGAGGCTACTTAAATAAAAACTTTAAAAAAATTGTTAAAAAAAAAAAAAATAGAAAGCTGAGTTTTGGGCCAAAAGGGCCAGCTACGTGACTGTGGCCCTGCTGGGTAACCCATCATTCTTCTGAGTAACTTCACCTCCTGCTTAAATCAGCCAGGTTCTTTTCTGTTACTTGCAACCAGTGAGATCCCAAAGCAAAATGATTAACATAGAAGGCTTAGGTCTGCTGTGGGGAATAGAGAAGCTCATACAGTGCAGTTACATAATACTTGGATTTAACTTAAGAGAATTAAACTCTCAGACAGACTCACCGGACGAGAGCATGAGCAAGAATAGGAAGATTCTTTTATTTGCTTAGTTATCCTTGCCTGTTCAAAATCAACCAGAGCTTCGACTGTCTCAGAAGGAGGCTCTGGCCAAGATGCAAAAAAAAACATGAAAGAATTAAATTTTAGGTTTGAGCTGCAAAAACCCAGGCTTTAGCAATTTTAAGCGAAGAAGTGTGCATGGGTAGTTCTGACTTTTCTACCTACCTGTTGGCCATGCTCGACGACCACCCCAGTGCTTCCTGAGATGAGGCTCTCCCACAGACAGCAATAGTGAGTGCCCCAGACTCTGTACAGGGCCTGGCACCCACACTTTCCAGCAGCTCTGCTCTCCCACGGTCCTGGGCAACCCACGAACTAGTAGTACTGGTTTACCGCACTGCTCTGAGGAAGCTTGATCAGACTAATCTCCTGGAGGATGGCAGTTACATCTCCAATCTAGTTCCAAAGCAAAAAATTGCAAATATTTTATAGATGATGCTTTTATACCTTATTCACTCCCAACCCAAGGCTCACACGGATTTCCATAAGGAGAGGGAGACAGAGGAGGAGAGGAGGAGGAACAGGAGAAGGGAGAAGAGAGTGGGGAAGGAGGAGGCCCTCTAAGTTTCACACCAGGGTTCTTCTGTCTGTTCAGGCTGCTCTACCAAAATACCCCAGACTGGGTGACTTCTAGAGGACACACTTACTTCTCACACTTCTGGAGGCTGGAAGTCTGAGCCAGCATGGTCAAGTTCTGGCGAGATGCTTCCTGGGTCGCAGATGGCTGACTTCTCCTTGCGTCCTCGCACGGCAGAAAGAACCGAAGTTCTCTGGGGGACCTTTTGGGTAATCCCATTCATGACAGCCCCATCCCCCCCCCAAGTCCCACCTGCCCACACACTGGGAGTTAACACTTCAACATATGAATTTGGGGCGGGGGGGCACGAAAGATTAACTTCCCATCCAGTGCTGGCATCTTGTAATCATCTACACCTCCAACTAAAAGAGTAAACATTTAAATACACCTGGACACTCCAGAGTTGAAGATACGAGTACCACCTTAAATCCATTTAGCCTCCCTAAGTTTTTTTTTTTTTTGAGGGTGTGATATTTATTATCCTGACATTGATTTTCCAGGTATGTATTCATATATCAAAACTTGCCAAGTCATACAAATATGTGCAATTTGTTATGTCAATTATACCCTAATAAAGCTTAATATAAATTTCCTTAAATTAACATATACGGTGTTATATTAGTTTCAGGTGTACAACATACTGATTCAACAATTTTGTACATTACTAGTGCTCTCCACGGTTAAGTGTAGTCACCATCTGTCATCACACTTATATTCCCTGTGCTAGACTTTTCATCTCCGTGACTTAGAACTGAAAGCTTGTACCTCTTAATCCCCTTTATTTCTTCATCCCCCACCTATCTCCCCTCTATCCAATTTTTAGAGACCTCTATTTTACCAGTTTTTAACACTCATTTCTTTACACATTAAAGTTATTTCAAGTTCCATCTGATAATCCCTGTATCTGTCATCATTATAGAGCTTGTTCTAGAATTCGTTTCTGCTAACTCCTGTTTCTGATGGCATCTCTTTAGGGGGCACATTTCCCAGCTCAGTCTCCAAAGGTCAGCCTGGGTCTGCAAAGGTCTCCTCTATCAGCCTCACAACCATTTCCCAAGTCAGAGGAGTGGGGCAGGAGAGACAGGAAAAGGCCGGTACTCTTACTAGGAAAGGAAAACAGTCCTCCTAAGTTCCCAAAACTTCCGGCTCCAGTCTCCCTGATCCCAGCTGTTACAACAGCAGCCCTAGCTGCAAAAGCGTCGTAAGCCCCCGCCGGAGGAGTGCTGAAGAACACGTGTGTCCCCGCCTACACTAGACACGAGCAGGAGTTCTGAGGGACTGCTAGTCACCAAGATCGCATAATCCTGTTTTGGAGCAGGAGTTATGGAAGGGAACTCAGACTTCTATTTCTCCAGCTCTTAGGACTAAACATGTAATGGGACACTCACTCTCAGAAAGTAGGCTTTTGAGAACTGACATCCTGTGAATAGATTGTTCTCCAAGGTCACCCGGGTGGCTCAGGTGGGTTAAGCATCTGACTCTCAATTTTGGCTCAGGTCATGATCTTAGGGCCGTGGGATCCAGCCCCAAGTCAGGCTCTGGACTCAGCACGGAATCTGCTGCTTGAGATTTTCTTTCTGCCCCGCCCCTAGCTTGTACTCTCTGAATAATAAAATCCTTTAAAAAGAGAATAGAATGCTTTCCAAATAAACCTGTGCTGCAGGCGTCAACAGGGGCTTGTCAGGGCAAAGCCCCTGGTTCTAGAACCACCACTGCCACGGCAGGTTCCCCCCTACCCCCGGTGGCACCCCAACACCTCGCCCGTCAGACCCTCCAACACACCAGAAGGGACCACCAGCTGGCAAATGAGGAACCTACACACAGGCAAACTGACACGAGGAAAGAAACATCACTTAGATAAGATTTATTTCAAGGCCTGAAATCAGATGAACCAAAAATGGTTCTACTGCCATTTCTTATAATACATACTTAATATAAAACTTTAAGAAGTGTAGACACTATTAACTAACTCTTAAACCTCACAATATATGATTTTCAAATTGTAAGGTGACAATATCAAACTTCATACACTTAATGAGGACATAATTAGCAGCAGGCTATTCAAACACAAATCTATTTTTACACTTTCCGTGTCTCTTTTTATCTTTGCTTTATAAAGCCACTAATAATTGTGGCTTCTTTCAAGTATAGCATCTGTAATGTTAAATTACCTTTTCTAAGTCTTTTTATAAAAGACACATACTACATTGTATGCCATAAATCCATAAACCAAAAAGTAAAACGCAATCCAACTGAATTTATCCATGTTTCCCCTTTCTCCAGATGTTGTAGATGTTTTTCTAAATACTTTATATTTTTCTTAAAATCTGTTCTCTATGCAGATCGGGGAAAATGATTTATCATGAGTTACTTTTAAGATTACCTTCTTTATACTTCTGCTTCCCTTCCCCACACCAAATCTGGTGCTTATGTGAACAATAATGCAATGTACTGTCTCAGAGGCCCAAACAATCTGTAATCCTAATTTCCTAAATACCCAAAGATTTCAATTTTCTGCCAAATTTAGAGTCTCGAGTAGCCAAAAATTACATCTTTGTTAGGAGGAAGAAAAAATGCGCAGTATGAGGATTATGTAACTAAAACTTTATTATTTATGCCTTTCCCCCAAGCTACAAGCACTGTTTAGCATTAAATTACATTGTGCGAACACAGCTACAACAATTTACAACTGCTTAAGAATATGTAATTACATTAAAAATAAATAACTTTCATAATTTAATTGGCTCCTAAATGGTTTCCCTAGGGGGAAAAAACAAATGTTTTGTGTTCTTTAAGAAACTGGTATATACAAATGAACTGCCGTGTGCTCATTTAAACTTGAGGAAACCTAATGAAGTTTTGGGGATATTTTTCCTAAAATGCAATATAGATATGCACTTAATCACTGCTTATACAGTGAAGGGATGGAATGGTAGATATAGACGCAATCTTTTGTCTACGTGAACAGTTGTAAGGCATTCTAAATGGGGTAGAAAAAAAAAGACAACACGGAGAATTGTTTCAAGGAAAAAAGAACCAAATCAAGAAAAATCACATCTACTCTTAAAACGGAGAAGTGTTATACGACACAAAAAGGAGAGCTAGAGATTAGAAAAACACTCATTTTACCACCTCAGGAGGTAAACAAACAAAAATGATAAGCAGTGGAAATCTAGACCAATTAGAACTGGGGCCGCTGTAAAACAAAATGGAACACAGTGCAATGATCTGACCTCATAAAGGAAATGACTAACCACAGTGAAACTTCACACAAGGAGAAAAAAAAAAATTCACATGTCTACATGTTTTCAATAATATATTAATGCACAAAATACCAAAAATATAAAGTCTGGATTTCCCCCTTAGGTTCACAATCAACTCTCAAACCTCTGTTGAATACATTTACTTTGATAAACCTCCTCTATTTGGCAGCACATACTACACAAGTCCATACGTACTACTATGTATCATGAGAATTACTAGTTCTCATCTCTAATCTGCTGACTTGCCTTTTTACCCACACTTATATACATTTTCATTTCCATTTTAAGACACTTAAGACCTTTCTAGTGGCATATTTTAATCAACATATTACATAAAAGAGAATCTTGATCTTTAAAATGAGTCACTTTAGTACTAGAACATGATGGGTTAAATTTGAATGGTTGAAACATAATGTGGTAAAGACACTGTATTGTTTAATTCACAGCTGTAAGAAAACGTCTGATTTTCCAAATATAACGACTGAGGAGTTACGAGCAGTAAAATATTAGAAAATGTAAATGAATAAATAAGAATAAGATGATTTTTTTTTTTTTATCAATGGCCGTTCATTATTTTGTTTTTAGGAACCTGGAAGAAATTGTCTTCTTTGAATTTCAAGTGTTCTGGTAAATCTAGTCGTTTCTTAGCTTCCTCAATATCAGCTTGAATTGCTGAAATAAGGGACTCTGCGGAGAGAAGACAGCAGGGAAATGATGAAAAACCGCTGCTACACTCTTAGTACTCCTTTGTTCAGACTCCTAAAAACCCACAGGCTGGCAGCATTTTTAGCACAGAGCAGATGCCCAATAAACAAATGTTTGTTCCATCCCTTCTTCCAGACTTAAGTAAAAGTCAATGATCCACAAGAGATGTCCCTGATCTCGCAATTTCTTAGAGAAAGGCATTAGCACAAAGGTATGTCACAAATACCAAATGGAACAAATACTCATGATCAAGCCTCTTCGGTATTCATATTTGTCAAATTCTACAGAATTGAAACAACCACACTATACTAACATACTTGATACCACTTGTTTCAAGTATTGATTTAGCTTCTTACACTTCAAGCATTGCAACGCATCCACTACTCATCTCAGCATTCATTCTCACTTATTTCTTAGAATATGAAAAGGAAATAAAGATTTCACTAACTTCACACAATTGGGAGAGAAGCAGCCAGCCTGATGGATTTTGATCTAGGCTCCCTCACATGCGGATGTGACCCTAAGCAAATTACTTAAATCCTCTCTGCCAATCTCCTCATCTATGGAATGGGCAAAAGAATTCCTCAGATGTTTTGGTGGAGGTGAAAGGACATAATGCATGTAAAGCACATACATAGTAAATGTTCAAATGTTCTCTCTACTGCCGTGTTGTTACTAGAAGCAGCAGCAGTCGTAGCTGCAGTAATACTTAAGAAGACCTAAACAGAACTTACCTAAAGAATCAAAGTTCTTTTCTGGTCTGAGGTAGCCAACAATGGCCACATTGAGGATCTCCCCATAGAAGTCCTCTTTGAAGGTATGCATGATATGAGTTTCCTGGAATTAAGAAATGTTAAAAAGATTACCATCAAATTACAGAATATCTGAAATTTGAAATATACCTCCACATTTATAGTGGGGATAATTTAAATGAGACAAACCACCCTTACTAAATTTTTAAAGACAGGTTAAAATCTAAGCGCAGTTTTTTCCTAAATTCTCCCATTAGTCCTGTTCTGCCCCTGACTTTACATGTAAACATTATAATTGAGTAAGGCAGATGTTATACCACAAATGTGGTATGATTTGCTGTTTATTAAAAAAAAAAATGGGGGGGCACCTGGGTGGCTCAGTTGGTTAAGTGTCTGCCTTCGGCTCAGGTCATGATCTTGGGGGGATCCTGGGATGGAGCCCCATGTTGGGCTCTCTGTTCAGTGGGAAGTCTGCTTCTTCCTTTCCATCTCCCTCTATGCTTTCTCTCTCTCTCTCAAATAAATCAAATCTTTTTTAAAAAAAAAAAAGAACCAAAAAACTAACATGCAGGGATGCCTGGTTAGGTCAGTTGCTGGTGCACGTGTCTCGATCTCAGGTTGTGAGTTTGAGCCCCACTTTGGGTGCAGAAATTACTTAAAAATAAAATCCTTAAAAAAACTAACATGCAGAGTAATTAAGTCTTATCAAGGCAAAAAAACCCACAAAAAACAAACACCCGAGTCAAGACACCACCAAGTAAGGAGCAAAGTATTAAAGAGATGTTACTATTAAAAGAACCATTTCTAAGGTTAATCAGGATCCATATATCTCGGACACACACCATGTTACAGAAACCTCCGAGGGTTAGGCAGAGCTAAAGACTACTGACACGTAGGCAGAAGAGCCAACGTAGGACCCTGATCAAGGAACAATGTTGACAAATGGGTATAGGAAATGTTGAAGCAAAACGGCAGAGGAGGTAGATCATGTTCTGCAATCTGAATTCTAGTAGACTCTTACAAAGAAATCTGAGTCCAAAAGCAGGAGAGCCAATTAACAGGACAAATACAGAAGACGGCTGAGACTGGACTAGGATGGATGTAGAGAACTTTCAATAATCTAGAAATATGAAACTTAGGGGCATATTTTGTGCAGGACTTAGGAAAATCTAATATATGAAGTGATACTTAAAACATCACTGAGAAAAAAGGTAAAGATGCCTACTCTTCCTAAATTCATCTCATATTCCATGCCACCCCTGTCAAAAATCCTAGTTTTTTGGTTTTTTTTAATGATGGAAACTGTCAAGTGATTCTATAATTTATAAGGAAATATGGAAGATTGAAATCATCCCCCCAAAATCTTAAAAATAAAAGTAGAAAAGTAGAAGACTTACACAGTCAGATATCAAGACCTATTATAAAAGCTATGAAAACAGAGACAATGTGGTAATGGCCCAAAGACAGATTAGGAAACCCAAGTCTGTATGAGCCCATTTTGAACTCACACATATAAAGTCACAGGGTTTATGACACAGGTGACAGTGCAGCGTTGTCATGAAAGAATGGTATTTCAATAAATGGGCTGAGTCAATATCCATACAGGAAAAAAATAATTTTGACCCTTTGCACCATACTCAAAAATCAGTTTGATGAGAAAAGTTTAAGACAAGTTTTTAGAAGGAAACAAAAACGAGTATCGTTAATGACTTAGAGTAGGCAAAGATTCCTTAAATAGGCTATAAAAGGCACTAACTATAAAAGAGAAATGATGAATTGGATTATATTAGCATTAAGAACTTCTGTTCTTCGGGGCACCTGGGTGGCTCAGTTAAAGCTGGGTTAAAGCCTCTGCCTTCGGCTCAGGTCATGATCTCAGGGTCCTGGGATCGAGCCCCGCATGGGGCTCTCTGCTTGGCGGGGAGCCTGCTTCCCCCTCTCTCTGCCTACTTGTGATTTCTCTCTCGATCAAATAAATAAATAAAACCTTAAAAACAAAAACAAAAACTTCTGTTCTTCAAAAGACACCACTCCATTAAAACAAAAAAGCAACACAGAAGGCAGTATTCGCAATACACATTCCAACAAAGGAATCAGATCTAGGACATACTAAGAACTTCTTTAAGCCAATTAAAAGAGCCAATCCAATTTTTTTTTTAAAAGGGGAAAAGACGTAAAATAGGCACATCATAGATGTCTGGTACTGGCAAGAAAAGAAAAAAGAAAACCTGAAAAGTATGAACCTCCTACCGATAGAAAATTGAGTTTCTTCTAATTCTGGCAGGACTTCCAAGGCATTCCTTCACTGGCTTGCTACAATTATAGTCCTGTTCCCTGAAATCTGTCATGGAATAATAGCTTTCCCTCTCCTCGTCATTTCCTCCCCATCTACAGAAAACTATTTTGTATTCTCGCATTAGTTCTTTTCCTTATCTCCTCCAAATAATTCCCACATCCTTAATACTCAAAAATAAATACTGAACACAATGTTAAGCAATTCTGGGCCATTTCTACCAGAACTTAGCCCTATGGTTTTCCAACTGTGACACACTTCTGCAAACTCTGATTCAAAGAGGACAAAATTGAGATCTACTCTGTTTCTGCCACACACTTAGCCTGACCAAGATCCAGCCCTACCTCGCAGATTAATCTAGATTAATCTAGCAGATCAATGGCATGGGTACTGTGAAAATAACAGAAAGGTACACCTTCAAAGTAGTTAGAGGGGGGAAAAAGCATCACCTTGCAATTTTATTAGACAGCAGCATCTATGGAGTAAGCAGTTCTATCTTAGCAGCGTGAGCAAGTAATTAAAGGGTGAATGAACTCTATTAACTGTAGCAAGCTCAATTTTATCAAACATGCTCTTAAGTAATTCACTTTAAGGGGGAATGCAGAAGGAGAGGGAGAGAAAAAATCCACGCCCAGCACAGAGCTAACAAGGAGCTCCATCTCACCATGTTGAGATCCTAACCTGAGCTGAAATCAAGAGTCAGATGTTTAACCAACTGAGCTACCAAGTGCCCCAACTACTTCACTTTTACCTCCAGTGGACGTAAACACATGGACAGCTATGAAAATTAATACTGGAACTATGACTTAAAACTCCACTTTTTATTTTCTACGTGACTTAAGATAAATGCATAAAAAATATTACTGTATGTTCCTGGGCACACAACGTATAAGGCTGTAATTTGTTTTTATGTACTATTAAAATTGTCGTAAATCCAAATTAGATTTTGTAACTGTAGAAAGTTAAATGCACTCCTTACAGCAACCACGCGCATAGAAAAACTCTATAGAAAGCACACAAAAGGAAATAAGGGAAGCAAAACGTGTCACTACAAGAAAAAATTAAACAGAAGGCAGTATTGGAAGAAATAACATGATAAAAAAGCTGTAAAGCCTATAGAAAACAGCAAAATGGCAGACAGAAGTCCCTCCTTATCAGTCATTAGATTAAATGTAAATGGGCTGAACTCTCCAATGAAAAGGCAGAGATTAACAGAATGATCAAAAAGCACAATCCAATCACACTTTCCCTTTTACAAGGGACTCACTTTAACTTTGTAAGAGATTCACTTTAGATCTAAAAATACAAATACGTTGAAAGTGAAAGGATGAAAAGTTAATCCAAACAGTAACTCAACATTTCACTTAAAAATCCTTCAAGAGGGGCGCCTGGGTGGCTCAGTCCTTAAGCGTCTGCCTTCAGCTTAGGTCATGATCCCAGGGTCCTGGGATTGAGCCCCGCATCTGGCACCCTGCCCAGCGGGAAGCCTGCTTCTCCCTCTCCCACTCCCCCTGCTTGTGTTCCCTCTCTCGAAGTGTCTCTCTGTCAAATAAATAAATAAAATCTTTAAAAAGAAAAAAAAATCCTTCAAGAGGTGCGTCTGGGTGGCTCAGTGGGTTAAAGCCTCTGCCTTCGACCCAGGTCATGATCTCAGGGTCCTGGGATCGAGCCCGTTAGAGCCTCTGCCTTCGGCCCAGGTCATGATCTCAGGGTCCTGGGATTGAGCCCTGCAGGGAGCCTGCTTCCCTACCTCCCACCCCCACCTGTCTCTCAGCCTACTTGTGATCTCTCTGTCAAATAAATAAATAAAATCTTAAAAAAAAAAAAATCCTTCAAGAAAACTGCCAAAAATTCTAGTAATTTGGACTACGTTGTGAGTACTACTGATGATTTCTATGTGCCTCTAATACTGATATTACCTTAAATTACTATCCCATTTTCAGTGATAGAGCTTAAATAGAATTCTTACCATAGACTTTTTTGTGTTCTTGTAGTATGGGTTCCATCCTATGCTCACCACCATCTTATGAACGGCTCCATTTCCAACACTGGCCCAGCCATAATAAATGCCAGTGGATACATCAGCTGGAAGATTATCAACTACTTGTTCTGGAAAGTTAGCTAAATAACAGAAATAAATATTCTGAGTGTTAACAGTTTCATAGCAAATATTTATAAAAATCGCATGAAGGCTAGCCTAAATCATTATGCTCATAAGTTTTGTGGAATCCTTCCTATGATTATCAATCCCACCATTCTATAGTCTGGCTTAGGTTTTTTCTCCTCTTCATGTGGCTAGGTTAAGAATAATTAAATGTATAAAGCTCTCCAAAAAACAAAAACACAGACACACACACACTGGAGGTAAATGAAAACAGGTTCATGAACAGCTGGGGTTTTTTCAGACCTAGTCTTTCCTAAGGAGTTCAGAAGCTCTTCCAACGATCCCCTTTTTTTTTTTCCTTCCAACGATTCTTATTTTCAAAATATACGCGGCTAGGTCCCAAACTCAAAGACCAGGGACAACCCTGGTATGTATTTTTAAGGGTGAATTATTCACACAGTCAGGTCCTGACTACTGAAACTAATGCAGACGGACCAAAAAAAGATATCTGGTTTTCACCCAATTGCTAACAAGACATACAAAGAGAACAAAAAAACCCTTACAGTTGGCTTGGAAATTTAACCAATCTGGTTCACATTACGTTTCCTAATGGGGATGACGCGTGCCATGCCTGGCAGCTCTAGCTTGGTTGGACAGGGAGGCGGGAAAGAGGGATCCCGAAACTCGGCTCGGCTTTCTGCCCTCACCACCCCTCAAGCCCGATCCCCGGTGAGCCTCCAGCCCTGGGTTAGGCCGAGCTTCCTCAATCTGACCAGAGGTCCTCCGCCTCAACAAAGCAAGAACCGAGCTAAGGGGAGGGCGTCACCTCTGCCCGCAGCCCCAGGTCCCGCGTCTGACGTCCCGGCTCCCACCGGACCCAACCCCGGGAGCCGGGGCGGGGAGGGAATGGTGGTGGGCGACGTTGGGGAGGGGGCCCCGCGACCTTCCGCGCTCACCTGTGGGGATGCCCAGCTGTTTGGAGCCGCGGCCGAAGCCCCGCACCACCTGGCCGCGGCAGAAGTACGGCAGGTGCCTCATGACGCCGTCCGCTTGGGGCTCGGGCTGCGACCCGGTCTGCGGATCCGGCGAAGCCGCCGTCGAAGCGGTGGCCGGATACCCCGGACCGGACGGGGAACCCGAGCAGGAGCTCGGCTGATGCCCGAATCCCCCCGCGGCCGGCCGGGAGGGTGGGCGCTCAACGGGTCAGGGTGCCCGACGACACGCCGCAGTGGGTCCCTCACGGAAATGAGCCTACAGAACGTACCGAGCGACAAAAACCTTGCGTGTGCCCCGGAAACGCGACGAGGACACATATAAGTGCGGGAGTGGGTGGGGAGCGCGGGGTCAGCGGGGGAGGGCCCGGGTCCGCCCAGCGCCGCAGGCCTGCGCACACTTCCTCCGCCAAACGCCTCCGAACCCGCTCGGCTTCCGTAGCCCCGCCCCCGCCTGGCCCCGCCCCCAGGCGTGGTCCCGGAACGGCCGGTCCGCTCCTCCCGGGCTTCCCCGGGGCCCCAGGCGCTGGAAGCTGTGGCGGGAATTCGTCTTTCACCTTGGTTGCTGTGAAAATACCGTTCTCCGACCATCCTGAGTGTTTCTTTTCCCTTCCTCCTTTTTATTACGATTCTGACGTCAGAGACGTTCTTTAGCCTCTTGGCAACCGCGAGCTCGATGGTCATTCGTCATTCATTCGTTCTTTACAAATTTATTAAAGTTCCAAAATTCTAGCTCAAGATCACCGCTTCGTAGAAGTTTTTAACTATCTGCGGGAAAAGGCCCTCGTCTCCCCCACACCACCTGACTGCGGTCTGAAGTTCCATCGGAACGTAGGCGCCGAGAAAGCAAGTCCTAGTCTTAACGCTGCAACCCCGGAGACTAGCGCAGGGTTGCAGTAATGCAGTTTTCTTTCAGGAGGGGTGCAGTGTTACCTTGAGAATTTAGCAAACCCGACAAAAGGCGTCCTCTCTACTGCAATGCCAATTTGTGGGCCGTTAGGAGCTGTAAACATCACGTAGGGGAGCAGCTCAAGGGAAATTTCTTGCTCACAAGAAATACAGGGGTCAGTCACAAGGTGCATCCTCTTGTTCTTGAGAAGGAAGTTTTAATTGTTCTCTTTGCTTTTCTCTATGAATCTGTGTGAAATCCTGTCCAGACGTGGCAGTCACTTGTACCTTACATGTATGTATCTATGATAATGCTTACCCAATGTTAAAATTATATTCTCTCTATATTGGTACCGAGGGAGTCCTTTGTTGGCAGGACTGTCATATTTCCCTAAGAGTAGTGTAGCACGTGGTTCACAGCAAACACTTCCTAAGTAATTGCAGAAAGAAGGAATTAGGAGCCTAGCGTGCGCCAAGCACAATGCAAGGTGCTAGGGGTGCAAAGGGGACTGAGACAAGTTCTTGGCCCTCAGAGATTCAGTCTAGTGGAAGAGACTGACCAGTGAGCCTGATTCCAGTGCTCTGCTGTCAATATTCCAATAGAAGGCCAGATGAAGTGCTTGGAAGGCTGCAGAGGGAGCGGACCTCACAGAAAAGGCTCATTGTATAGTTAATGGTTAAGAACACAGGTGGTAGTGGGGCACCTATCTGGGTGGCTCAGTGGGTTGAAGCCTCTCTCTTCAGCTGGGGTGGTGATCTCAGGGTCCTGGGATCGAGCTCCGCGCACCCCTGCTCCGGGGGGAGCCTGCTTCCCCCTCTCTCTGCCTGCTGCTCCACCTACTTGTGATCTCTCTCTCTGTCAAATAAAGAAATAAAATCTTTAAAAAAACAAAAACCACAGGTGGTAGAGCTAGATAAGCCAGGGTTTGAATACAAGCCTTGCCTCATTTAATTGCCGGGTGACCTTGGGCAGAGTACACTGTCTGAATGTCAGTGTCTGTATCAACTAAATGGGAATATTAATAATTCTGTGGGATTTAAGTGGGCTGATGCCTGTACAGCACTTAAATTGCCTGGCCTGTTGTAAAAATTATCATCAGGGTTGTGTTCAGTGATACACCAAATAAGAAAAGCCTGGTGGCGAGAGCCTGATAAAGCAGCCCTGGGTACTAGCCCTCCACACCCCAGAGTTGCAAGGAGGTATGGGAATTAAGTGAAATAAAGTAATTAAATGAGTCATGAGAAATAAATGAGGAAGGGTGGTTTTGAAAATTAAATAAGATAATGCTAGGTACTTTACATACTATCTCATATAATCCTGACATCAGTTTTGGAGGAAAGAACCCCAATTTATAAAAAGTGAAAGAGGAATTGCAGAATTCCTAAGATGGAGCATTTAGGCCCCAGTTTTTTGTGTTTGTTTTTTTTTTTAACCCTGTTGACATTTCAGTGACTGTGCATAATTACTGTGTAATCAGGATAGGCTATGGAAGGCAGCAGCCTGATCCTTTTCTACTCCTGCTCAATAACCCTCAATGGCTCCCCTGTCACTTTAACATTAAATAGCCTCTCCAGGGTTCCCTTCAATCTACCATTCTGAGTTTTATCCCTAAAGTACTTTACTACTTAAATCAGACCTCTGTGTAGAGGCTGCTTTTAGGCTAGTAGGCTTGAAGGATGGAATGTAGAAAGGGCCCACACCAACCATCCGGAAACCTCAAAAGAGCCACAGGCTTAACTGACCAATGGACTACTTACAACCAGGCAGAGTTATCAAAAAAGGGAAAATTCCCTGTGTCGCCCTACCTCCTCATCTTCCCCCTTTAAATGCAGCCCCCACCCACTGCCTCCTTGCAGACAGCCTCTCCTATGTCGTCCTGCTCCCCACTCTCTTGCGGTGTATGCAGTAAACTTCTATCACCTTTGCTGTTCCTTGGGTAAATCCTTTCCTGGCCCTCACCACTGGCTTCCACCCAATGGATCATTGCCCCCCATGTGGGACCCCCATCCAATCAGGAGAAACACCATATTTTGACACCACACCCTGCACTCCACCTCAGTGGCCAAAGAAAATAGGCTTGCAATAATCCAGGTGACTGTTCTGTAGCCTGTAGAGTACATTCTTTTTCCCCGTCATTTGACCGCAAAAATACACTACCCAGCATTCACAGTTCCCACGGTATACGTGAATCTACAATTGAAAGAGTGTGTGTGTGTGTGTCTTTATCAAACTTAGTGCTTTTA
>CM053615.1:13105737-13163349 GCA_028646535.1 Procyon lotor
AGAGAGGCAGGCAGAGAGAGAAGGGGAAGCAGGCTCCCTGTTGAGCAGAGAGCCCAATGTGGTACTCGATCCCAGGACCCTGAGATCATGACCTGAGCTGAAGGCAGAGGCTTTAACCCACTGAGCCACCCAGGCGCCCCCAGAGAGTGCTTTAAATTGAAAAGTTGTCACTGGTTGAATAAAATATAGTGTGGCATATTAAAAATGCCCACAAATCCTTTGCTACTCCTTCCATTGAAAGAGGGAACCATTTCCACCCACTCCCATAACTGGCCCAGACCTATAATGTTGTCTGATAGAATTGGGCAGAAGTGACGCTGTGTAACCTCACAGACCAGCCCCAAAGACATTTCATCTGCTGTCAGTGCTCTCCCCGGAGCTGGGCACTGTGGAAGGAGTCCAGCTACCCTGCTGGACAGAGAGCCGGAAGGAGAGAGGCCTGAAGTATCTTGGACATTTCCTCCCCCAAATAAGCTCCCAGAAGAAGAAAGACCAAACTGAGCCCCAGCCAACCCACAGAATCATGAGCAATAAATAATTATTTTAAGTCATTAAAGGGGGGTGTTTTGTTCTGCTGGAAGGCATAGCCCAATAGTTAATGGCCAAAGAGCTCTGTTTTGTCAATGTTGTGTTTTCTTTTAAATAGATTTTGTTGGAGCACCTGGGTGGCTCGATAGGTTAAGCATCTGCCTTCAGCTCAGGTCATGATCCCAGGGTCCTGGGATCAAGTCTCGCATATAGCTCCCTGTTCAGTGGGGAGTCTGCTTCTCCCTCTGTCTGCTGCCCCCCCGCCCCCAGCTTGTGTGCTCTCTCTCCTTCTCTCAAATAAATAAATAAATAAAAACCAATAAATAAATTAATAAATAGATGATAGACAGACAGACAGTTTTGGGGATGCCTTGGTGGCACAATAAGTTAAGCATCTGACTCTTGGTTTTGGCTCAGGTCGTGATCTCCGGGTCGTGAGATCAAGCCCCGATTTGGGCTCCGCGCTGAGCCTTGCTCTCCCTCTCTCTCTCAAATAAATAAGTAAATCTTTAAAAAAAAAAATAGACTTTGCTTTTTAGAGCAGTTTTAGGTTCACAGCAAAAATGAGCAGAAAGTACAGAGGGTGTGGAGAAGACCCCCACACAACTCCCTCCACTATCAACATCCTTCACCAGAATGGCCCATTTGTTACAAGGGATGAACCCACATCAGCATCATTTCCCCCACAAAGTTCCTGGTTGCATCAGGGTTCATTCTGGATGTTGTACGTTCTATGCATTTTTGACAAGTGCAAAGCTTGGACCTAAAGGTCCTCTCTGCTCTGCCTACTCTTCCCTCCCTTCCTCTGACCCCCAGCAAACACTGATCCTTCTACTATCGCCATAGAGTTGCCATTTCCAGACGTCACAGCTGCAGTCTTCTAAATTTGTTAAGATATATTTTATGACCAGAATGTGGTTCTTGTTGATGCATGTTCCAACAGGAGTTGGAGAAGTTGTGCATTCTGTTTTGTTTTTTTAAGATTTATTTATTTATTTGACAGAGAGAGAGAGAGATCATAAGTAGGCAGAGAGGCAGGCAGAGAGACGGAGGGGGAAGCAGGCTCCCTGCTGAACAGAGAGCCTGATGTGGGGCTCAATCTCAGGACCCTGAGATCATGACCTGAGCCGAAGGCAGAAGCTTTAACCCACTAGCCACCCAGGCACCCTTGCATTCTGCTCTTGTGGACGGAAGTAGTCTGTAGACGTCAGTTACTCCGGTTGATTGCTGGTGCTATGGAGTCCAGCCATGCCCTTACTGATTTTCTACCTGCTGGATCTGTCACTGATAGGTGGCTGTTTAAGTCTCCAAGCATAATGGTAGGTTCATTCATATCACCTTAAAGTTTTATCCGTTTTTGCCTCACGTATTTTCATGCCTTTTTGTGAGTACATATGCATTAGGGATTGTTATATCATTTTGGATGATCCTTCATCATTACATAATACTTGTCTTTCTTCCTGATAATTTTCCTTGCTCAAGTCTGCTTTGTCTGGAATTAATATGGCTACTCCCACTCTCATTTGCTTAGTGTTAGCATGGTATCTATTTCTATATTCTTTTACTATTAATTGATATGCGTCTTTATATTTAAAGTGGGTTTCTTCTAGACAAAATATAGGAGGTTGGTTTTTGACAACAATTTCACTTGTACATAAGTATGTGTATATATATATGATCAAATACATTGTTGCTATTATATTTTGAACAATTATTTGTTTGATCAATTAAGAATAAGAAAAATAAGAGGCACCTGGCAGGCTCAGTTGGTAAAACATGTGACTCTTGATCTCAGGGTTGTGAGTTCAAGCCCCATATTGGGTGTAGAGATTACTTAAAAATCTTCAAAAAAATAAAGAAAAATCAAAGTCTTTACTTTTATTTTACTTTACTTACTTTACTTATTCTTCCTCTATTGGTGGTTTTTTCCTTTTGATACTTTAAATGTCTCACTCCACTCTCTTCTAACTTGTGTAGTTTCTGAGGAAATACCTTTTCTTTTTTATGCATATCCAAGTTTCCGGTATATATCATTTTCCTTCTCTTTAAAGAACTTCTTGTAATATTTCTTGCAAAGCAGAGCTACTAACAACAAATTTCTTCAGTACGTATGTGTCTGACAGTCTTTATTTCTCCTACACTTTTGAAGAATAATCTCACAGGACACAGAATTCTAGGTCGGTGGTTTTTCCCTTTAGACGCTTTAAATACCTCACTCCACTCTCTTTTAACTCGTGTGGTTTCTGAGAAGTTGGATGGAGTGCTAACCTTTGCTTCTCTAGAGGTAAGGTGTTTTTTTCTTCAGGCTTCTTTTTTTGGGGGGGGAGGGTCTTTTTTGCATTTTGAATATGATGTGCTTAGACATAGTTCTCTTGACATTTACCTTGCGTGGTGTTCTCTGAGCTTCCTGTGGTTTCGTTTCTGACAGTCATCTGGGGAACTTCCCAGTCATTGCTTCCAATATTTCTGCTAGTCTTTTCTTCTTCTCTGGTAATCCCGGTCTGCATAGGTTTCATCTTTTCTGGTCGCTGCCTTATTACTGGATGTTCTGTTCCAATTTTTTCCATCCTCTCTTCTCTTTGTTTTTCAGCTTTGGAAGTCCATATAGACACACCTTCAAGCTCAGAGAGTCTTTCCTCAGCCCGTCAAAGGCGTTCATTTCTGCTACAGACTTTCTTTCTTTCTTTTTTTTAGCTGTAGCATTTCTTCTTAATTCTTTCTTAGAATTCCTCTCTCTCTACATTGCATACCTTTCCTTGCACGCTGTCTGCTTTTTCCATTAAAGCCCTTACATATTTATCTTCGTTGTTTGAAGTTCACTTTCTGATAATTCTAACATCCCTGCCATATCTGGGTCTGGTTCTAAGACCCGCTCTATCTCTTCAAACTGTGTTTTTCACCTTTGGCCTACCTTGTAATTTTTTGCTGAAAGTCAGACACGATACACTGAATGAAAGAAACGGCTGTAAATGGGCCTTTAGTTATGTGGTGGTAAGGTGCAGAGAGCAGGGAAACATTCTGTGGTCCTGTGATTGGGACCCTGCTGCTTTAGTGAGTCCCAAACTAGGGTTGTTTAGTAAGGCTTGTTACATAGATGGCTTCCCATTGGTAAGAGTCATTAAGATTCCTCCTTCCCCTAGCACAGGAGAGACACTTTGCAAATGGATTTTTTTTTTTAGAAATATGTATTTCCTTTACAAAAGGTAACCTGTGTCCTATTTTTATTTTTATTTTTTTCTTAAAGATTTTACTTATTTGAGAGAGAGAGAGCACAAGCTGGGAGGGGGGGTGCGGGAAGGAGCAGGGAGCAGAGAGAGAGGAACAACCAAACTCCCTGCTGAGCAGAGAACCCAACATGGGGGTCCATCCCAGGACCCTGGGATCATGACCTGAGCGGAAGGCCGACGCTTAACCAGCTGAGCCACCCAGGTGCCCCTGTGTCCTGTTTTTAAAGCTTTTCCAGTATCTGCTGGCTCTCAATGGCCTTTAGCTCAAAATAACGCATGTGCCAGAGAGGCATATTTTTGGGGTGCCATATTCTTTTATTATTATTTTTAACACTCTATTCATTTATTCGAGACCGAGAGAGAAAGCTGGGTGGAAGGGCAGAGGGAGAAAGAGAATCCTACAGCAGACTCCACACTGCGTGTGGAGCCAGATATGGAGCTCAATCCCAGGCCGCCAAGATCCTGACCCAAGCAGAAACCAAGAGTCAACTGCCCAACTGGCCACACCACCCAGCGCCCCTGGCATGGCGTATTCTGTGGCCCCTCACTGTGTAGACTCCTCAAAGAAACTGCTGACAAAGAGTTACACAACTCTTGGATCCCTGATCCAAATCAAATTCAAAAATAGAATATAGAGAAGAAGGAGGATTTATGAAGTGGTTTATTTATTTACTTACTTATGAAGAGGGCTATTGTGGCTCTCTCAGAATCCACTGCTTTCAAAGGGAAGAGGTGTGGCAGTAAAAAGCCTCAAAGTAGTTTCGAAGTTTGGGTAATGTGCGTGACTGAACAACCAAATCACTGGACTGAGAACGTGTCCCCTGTTAGCAGTGTGTGACTAGTCATACTGATGGCTAGAGGTGGAGGGAGGTGAAGTAAAATGAGATGGCAAATACATTTTTCACAGTGCATATGTTTCCTATCAAAGTCAATTTTTAAAACTTTGCTTAATTTTCAAAATATAGCCCTAAAAATAAGCTGCCTGAAGAAAATATTTAAATATGTACTCAATGAAAGTAAATGTTCTATAATTTAAGATTTTATGCATGGTTACGGAGTCTTGTGTGAGTCCTCAAAATCGTTTGCTATTTCCATTGCCAGCTAATATCACAAGGTAAGTTGTTACCAGGTGCTAAAACCCAAAATTCAGCGGAGTAACTTTTAAAGGTCTTAATTAGCTTTACTCAATAATCCATGAATCTGCAGCATCCAGTCTAGCAGATGGAAAACAGGAGCTGTACGAAATGCAAGAATTCGCTAAGCAGGATGGAGCGGGAACAAGGTAGTTACACTGGGCAAAAAAGCAAGTTGGTTATTACAAGATTACTTTCCTTCAGGGAATGGCCGGGCTCTCTTAGGCAGATGACCTAATTAGTGCTGAGTAGGCAATTCCTGATTAGCTGGTTTAAGGTACCATTTCTGGGAGAACCAAAACCATAAGTAAGTTATGTCCTGGTTTGGTGCCATGGGGCTTAGCATAAGTGACTCCATTTTGAGCCTGTTGTCCTATCTTTTAACATAGGTAGACAGTGAAGTTAAGATTTCTTTCTGAATGAAATTGGAATACTTACTATTAGAGCAAAACTGTTTTATAAATCAGTGTATCGATTTTATTATTTTTCTTTCATAGTTAGAAAAGCTCTGACTTGAAATATACAGTTAATATATTCATAACATTAATATGAGTTGCTTAGTTAAGAACTTGGTCTTTTTAAGGTGCCTGGGTGGCTCAGTGAGTTAAAGCCTCTGCCTTCGGCTCAGGTCACGATCGCAGGGTCCTGGGATCGAGCCCCGCATCGGGCTCTCTGTTCAGCAGGGAGCCTGCTTCCCCCTCCGTCTCTCTGCCTGCCTCTCTGTCTACCTGTGATCTCTCTCTGTCAAATAAATAAAAAAGAACTTGATCCTTTTTATCTGACTTGGTTTCCATATACAGCAGACTGTTCTGATTCCTCTACCAATATTCATAATATAATTCATCAGTACCAAAATATAAACTTTAATATATAGGGAAGTTAACTTCCTTACATTAGCAGGATAAATAAGGGATTTTTTATTAACTCTGTTATCTTAAAAATAAGTTTTGCCATGGTATCAAAAGACTCTTTTGATGTAAAATTTGTCTAAATTCTAAAAAGCTTACTTAACTGATCTACATTTCTCAAGAGGTTTTATGGAAAAGGTGAAGAGAAAGTGGTCAAATTTCATTCCTAACCTTGGGGCTTTGCTTAGAAAATTGAGCATTACTTAGCAAAATGGAAACATGTCTTGGTTTTGAAAACGAAGAGAAGAAAGTAAACTCTTAACAGTTAATGAGTAAGGTAAATAGATACGAAGAATAATTTAATATTGTGCTAAAGTATTTCTCTCCACCCTCTTCAAAACAAAGAAACAAAACAAGACAAAACACCCTGGGATTTCCTGTGTGTCCTTCCATTGTGAGTTCCTCGTCACTGCCCTCAAATCACTGTTATTCAGTGTTTTGAGTTCCGGTTCCATGTGTGTTCTCTCACATCCTGGCAATAAGAGGGGATCCAGGCCACCAGAGCTACCTTGTATTTAACTAAAACAAGCCTTGCAGGGCTTCCTTTCTGTTTGTTTACATTGTAATGTGGACACTATTAAGACTTTTTAGTTTTGGGGCGCCTGCGTGGCTCAGTGGGTTAAAGCCTCTACCTTTGGCTCAGGTCATGATTTCAGGGTCCTGGGATCGAGCCCCACATCGGGCTCTCTCCTCGTCAGGGAGCCTGCTTCCCTCTCTCTCTGCCTGCCTCTCTGCCCACTTGTGATCTCTCTCTCTGTCAAATAAATAAATAAAATCTTAAAAAAAAAAAAGACTTTTTAGTTTTGAGGAGAATGAAAATCCTTCTTTTGGATACTTAGCAATTAAGAAGGTAGGAACCACACCTGTATAAGACTGATGTGTCACATAGCTGTACCCCTGAAACAAATAATCCTTTTAATAAAAAAAAAAAGAGAGAGAGGGTATGAACCACATGTGGTCATGAGTTTTTCCTTTACTTGCCTTAAGTTTAAACAACAAGGAAAGAAATTGTTTTCTTTGGCATCATTTATGGTTAGCTATTGTTTTTTAATTTAAAAAAAAATTTTTTTTAAATTTTATTTATTTATTCATGAGAGAGAGAGAGAGAGACTGAGAGGCAGAGGGAGATGCAGACTCCCTGCTCCTCTGATACGGGACTCGATCCCAGGACCCTGGGACCATGACTTTAGCCAAAGGCGGACCCTTAAATGACTGAGCCACCCAGGTACCCTATAGTTAGCTAGTGTTAAAAAGCAAGTCAAGAGGCCTCAGATGAAGTTACTTATGCTAAACCCTGTGTCACAAAACCAAGACTTCATTTAATTCTACTTTTGGCTCTCAAAGAAATAGGATCTTAAACCACTCGATCAGGAATTCGGGTCAACTGCCTAATACCCCCTTGCCATCCCCTAAAGGAGAGCGACCTTGTAATAAGCAACCTTTTGCCCAATATAACTTCATGTTCCTCCTCCTTTCTGCCTATAAAAGTCTTTCGTTTCATGTTGTTCCTCAGAGCTTTCCATCTGCAAGCCTGGATGCTACCCGATTCGAACTGATTTTTGCTCAAGTAAACCCTCAATCTATCTCCCACCACTATGACTTTTCTAAAATTCTTTGCCTCAATAACGACAAGTGAAATCAAAGGAATTTTCTCTCAGCTCCCTCTACAAACTGTAAGGCAGGGGTTATCATTCATGGAGACGGCAGAAGCAGCATGTGGATGAAAATTAGCAGGGGAGACAGGGGAGGCTGTCAAGTGTGATGGATATTCAACAAAATGCATCCTGCTCCTTGTTCACGCACCTCGGGTGCTCATCACAGTGTATTTTCCCAGCAACTGACTGCAACCCGGCAAGGTTATAAACAAATCTCACACGTTATTCACACGTGTGACTCTGTGGGTTCCTGCTTACTCTGCACAATCCCAGCAATCTCTCTTTTCACTCTCTGGACATAATCCCTTCTAGCCCTTCATGATCTTCATCATCTGACTTAAACAATTATTGGTTGACCCCCGGCACGGGTTGTTACTTCCATATTTGTTGAATGAATGAAACAAACAAAAAGACGTTTAAAGTGTAAATCGTTTAAAATGTAAATCAATTGTTTCTATCTAGAGCAGTGGTCCAGGGTGTACTGTTACTTACTCTCTCACCTGCATATATCCCAAATGTAATTGAGGCCTAACATAAAAAATACTGTTTAGAAATAACACTTAAAAGAACTAATTTGTTTGAATATGTGATACATGTACATGGCATAAAATTGGAAAGGTATAAATTATACAGAGTGAAAAGTAAGTTTCCACCATTACCACTGCCCTCTGGCCACCACCACATTTTCCTTTTTCCAAGTCATCACAATTACCAGTTTCAAAACCTCTCTCTCTCTTCTCTTTTTTTAAGTAGTTTCCATACCCAACACGGGGCTTGAGCTCACAACCCCAAGTCAAAAGTTAGATGCTCTACCAACTGAGCCAGCCAGGTACCCCCCAAAAGAACTTAATGAATAAAAGATTCATTAGATTTTTCTCCCCAAATTAGCATGTTTCTTGCACATCTGCAACAAGAAGGGAACGGATAATGCTCCCGGTTTTTTTTTTTCAAGCCTCCACGAGATGGCTTTCCCACAACTCTCCTAAGAATAGCATAAGCTATAACGCAGTTGTATGAAATCCACAGAAATGAGTCAGTGAGATACTATGGTTAAAGTTTCCAATGTAGAATGGCAAGGAGTTTAATGAGATAGAATGTTTTTGTTTCTTTGCTTCTGAAACAGTTGGATCAAAGAATTGTTTTGGCTCAAACCTGAGCGAGTTGATTCACAGTGAAATTTATCTTCTTAGAACTATGTTTTGACATATCTCACTTCTACCTCGCATTCGGCACAAGGTCATACAGATTCCAAAGTGTGGTTTATCTTTGAATGGAAGGTAACGGCAGTTGACCACATAAACATTTTCTCAATTGTGATGGTTTCTAAGGAGTCACCAGGGGTGGGGGAAGTAACAAAACTAGGCTGCTTTCCCAATCTTGTGAAATGAATATCCATTCTCACTGATAAGACAAAATTCAGCCTCTGCTATTTTGTTGAGTGTTATGAAAAGTATCCAGTACTTCAACACTTCAAATGTCTGGGTTTTCTTTCAAAAGCTAAAGAGAACCTATAAAATGGAGCATTTGTATGCTGCAGAGTGCTCTGAGTAATATAGAACTGGGTGATAGGTAGCTAAATATTTCTCTTTTTTTTACCCTATTCAAAGTGGAAAGGCCAACAGTTACATTTTAGTGCTAAGGCAAACATGATCCATGTATCCTACCACTGAAATCAGCCAACCTGCAAGTTGACAAATTTTGACAAATCAACAATCAAATGTACTTTTCTAGAATTTTCAGTAAAAAAATGTTCATTGAACCACCACAAAAGTTCACATGAAAAACATTACCAAAAGGCTAATAAGAGACAGCAATTTTATTTTTATTTTATTTTTTAAATACTTACTGTTCACCCAAAGTATGGGCTATCAAGTTTGGGCAAGTAGCTAAAAATTTAGGAAAAAATGAAGTTAGCTCTATACTTTATAACACATACTCAATGAATTCTATCTGGATTAAATACTTAAATGTAAAAAAATGTTAAGTGTTTACACGTAAAAACATATGGCAAAAGTAATGTAAATTATAGGTAAAATATAAGTAAAAGTTCTTAGTGTACAAGTATTTAGATATTCATAAAACTTTCTGGGAACCTCAATACAGAAAACTATAAAGGAAAACATTGTTTCATTTGACTACAGAAAAGTTCTGCATGAAAACAAAATCCTTATCACCTTTCAACTAAATAACCACTGACAAACTGGGAAAAACACTTCGTTTAAGGAACTTTCTTGGCCCAGGATTGAGGGAGTGGCTCCTGCCAAGTGTCATGTCAGCAAATCAAAACTTAAATACCTTTCATTTTCCTGTAAACACTTGGGTGGATCAGAAAGAGAGTAGAGCCAGGAAGCCAATTCCCAAATGCCAAGCCAACTTTGTGCTCTATACTTACATTGTGTCCCTTCTTACCCTAAACAAGGTTGACTAGATGGCCCCAGACAATTAGACATTTAATTTTTCTCTTCCTTGTTCTTTATCCCATAAACACATCCTGCCTTCTGCTATATTCTGCCGTTCTCTAAAAGATTCTACTTCATGAAGTGCTAAATAAAGGTTGTTTGTATCACCTAAATTGTCTTCTTTAATATTGTTAATAATATGCAAATTTTATGACAAGTAGTCTAACATATAATAAATTCTTATAAAACAATAAGCAAAAGTCCCAATAAGAAGATACAATTTTAAAAAAAGCAAAGGAGGCGCCTCATTGGCTCAGTCAGTAGAGTATGTGACCCTTGGTCTCGGTGACGTAGTTTTGAATGTAGGAGAGGTTTGGTGGGGTGAGGTCCAGAGCCAATGGGCAAGAAGGAATTCTTGAGATACCTTCCGAGCAAAATGGCGGCTCTATTAAAGCACAAGACCTGTGGGCAGAAAGAGCGGCTGCACCAGGTTTGTGAGGGGTGACTGATTACATACTTGGGAATTGGGGGTAAGGAAAAAGGAGGTTTTCAAAAGAATTTCTGTATGCTAAAGAGGACATGGGCCTTGGCCATTGTCAAGTTAAGGTTGTTTTTCCCTCTCTTAAAGCATTAACATTAAGACAGGTGGGAGTTGGGGCACCTGGGTAGCTCAGTGGGTTAAAGCCTCTGCCTTCGGCTCAGGTCATGATCTCAGGGTCCTGGGATCAAGCCCCGCATCGGGCTCTCTGCTCAGCAGGGAGCCTGCTTCCCTCTCTCTTTCTGCCTGCCTCTCTACCTACTTGTGATCTCTCTCCTCTCTGTCAAATAAAAAAATAAAATCTTAAAAAAAAAAAAAAGACAGTTGGGAGTTCCCTTCTGGAAGTTAGATTATTGATAAGAATGCTTTTTTTCTTATAAATCACTAAGATATTTGCAAACTGAGGGAGACTTGTGTGTTGCAGGACTCTGATCTCTAAAAATTAACCATTTGCTTTTCCCTTCCCTTAGCTTTAGGGCAGCCAGGAGTGCCTGAGGAATGTCGCACAGATCCCACCTGGGAGTGGGGGCAGGGGTTGTGGGGTGTCAGCTTGTGCTTTGTCCTCAGCTAGCCTTTTGCCCATCATCAGGATCATGAGTTCAAGCCCCACACTGGGCATAGAGCTTACTAAAAAAAAAAAAAAGCAAAGGACACAAAGACAAAATTTTGGAAGAGAAAAATTCAGTTGGATA
The DNA here is from genome assembly GCA_028646535.1 of Procyon lotor. Taxonomy (NCBI): domain Eukaryota; kingdom Metazoa; phylum Chordata; class Mammalia; order Carnivora; family Procyonidae; genus Procyon; species Procyon lotor. The sequence goes on from CM053615.1 coordinate 13,116,818, forward strand.
ATACATTTATGAAAAAAAGCTTCACTGTCTGTTACGGGCTAAATTGCGCCATCCCCAAATTCATATTTTGAACTTGTAATCCTTGATTTCTCAGAATATGACTTTCAGGGAATAAGGTCATTAACGAGGTAGTTAAATTAAAACGAGGTCATCAGAGTAAGCCCTAATCCAATAAGACTGGTGTCATTATATGACAAAATCTGAACAGATACACACAGAGGGAAAATCACATGAAGACACAGGCAGAACAAAACCATCCACATGGCAAGGAGAGAAATCTTTGCAGAAACCAACTCCGCTAACACCTTGGCCTCAGACTTTCAGTCTCCATAATCGTGAAAAAATAATTTTCTGTTGTGTAAGCCCCCTAGCCTGTGGTACTTTGTTGTGGTTGTCCTAGCAAACTGATACACCATCATCATCATCAAAAGAACGCAAATTCAAACACCAGTCGTAACTCTCGGATCAGCAAAGGGAAATTACCAACTGTATTAGTTGGTGTTGATAAAACAGTCATGCATTGCGAGCAGTAGTATAAACTGGTCTTCCTTTCTGAAGGACAATTTAAAAACAAGCATCATAAATTTTAAAAAGTGACTACACTTTGACCCACCAATTATACTTCTGAGAATGAGTCATATGGAAATAATCAGTGTTACACAGAGAGGTTCATGAGAGCCTTCTTTAAGCACATGAAAAATTATAAATCTCCTAGACAACAAAAATTAAAGGATTATTTTAAGACATGTTAGCTCCTGGGGCGCCTGAATGGCTCAGTGGGTTAAAGCCTCTGCCTTCAGCTCAGGTCATGATCTCAGGGTCCTGGGATCATGACCTGGGCCGAAGGCAGACGCCTAACGACTGAGCCACCCAGGCACCCCCTGAAGCTGGAATATTAAACAGTTATTCAAATGTTATTTTTGTGGATGAATTAGAAACATATAAAGTTATTAGTTTGTTTTGTGAGTGATTTCAAGTGTATAAAAATAAACAGAATAATATTCTGAAAATGTTAATATTTTGACATACTTACTTTGATTATTTTAAAGAAATAACATATCACAGATCCAACTGAAAGATCTTTGTGCCCTTCAACAGTATTTTTCTTCTAATACCATCCTCATCTCCTAAAAGGTAATTTTTCTTAAAAATTAACATTCAGGGCGCCTGGGTGGCTCAGTGTGTTGAGCCTCTGCCTTCGGCTTAGGTCATGATCTCAGGGTCCTGGGATCCAGCCCCGCATCAGGCTCCCTGCTAAGCAGGGAGCCTGCTTCCCCTTCTCTCTCTGCCCGCCTGTCTGCCTACTGGTGATCCCTCTCTCTGTCAAATAAATGAAATCTTTAAAAAAAAAATTAACACTCAACATTTTATTTTCAAGATCCATTCAATTTGTATCATGGAGCTCTAGCTCATTCCTTCTAATCGGGACATAGTATTCCATTATATGAATACACTGTTATATAAATTTGTCTTCTTTTGATGAGTCACTTGGGTTTTTCCAATTTTTTCCCCATGACATGTGCAAGGCTGCAGTGAACATTCTCGTGCATAACTCTGTGAGCACATCTGTGACGTTTTCTCCAGGGTATATATTTAAGATCTAAATTGTGGCACACACAATAGGTGGCTCTTTAATTTCACTACATATTGCCTCCATGCTTTCCAAAGCAGTGGTACTACAGTTAGACTCCCATTGTATATTAGTTAGTTTTTGCTGTATAATAAGTCATTCTTTAACTCAGTGGCTTAAAAAAACAAACATTTGTTATTAAATGCCTTTTCCAAGAGCCCTGCATTGCATATGCCAAATAGTGAAATGTATTCCTTAGTTACAATTAGAAATATCTTAACTCTGAAGTTAAGGTGTAGTCCAGCAAGAACTTGTATTATAATGTTAGTATATGTAGAGATGTGTACTTTTGATTTAAATTGTGGGAATTTGTGAGGCAAGAGATTCTCAGAGTTTTATTTTATTTCATTTACCTTGAAGGGGAATATTTTTAGGTAATAGTTCAATAGTGCATAATAAATGTGAGGATGGGATCATTTGTTTGCCAAGGCATCCAATGCCAAGATGACTACCTGAAGTTCGGCCAAGTGTATCCTTTCTCAGATCCCATCCTTTATTGGGAATATATTGGCTAAGGGATGAAAAATGGCAACATTCCACTGAGCTCCATTACATATGATGGCTAGTGCCATGTGTATAGACCCCCCAACTGCCATTGCTGTTCACGTAATCCCAAAAGGCTTCTAGATAACCAAGGGCCCGGAGGAGGGGTATACCATGGCATCTGTTGAGGGACTGAGGGCAGGAGAAGCCACTGCCTCCTGCAGGTGGAACATACTGAGTGTCTAGCTTTGGGTCCATCTTGCCTTAAGGAGGGCTCCATTGCTAACAACACTCATGTTTTAAAATAACATACATACACACAGAAAAAAGACTGGCAGAATATATATTGGAGTAGCTCAGTTGGAGGAGTGGAATCACAGGTTATTTTTACTTTCTCTTGTCTGTGTTTTTTTAAAAAGATTTTATTTTCAAGTAATCTCTACACCCAATCTGGGGCTTGAACTCACAATCCGGAGATAAGAGTCACATGCTCCACCAACTGAGCCAGCCAGGTGCCCCCCCCCCTTGCCTGTATTTTCTAAAATGAACAATTGTTACCATGAGAAAGAGATTAAGAAAATAAATTTGTGTGTTAAAATATTTTGATAAAATCCCCAAAGAACTCATACCAACTAGAGGTACCACAACTCAGTTCTCTCAGTCCTCTGCATGACTGCCCTCCCTTCATGGGCCAGCCGTAAGTGGGGCTCCCAGGAGACCTAGCAGGGTTCCACTTACGCTTCTGACCTATTGTATGCAGATCTGGAGTTCCCATAACCCACTCAGGTTTGAGGATTTGTTAGATCCTCATTCATAAAACTCGGGAATTCATAAAACTCAGGAAAGTAGCGGGGCGCCTGGGTGGCTCAGTCGTTAAGCGTCTGCCTTCGGCTCAGGTCATGATCCCAGAGTCCTGGGATCGAGCCCTGCATCAGGCTCCTTGCTCAGCAGGAAGCCTGCTTCTCCCACTACCATTCCCTCTGCTTGTGTTCCCTCTCTCGCTGTGTTTTTCTCTGTCAAATAAATAAAATCTTAAAAAAAAAAACCAAAAAAACAACTCAGGAAAGTAGCTATGCTTATGATGAGAGATTTATTATATAGGATTCACATAAGGTGAGGTCTGGGAGGGAACACAGAGCTCCCTCACCCCCTTCTTGTATAATGAGGGCCACATCATCTTCTCCACACATCAATGTGTTCACCAAGCAGGAAGCTCCAGTGAGCTTCTGTGACCAGAGTTCTTCTTGGGGTTTCATTATGAAGGCATGGGTGGTTTAATCACTGGCCACATAACTGAACTCAATATGCAGCCCCTCGTCCTCCCTAGAAATCAGGAGGTTGGGCTGATATTAAAATCCCAGCCCTCTAATCAAATGATTGATCTTTCTGGTGACAATTTCCCAACCTGCAGCCATCTAGGGCCCACCATGAGTTACCTCATTAGCATAAGTAAGACACTCCTATCACTCAGGAAAGGGTTTCAGAAGCTCTGGGTCAGGAACCTGGGACAAAAATCAGTCAAATTCTTAAATAGGCAACATAAAATAGATTGCATCAGTCCATGGGGTTCCCGGGTGGCTCAGTGAGTTAAGCCTCTGCCTTAGGCTCAGGTCACGATCTCAGGGTTCTGGAATCAAGCCCTGCATCGAGCTCTCTGCTCAGCAGGGAGCCTGCTTCCCTCCCTCTCTCTCTGCCTGCCTCTCTGCCTACTTGTGATCTCTCTCTCTCTGTCAAATAAATGAGTAAAATCTTAAAAAAAAAAAAAATTACATCAGTCCAAAAAATATGTGAGCAATCAAAATTAAAATTGTCTAGTGAAAAAAAAAAACAGTAACTGAATTTTAAAAAGTCTAGTATCTACTTCCAAATTATTTTCATGTACCAGACAGAAAAATATGTGATGGATTTAAATAACAAGACTGGGTTCTCCTCCTCCTCCTCCTCCTCCTCCCCCTCCCCCTCCCCCTCCTCCTTCTTTTTTTAAGTAAACTCTACACCCAACATGGGTCTTGAACTCACAAACCTGAGATCAAAAGTCATATGTTCTACCGATTAAGCTAGCCAAGCACACCCCCTTCTATTTTCTAATGGCTATGACTTTTAAGTAAGCCTTCCATTTCTAGTCCTTCAATAAAACTTACATCCCTCAATCATTGTGAAGTGCACAGTTATGTCAGGAATAAGTAGACTAGAGAGAGTTCCCTGAACCATAGGTCAGGAGTCATGTTCATGACCCAGTGGTTCCAGGTTCAGCCCTAAAAAACAAAAAACAAACAAACAAAAAAAACTGCATTAGTCAACTTGGGTTGCCACAACAGGATACTACAGACTAGGTTCCTGAAATAATAGAAGCTGATTTCCTCACAGTTCGGAGGTCAAGAACAAGGTACCAGCACACTTGGTTTCTGGTGAGACCTTTCTTTTGGGTTTGTACATAGCTTTCTTCAGGCCTTTCCTCTGCACATGTAGAGAGAGAGAGAGAGAGAGAGTGGGCTCTGGCAGGACGTTGGTCCTATCAGATTTGGGACCCAAACTTCTGGCCTCATGTAATCTTTTTATTTTTTTAATATATTTTTTTAAAGATTTTATTTATTTATTTGACACTAAGAGAGAAAGAGAGAGATAGCGAGGGAGGGAACACAAGCAGGGGGAGTGGGAGAGGAAGAAGCAGGCTTCCCACTGAGCAGAGAGCCTGATGCGGGGCTTGATCCCAGGACCCCCAGAATCATGACGTGAGCTGAAGGCAGTCGCTTAACTACTGAGCCACACAGGTGCCCCTGACCTCATGTAATCTTAATGATCTTTTTTAAAGGTCCTGTCTCCAAATGCAGTCACATTGTGGGGTTAGACTTCAGCATATTGATTTGGGGGTGGGGGAGACACCATTTAGTCCGTGATAAATACTGGAACCATGAGTGGGAAAGCCCTCCCAAGATCAGGGTTGTCACAGAAGAGGATCTTAAATTTATCAATAAATGCAACCCCCAGATCCCCCCAGATCACTGACTTTAGTAATAAGAATGGCAACGTGTTCATCAGTAGTTCCCACACCTTTTGAAAAGAATCTGTGAGACAAATTATGGTAGGACACCCTTCTCCAGAGGGTGTCCCTGAGGCACAGCCTTCCATAACTGACAGAAAGGTTGGGACAGTCACAGCGTCCCCTTAAAAAGTCACAGTGCAGGGGTGCCGGGGTGGCTCAGTGGCTTAAAGCCTCTGCCTTCAGCTCAGGTCATGATCTCAGGATCCTGGGATCGAGTCCCGCATCCGGCTCTCTGCTCAGCGGGGAGCCTGCTTCCCCCCTCTCTGTGCCTACCTCTCTGCCTACTTGTGATCTCTCCTTCTCTGTCAAATAAATAAAATATTAAAAAAAAAAAAGTCACAGTGCATAATAGCATACTAAAGACAAAAAGCTTGGGACACCTGGTTGGCTCAGTCAGTAGAGCATGCAACTCTTGATCTCAGGGTTGTGAGTTCAAGCCCCACATCGGGGGATAGAGATTACTTAATTTTTTAAAGTTAAAAAAAAAAAAAAGACTAGGGGCACCTGGGTGGCTAAGTCACCTAAGGGTCAGACTCTTGATTTTGGCTCCGGTCATGATCTCAGGGTTGTGGTATCGAGCCCCGCATTAGGCTCTGTACTCAGCATGGAGTCTGCTTGTCCCTCTCCCTCTGCTCCTCCCCTCCCCCCCTCTTTCTCTCTCTGTCTCTCAAATAATAAATAAATACAATCTCAAAAAATTTTTAAAATTTAAAAAAGACTAAAGATTTCAGGTAATATTATATGGCTACTACTTTCCAAACAAATTGTGAGGCTGTGAATCACTCAGGGAGTAACAATAGGGAACTAAACTAGAGAAGGAAGTTAAGGCAATAGGTTGGTTTTTGGTTTGTTTTTATTTTTTGTATTTTTTTTTTCCTGGTTTTATCGAGATGTAATTGACATGTAACACTGCCTAAGTTTTAGATATACAACATAATGATTTGATATACGAATATATTGGAAATGATTACCACAGTAAGTTTAGACATTTATCGTCTCACATACCTACAGTTTTTTTCTGTGAGAACTTTTTTTTTTAAGACTTTATTTATTTGTCAGAGAGACAGAGAGGGAGGGAGCACAAGCAGGAGGAGTGGCAGGCAGAGGGAGAAGCAGGCTCCCCAGTGAGCAGGGGCCTGGCATGGGACTCGATTCCAGGACCCTTGGCATCATTACTCAAGCCAAAGGAAGATGTCTAACCAACTGAGCCACTTTTAGGATTTTTTTCTCTTACCAATTTTCTAAAGCAATAGGCTGTTGAATCCTGGCTCAAAATGCCACCAAAGTGGGCTGTAGACAAAGCCAGGCTTAGCTGAATGCTCGTCGAGGTAAGGGAGTTCACTGTTGTTACAGCCTCTTAGTAGCTTCTCAGGAGGCTGAGGGCAAAGGCAGGATATTTATGGGGTTTGGGGGGTCTGGATTAAGGTGGTTATTTTGATGGAGAACTTGATCCGGATGAGGCAAGTCTGTGACATCATAGTTTCGAATGGTGGACACATCAAGGTGAGAATTAAGAGTAAACAATCTTTACGTGCTATCCATCTTCCTGAGAAAGTACATTTACCTTAAGGAGGGCAAATTGAATCATCTGATGTTTGGATTAATGGGTTTTCAGACAGTTCCGGGAACAAGCACTGAAACTGTTTCCCGTTTCACTTTTCTGGTTAAGAATTTCTGGGAACAGGAAAGTCAGGCTAGTGCAGACGGTAGGCTGTCGCATGTGTAGGCAGTAAGTTATTTCAATTTCCCAAAAGAAAGCTCTTTTAACTTCTTTTAATCTAGCATTTCCCCGACTCCATTGAGCATGACACTTCCTTTCTCATAAAACCTGTTAAAAATTTTTTCTTATGATTTTATTTATTTATTTGAGAAAGAGAGAGCAGGGGCAGAGGAGAGGGGCAGAGGGAGAAGGAGAAGCAGACTCCCCACTGGAGTCCCAGGACCCCGAGATCATGACCTAAGAGAGCCGAAGTCAGATGATTAACTGACTGAACCACCCAAGAGCCTCAAGATCCGTTAAATTTTTAAAGAACAGACCATAATAAGCACCAAAGCAGGAAAGAATTTCTATGAGAGCATCGCAAAGCAGTGGTTCCCAAAGGGAGATCCCCAGACCAGCAGCGTCAGCAGCACTTGGGAACTTGTGAGACCTGGGCCCCATCTACTAAATCAGAAACTCTGTGGGCGGGGTCAGCAGTCTGTGTTTGTCACCTTCCTGCGACCTGGGTATCGGCTCAAGTTCGAGAACTGATGCCCTAAGCCTTCCCACCCCTGAATTCACTGTTCTGTTTTCATTTTTCTGCCCAGTGTGGAAGGGAAACCTGAGGACGCCTGAGCAGGCTAATGCCTGGTATTGCTTCAAGGAAATGATCCATGAGTATCTGTCCATACGAACTTAGTGGAGATGAGGGCCAACCCGAGTCTGTAAAATCTGCATGCCCCTTTCTATGGGATGCCTGCTCGGATGTCCTATCCTCTTCTCTAGCTCTTCAAAAACCAACACTCTCCTTGCACGAGGATTAGCACATTCCTGAGGAATATAAAACTTGCTCAAGATTTTAGAGCGGAGCTGGAGGAAAGGGGTTGGATGTCATGGTAGTAGGATTTTGTTTTTATTTCATTCATTCATTCATTCATTCATTCATTTATTCATTCATTTTAGAGAGTGGAAGGAGGGGCAGAAGGAGAGAGAATCCTAAAGCTGACTCCCCGTTGAGCTCAGAGCTCCTGGGACTCAATCCCAGGACCTAGATCATAACTTGAGCTGAAATCAAAAGTCAGATGCTTAACCAACTGAGCCACCCAGGCCTCCCCCCGAGATTTTGCTTTTAAAATAATTCCCCCCACTCACCCCAAAGTGTCTCTTTTCCCAAACCTCTCTTACTGGCTTGGCAACTCCTTGGTGGCCTTTCTCTTCCTGCTCCTCCCGACTCCACACCTTCTCTCTGACCTTGGCTCCTAAGAGCAGTTCAGTTAATTTCCCACAGAAGTTTTCAAAGTCTTTATTGTACCTACAAGTTAATACAAACTTTAAAGAAACAAAGAATTATATTGAGGCTGAAGACATTGTTTACTTTGGGAACAAAAATCTTCTCCAGTTCCCCGTCTTCACTAAAGCTGTGCTGAGTGAGCCTGGTGGGGAGGACATCTGAGTGACAATGGCGTCACGTTTCCAATTTGTTTGGGTCAGATTCTGGGGTCCCTCTAGGATTGGTGTTTCCACTTGACTGTGCCCCCTGGTGCACATTCCTACGCTTCACGGTTCTGTGCCCTCCTGGTGGTTATTGGGAGCAAAGCCCAGCAGGAAGAATAAAAGCCATGCCTATACGTGCAGACTGTGTTGCCTATTAGAATCATTGGGGGATCTTCTAAAAATGCGGATTTTCAGGCCACACTTGTGTGCACCCCCCCTCGACTTAATCCTTGGTACAGACTCCAAGCACCAGACATCATTAAAGCTCCCTAGGGAATTGTTCCTGTGGACAGTGAGTTTGGGGACCGCTGGTCAAACGGCTTACAAAATCACACACTATGCTAAGATGTTCTAATCATCTTGTTCAAAGCACTTCAAATAACTGAGAATTATATTTGCGTCACACTCTTTGTTTCACCGATGGGAAATTCGAGACATCTGCGAAAATTGTGACTCATACGCAGAAGGCCACAGGTAAACTGTTGAAGGAGGTACAGAAGGTGTGACCTCCTACCAGTCACTGTTCCCGTTAAGGCATAGGATGTGGGAAATGCTGTTATTAGTCTCTGAGGTTTCCTGGGACCAAAAGTGTCTATAGAATCTTAATGCTGACACAGGAAATTTGAATGGAATCCTCATGCAGTAATTTCTGAACTAAGGTTTTCTACCTGAAGAGGCAAAGTAATCCTCATTTTTTAAAAATAATATGGTTTTGGTTTTATTTTTAATTTAAATTCAACTAGCCAACTTAAGAGTATATCATTTCAGATGCAGAGTTCAATAATTCATCAGTTCCGACTAGTACCCAGAGCTCATCACATCACGTGCCTTCCTTAATGCCCATCATCCAATTACCCCATTCCCCCGTCTGCCTCCCCTTCAGCAACCCTCAGTTTGGTTTTGGTTTTAATAGTAAAATCCGATGAAGAGCTATGGAAAATGCTCACATATGGTCAGAATCAACATCAAAATAGTTTAACCTTATCCCATAGCAATTTACACATGTGATTCCAGAGATATTTCTGTTCACCGGCTCTGGCTTGAAATCAAAGTCATAAAATTCAGACCGAAAGCACTATCAGGTCACAGAACCCACATCTTGGTGGTTATAGAATACTTAAATCATAATGGGGATGGTATGAGAGGAAATGAGTTGATAGGGATAGAGTTTTTATTCTAAAAATTCCTGTTTTAAATTTAATTTCATATATTTTAAAAAGATTTTTTTTTCCTTTTTTTTTTTAACCAGTGAATTAGAAGAAGGCTTACTCTTTTTTTTTTTTTTAAAGATTTTTTATTTATTTATTAGAGAGAGAGAAAGAAAGAGAGATCACAAGGAGGCAGAGACGCAGGCAGAGAGAGAGGAGGAAGCAGGCTCCCCGCTGAGCAGAGAGCCCGATGCGGGACTCGATCCCAGGACCCTGAGATCATGACCTGAGCCGAAGGCAGAGGCTTTAACCTACTGAGCCACTCAGGCACCCCAAAAGATTTTATTTTTAACTAATCTCTCTATCCAAATTCCGGTCTTGAACTCACAGCCCTGAGATTGAGAATCGCATGCTCCCCCAACCGAGCCACCTAGGCGCCTCAGTATCATACATTTAATTAATCTTTTTTTCTGATTGAGTGCTTAGGTTGTAAATTACTAACCTCATCATTACCATCATTGGCCAGTGAAAAGAGCTGAATGAATAAGGGAATAAATGAATGAATATATTTACCACAAATGTAATGACTTTATTTTTTTTTAAAAGATTTTACTTATTAATTTGGCAGAGATCACAAGGAGGCAGAGAGGCAGGCAGAGAGAGAGGGAGAAGCAGGCTCCCCACCAAGCAGACAGCCCGATGCGGGGCTCGATCCCAGGACCCTGAGATCATGACTTGAGCCGCAGGCAGAGGCAGCCCAGCAGAGCGGTGGCCAATACAAAGCCCCAGAGTTGAAACTATGCCCAATGTCATCTAGCAGGACCAGGGAAGCCTATGTGCCTGGACCTGGGGGAGTGAGGAGAGAGAAGATAAAGGCAGAGAGTTCGTGGAGCTGGCTTTCTATTGACCACCGAGAACCCTTTCCCCTGAGTCGAGAGCCCTGACCCGCATCTGAGAACGATCGCTCTCGGTGCCAGGTACCTAACCGGCTGGCTGCTAGGGGCATGAGGGGAAACGGTGCCATCTACTGAGGAAGGGGAGGTGGGGGAGGCATTTGTGGATGAAGTGGGTCTAGGCTGTGTGAGATGGGGGGCCAGGGCAGGGATGACACCCAATATTTGTCCTGAGTAACTGGGTGGATAGGGCTGTGAGCAACAGAGTCAGGGGACAGCAGAGAAGCCCGTTGGGAAAGATTAGGCGCTGCACGTTGGACATATTGGAGATGCTGATCTAGCCTCCAAGGGCAGGTGTCAAGGAAGGAGCTGGAAATATGCATCTGGAGTTCAGGGGAGAGGTCCGGACTAGAGACCAAAATTCTAAAGACGGCCATGTTAAATACATGTATATTCAACAGCCTGAGGCTCTGTGGGTTCGCAGTGAAGAGCGTGGAGAGAAAGGAGAAGAGACTTTGGGGCCTCAGTCTGGAGGCTCTGCAGTGTCACAAGACCTGGGAGATAAGGAGAAACCTGTAGACTTGGGACGAGTGACAGGAGAGAAACAGGAAGGATTCTCTGCCTGGCGGAAGAAGGGGTTTCAAGGACAAAGTGACTGTCGGAAATGCTTCTGACCTCTCAGCATCGGATGAGTCCCATTGAGGAACAGCAAGAACCTGATGTTGACTTGGATGGTTTTCCCTAGAAGAACCAGAGGAAGCAAATGGATGACAGCAGACACAGTCAGGCTCTTCCAGAAACTTCCTTTGCCATCCTCCCGGGGAGGCTTATGTCCCCTGGGGCCGTCTGCACTGTTCCGGAGATCCTAGCTGGAAGCCTGCCGAGTGCCCAGGAACGCTGTGGCTGCTTCCTGCTGGATCCCTTGGAGCGAGGGGGGCTGATGCCGGCCTGCAGGGAAGCGAGGTCAGTGAGCCAGACGAGCCGTCTGTGTCGTCTGTGACTGCTGGCGGCTGTGGGCGCAGGAGTTAAGGAGCTGAGACAGAGGCCACACAGCCCACAGTGCTAACGATCCTTACTACCTGGCCTTTCCAGGAAAAGTTTGGCAAGCTTTGCTCCGAAATAAAAAAAGAGAGAGAAGGAAGGAATGAGGAAGGGCTAAAAAAGAAGGGGCTCTCGAAAGGGTTTAAGGAAGGGAGTCGTCGCAGAGAGGATTGTGGGGATGCCCTCATCCACGAGGAAGGGTGGGGACCCAGCACCCAGGTAGAGTTGCCTGGCTGGGCACAGAGACAGAGATGCCTTTCGCTACTATTCCATGAAAAGATGTGCGACCACACACCTAAGAGAAATGTAAGATTGAAACCATGTGCTTCAGTTTTTACCTGTCACCATGGACCAAAGCAAAAGACTCTGGACACTTGGCTCTGTTGGCGAATACGTAGGCAAACGGGATTGTTCCATCTAAACACTTTCCCTGTAAAACGGATCTTCCTTTCAGCTCTGCGGTGACTGTTGAGGAATGAGCTGGGATCATGAACAGTTCCCTTCACCAGCCCAGCACGCAACTGTTGACTCCAGATTACACAGCGAGTCTGAGAGGGCATGGACGCTCTTGTGAGTGCAGCAGAGGAAATTTTTCAAAGACCTGATCGGATCCTCACCCCAGCAACAATGTCCAGTTTATCCTTCAGGCAGAGGTGGCTGATGCATTTCCAGCTCCTGTGGTCTTCTTGGAGTTTAAAGAGTGTTTTAAAGAAGAGAGAAATAACATCATTGTATGCTGATAAGAAAGATTCAATGGAAAGAATAAAAATTGATGTTGCAGCAGAAAGGATAGCTGGGGGATGTTCTCAAGTATGACAGAAGGGTGGGAATCTCTTCTAACTTTTACCCAGGCAGAAGGAACCTGTTTCCTCTGCTGTGTCTGATGGTATCTTTTGCCAGCCACCTTCACCTCCGAAGGTAACAACTCAGAGGTAATACCTATCAACTCTTTAAATGTGGATACATTTTGAGCAAGCAATACCACTTCTGGCAATTTATCCTACACATATATTTCAGACTCTTCATTGCAGTGTTGTCTGTAATAGCAAGAGACTGGAAACAACCTAAATACCCTTTAAGGATCTACTTAAACATCATGATACATCCTCTCCACTGTGTAGACATTGGGGAAAAAAAAAGACTTTACATAAACTGATGTAGAATGATTTCCAAAATTTTATGTTAAATGAAAAAAAGGTAGGTAAAGAACAGATATGATAGACAGGTATCGCTAAATTGCCCTCCGTGTGGTTCACGGGTGAAGATAATTGGTTAAAGGAATCATCAGAGTCAGGCAAAAGATACACATTTGACAAAATGTCCAGAAACTCTCTAGAAAGATATCAGAGGAAAAACAAACAAACAAACCAACTCCCGTAAAACTTTCAAGAGTGATTGCCTCGTAGGGAAAGTGGAAGGGTAGAGGTTATACCCTTTTACATATTTTTGAATTCTGTATGCATGAATGGCATTCAAAAAATAATTCATTGAAAAAAAAATACACGTTTTAATAGGAAAAAAAATTAGGGGAGCCCTTATTAAGTTCTTAAGTAAGAGAAAGACATAACGGGATCCAGACTGTTTCAAAGATTAGTCAGGTGAGAATTGTTATGCACTGAGTGAGTTGAAAGAAGAATTACAGTGGAGACCAGCAAGCTATTGAAGTATTCCATGCTTGAGGTGTTAATGGGTCTAGACCAGAGTGGAAATGAAGGGAGGTTAAGAGCCTGAGACCAGACCATTTGGCAGAAGTTAGAGAGAGATCTGTTTCAGCTTAGTAAGAGAAAGAGGGCTCTGAAGATTAGAGCTACTGATGGTGGGGAAAAAAAGGAAACTTACCTACCATGATAGTGTCTACACAAAAGCTGGACAACTATACGATAAAAATATTGTAAACATAAATCCAGTGTTCAACGAGTGAGCCAGACTAGATAGTATCTAAGATCTCTGCCTAACCCTGAAATTTCATGGCTTTATGACAAAGGCTTAGGGATACCCAAAATTCAGGGAGAGGAGGGAAGGAACCAGATGAGCGACAATAAAGTTTTGGGGGAATGCAGGGAATTTACCAATTTCAAAGAATGAGGGTCATAAACAAGGGTTAGGATTCAAAGATTGGGTAGCAAACAGTGTTATTTGTTGCTGAGAGGTTGGAGAGCCAATGGATTTCACAGAAAGATGGAGTTACATGAGGTCTTCGCTATGTTCAGTTATTGCAGATCTACTTAAGAGTAGTTTTAGTAGTTTGCAGGTGAAAGTTTGGGGGATGAGATTTTTTTTTTTTTAATGGTGAAAGTGGACACAGCAGAAAAAAATTAGGTAAAGAGAGTTTGGAATGGTTAATAGGATAGTAAAGACTCCAATTACACGTACATTGTGCTACTAGGTGATCCCACAGCTGACTGATGGCTTTGTTCATTTCTTCAGTCTTTTTTCTCTCTGTGATTAGTCTATTCCTATTACAGTTTCTACTGCTCTTCCTTCAAGTACTTTGAAGTTTCTTCTTTCCTCTCTAATCTTCTCTCAGTCCCAGCGAGTGTATTTTTTCATCTCAGATATGGTATTTTTGATCTCTAAAAGTCCAATTTTAGATGATCCGTGTTGCTACTTAACATGCTCCATCCTTCTACCTTCTTGAACACGTGGGATAGAGTATAACTGTTTCAATGTCCTTCTATCATCATTTAGAAAGAACACTCCCTATAAATTGATTTTTCCTCCTTATTAAGGGTCATATTTTCTGGCTTCTTTGCATGCCTAGTAAATTTTGATTGAAGGCCAAACACTGTAAATTTTATTTGGTTGGGTGCTAGTTATATTTTGACTCCTTCCAATATTCCTGGCCAGGGGATGCCTGGCTGGCTCAGTCAGTAAAGCATACGACTCTCCTCAACCTTGGGGTTGTCAGTAGGGCATATATATGTATTTTTTCCTTAGCCTTTTTCTGGGACACAGTTACTTGGAGATCGTGTGATCCTTTTGAAGCTTGCTCTTAAAGTCTGCTATTCAGGACCAGGACCGCTGTTATTCTAGGGAGAGTTCTGCCCTCCCATGTGCTTTCTCTAGTGTCTCTTGAATTACAAGGTGGTGGAAGCAGGAACTGTGCTCTCCTCTTTGCAAGCTCTAGATATTGTTCCCTCCACTACCCCCAGAAGGTTCTTTCCTACTACTCAGGTGGTTTCCTCATAAACATGCAGCCTCAGATGAAGACTTGAAGAAGACCTTCTGCAGATTTTTGGAATTCTCTCCCTATGTCGTTCTCCCCTTTCTTGTCTGTGCCCTGTAGAGTCTAGCTATCTTGACTTCTCTGGCCTCCTTGACCCATTTCTATATCTCAGGAGACCGCTGAGCTCAACCTGAGTCACCCTTCCTTGAGTGGTGGCCTGGAAACATTCTCAAGACAATCATAGGGCTCACCTCACCTTTGGCTCCCATTTTTCACAGATCACTATCCTGTGCTGCCTAGTGTCCAATTTCTGAAAACCTTCATTTCAGATTTCAATATATTTTGTATGATTTCTTTCTTTCTTTCTTTCTTTCTTTCTTTCTTTCTTTCTTTCTTTCTTTCTTTCTTTCTTTCTTTCTTTCTTTCTTTCGTTTTTAAAGATCTTATTTACTTGACAGAGAGAGAGAGATCACAAGCAGGCAGAGAGGCAGGCAGAGAGAGAGGGGGGAAGCAGGCTCCCCGCCGAGCAGAGAGCCCGATGCGGGGCTCTATCCCAGGACCCTGAGATCATGACCTGAGCCGAAGGCAGAGGCTTTAACCCACTGAGCCACCCAGGCGCCCCTGATTTCTTATTTCAAATGAGAAATGTTAAAACACAAAATTTAACTGAAGAAACTGTGAAGATCTTACTGGTTTCATTCAACGGTTTATAAATAGGACGGCCTCCGCTCTAGTAGATAGAAAGGATCTCTGAGGACTTGCACAAAATGAAAAACTTTCTTGGCTGAAAGGAGCAGGAAAAGGAAGTTATACTAGGGGGAAAAAAGTTTGTTATTACAAGGCACTTTCCTTTAGGGGAAGTCGGGAGTCTGTCAGGCACATTACCTAACTAGGGCTGATCGGGTGATTCCTGATGGACCAGTTTACGATCCCATTTCTGAGAGAGCCCAAACTGTAATTAGGTAATTAAGTCTTGTTTCGGGAACTTAGCATGACTGACTATTTGGGTCCTTGTTTTTAACGCAAGGTAAATCTGATCCCTCTTGACGGGAAATGGAAATGGAACTCTACCAAGCTCTCTATTTTATTTTAGATAATACCAGCTAAGTGTCATAGGTTTTTTGCGTGGTAAAAATCGACTATATTTACTTCTCACATCTAATATCCATGAAAACTGGAGATGATTTTCATCCTATTTCTCCACTGCTCTGTTTACACATTTGGGTTTAGGTTCTACCACCAGGGGGCACCTCGGCCACATGTCAACCTGCACTTGCAAATCAGAAATACGCTGCGAGCCTACCTGATTCTTTTGTCTCCTTTTACAGAGAAGCCCATTGCCTGATGTCCAGCATTCGTTTCCCCTTCCTATGCTGTGCTGGGGCCTCGTAATTATAGAAATTCCCCACATCTGGGGAGCCTGGGTGGCTCAGTCAGTTAAGCATATGCTTTTGGCTCAGGTCATGATCCCAGGGTCCTGGAGTGGAGTCCCGGCAAATTGTCTGGTGGGGAGCCTGCTTCCCTCTCTGCCTACAGCTCCCCCGTGCTGTCTCTCTGTCAAATCAATCATCAATCAATCAATCCCCACAACTTCTCCTAGGGCCCTCTCACCCCCAAAAGAGCACATTTAGTGTCATGGCTGCATCATCCTTTTCCAGTCAGTCGATTTCTAAGTAGGAAACAGTGGAGTCTAGGCATATTTCCAGAAACCTAGAGCCCCTCTGCTCCTGGGGAGTTTACCATCATTGCAAACTCAGTTGTGTTCAGACCCTCCCCGATATAAGCTCTCCCCTCTGTTTACCCCTTCTAGTTTTCTCAAACAAGTTTTTTTTTTAATCAATTTTATTGGGGTACTATTTACATATGGAGAGAATTTGTCACCCCAACATATGCCTCTTAGACCTAAAGATTGTCTTGATCTGGTTATTTTTGAGAAACAGCTTTTGCAGGAGTAGCTCTGAAAACCCTGTAGAAGCTATCTTTTGTAAAAGATATTTACATTTATGAGGGAGATCACCATTTTTAAGGATTTCTCCCTCTCTGTATCAGGAAAAGAAAAATTACTAAAACTATGGAAACTTAACAGTGGAGAAGGCAGCAACTTAAATCTACTTAAAAACCTTACCTCATTTACTGTGTGCTTTTTCTGAAATTCCCATAACTATCCCCCACCCCTGCAACATCTTTTATCTTTTGCTAGTGATGGCATTTAAGGGGGGCCTTGGGCCATTTCATCTCTCCTGTCAGGGAGGAAAAAATTTTCCTCTCTCCTCAAGATTCCTCTCACTGGACTAAGTTAAACTGACATGAAACAGATCAGAGAAAATCAAATTTAATTTTGTATGTCTGGGGAATCCACATGGACAAAGACAGGCAAAATGAGGTGCATATGTCACCCTGAACTAAGAAGGGGAAAGGAATTTGGTACTTTAAAGGGAGGGAATGGAAGTCACAGGAAAATGAAAAAAGGGTAAATGTTTGGTAAACAAATGTGTACTGGGCTCCTCAGAAACCATGGGACCTGGGGGAGAACTTGGACCAACAAGCCCAGCTTGGTTCCTCCCTACCACACCTAGCTCCTATTATCACGTAGATATCTGTGATGATAACGCTTCCTAGAGGTCCTCTAAATTATTTTAGGCAGTATGGGCGTAGGTCAAAGTTTCTTTCTGAGTCTTCTGGGCTTTGATTGTTTTCAGCTCAGCATAAGCAAGCCAAAAAGGTCTGTCTTGAGGAAGCTTACCCATGGCTCCTACAGGAGGTACACATGTTATTAAACTTGTTTGTTTTCTCCCTGTTAATCTATCTTGTATTACAGGGCTATCTCCGTCAAGAATCTCAAAGGGTAGAGGGGAACTTACTTTTTCCCCCACATTCGCAATAAGATACAACCACTTTAAGTAGATAGTTCGATGGGTTTTGAGAAATATATGTACCCCTGTAATCACTACCATGATCAAAATAAAGAACATTTCAATTATCTCAAAAAGTAAGCCTATTCCCCTGTCACTATAGATTTACCTGTTCAGACTTTCAAATATGTAAATACGAATCAAACAATATGTTCTTCGTTTTTGGCATCTGTATCACAGCATAAGGTCTGTGAGATTCATCTATATTGTTGTGTGAATCCATTCCCCTCTGCTAAACTAGGTAGTGTTAAACCATAAAAATAAAACTGCCAGTTTTATTTTACCAGCAAAAATAGGTTTATTCAGAATAGCAAAAATTGCAATCCAGGACAAGCAAGCTACAGCAAGACCACAGGCAGACGCACACTTAAAAAGAGGACCACTCTTTTATGGGGGTGGGGGGAGGAAGTTGAAAAGGATGTTATGAATAGGGGTACCTGGGTGGCTCAGTGGGTTAAAGCCTCTGCCTTCGGCTCAGGTCATGATCCCGGGGTCCTGGGATCGAGCCCCACATCAGCCTCTCTGCTCAGCAGGGAGCCTTCTTCCTCCTCTCTCTCTGCCTGCCTCTCTGCCTCCTTGTGATCTCTGTCAAATAGATAAATAAAATCTTGGGGCACCTGGGTGGCTCAGTGGGTTAAAGCCTCTGCCCTCAGCTCCTGCCATGATCCCGTGAACCCGGGGTCCTGGGATCGAGCCCTGAATCGGGCTGTCTGCTCAGTGGGGAGCCTGCTTCCCCTTCTCTCTCTGCCTGCCTCTCTGCCCACTTGTGATCTCTCTCTCTCTGCCAAATAAATAAATAAAATCTTAAAAAAAAAAAAAAAAAAAAAGAAAATCGAACTTTTGCTTGTGTACCATTTGCATATAGTTTCTTGTTTGTTTTTGACTCTTGAGTTTGCTTATATCCTTTGTTGGGCACACATTTAATACTTTTAATGTATGAAGTCAATCAGGCTTTTTCTGTGACTTTTAGTTTTGTCACCATTCTGAGAAAGGCCGCCTGTTCCTAAATTATTTTTCTTCCTTCCTCTTCCTTTTCTCCCGCTCCTTCTTCTTCTCTCTCTTCCTCTTCTTCTTCTTTTAAATGTTAAGATAGTTTTATGGGTTTTAAAAACAAATTTCAGTTTTAATTCGGTGTGGAATTTTTATGCTTGAGGGTCAACCTTTTTTTCCTAAACAGTGCTCAGGAATTTATTATGAGTTTGCTTTCCTAGCAAATTTATTTATTTATTATTATTTATTTTTGAATTTATTATTGAATTTGCTTTCTCCGTCTTCACACTTTGAGAGTGACACCGTACTCTTTTATATCTTTCTCCTGTTCCAGTCAAGATAATTCTGTTGAATTTTGTAAATGATTCAAAACTAATTTTGTAGCTTCTGTCAAAACAAACAATCCAGATTTCAGTAAGGAGAGACTTTATTCAAAAGGATCGTTGCAAGGAGAGGGGGACTCTTCCGAAAATCACCGCTGCTTCTCGCAGCACGAGCTCTCAGAAAGTTCGGCATTGTCATTTTCCCCTTTGGTTCAAGATGAATGAATATTATTTACCACTGAACAACTCACAGGCAATCATAAGCCTCCTGAGCAGAGCAAGTCAGGGACTAAGAAATTGTTCCCCAAGGCCTCTTGAGGTATTACTCCTGCAAAACTGGTTGCATCAAAGATCAGACTCTTAAAAGAGTGATGCTGATAATGGAAAAAAAAAAAAGAAATATTAATGTTAAAGGCCTAAGAGATCAGTAGGTAAAATTCTTACTATATAAGCACTGCTTGTTGAGTTTCTGAAAACTGAGGTGACAGTGTGCTTGGTGGTGTTACCCACAGGCTTGGTTTCCTCTCCTACAAAGGTATGTATGCGCTGAACATTTTGCTAGACTTCCTCATGGCCCAGAGAAGAACCCAGCCCACACATGCGGTCAAGTTGTTGGGCTTCAGTTCCCAGTTCTTCTTGTGATCCTGGAGGAAAAAGCCAGCTACAAGGCGACCTAGAGCTCTGATAAATGTCTGGGCAGTCAGGTTTTAGTTCTTGGTCAAGAGGGAGGGAGATGTTGCAGGCGAGTGGGAGAACCGAAAGTCTGTAAGCGTTGATGGTTTGTGCAAGGTGACAGGACCTAGTGCAATTTATAGGGAGGCAAGGGAACTGGCTTTTCCACAGTGATGAAGGAAACGATTAAATCTCTACCTGATGAGAGAGTTTGCGCACCCACCAGTGGACCTGCGATTTACATCATGTGCAAAATAGCTCAATGAAAGGAACCCGAATTGGATCACCCAGAAGGAAGTGCTATAGTTTTCTATCAAAACACAAAATTTCTCTCCACGGTCATATCCTTTTAGATCCAAGGTAACCTTAAGGAAAGATTATTCTTGGTCACAAAATAAGGCCGGCCTCTTTAGGACTGACTCGATTATTTACACAGGTACAGCAAGAACGTTCATTAGCACATAGATCTTTGTAAGTTTGCTTGTCTGGAATTTTTTTTTTTTTTAAGATTTTATTTATTTGACTAAGAGAGACACAGCGAGAGAGGGAACACAAGCAGGGGAAGTGAGAGAGGGAGAAACAGGCTTCCCGCTGAGTAGGGAGCCCAATATGGGGCTCGATCCCAGGACACTAGGATCATGATCTGAGCTAAAGGCAGAAACTTAACAGTTGAGCCACCCATGTGCCCCTGGAATTTTTTTTTTATAAGGAATCTCAGGTTGGACTTGTACAAACCTATTAAGACTAGGAAGCCAAACCATGAACCTGCCATCATATTTCACCTGCAGTATCTATAGATTTGAGCAAATCCTTCTCTTCTCAATGTCCCCATATCCTTTTAGGGTTCCC
Organism: Procyon lotor; assembly: GCA_028646535.1. Classification (NCBI taxonomy): domain Eukaryota; kingdom Metazoa; phylum Chordata; class Mammalia; order Carnivora; family Procyonidae; genus Procyon; species Procyon lotor. The sequence continues at coordinate 13,137,161 of CM053615.1, forward strand.
AGCCCTGCAGGAATTAACATTTTTTACTCATCTGTAAGGCTAGAAACCTATCAGCCAAGTATCAGGCTAGTTTTCCCAAGAGGGTTTAAGTACCGGCTCCATATAAAGTCAATATCAGTTTCTTATTAAGAGTCTGGTAAATGAGCAGTTATTTGCAAATGTGACATTCCAGCCAACGCCTTGGTTTAATAACCAATGTTCCCAATTATATCCCATTAACAAGGAAGATAGATTGTTACTGAACCTAAGCAAATAAATATATTGCCCCGAAAATAAGAATATTTGGTAAGATTTATTTTTTATTTAAAAACATTTTGATTTTTTAATTTTTTAAATTAAAATTTTTTATTTTAGTTTTTAAAAAATTAAAAAATTATTTTTAAATTTTAAAAATTAAAAAATTTAAATTAAAATTTTTTATTTTAGTTTTTAAAAAATTAAAAAATTATTTTTAAATTTTAAAAATTAAAAAATTATTTTTAAATTTTAAAAATTAAAAAATTATTTAAAAAAAAATTTTTTTTTTGGCTTGCTCCTCGCCAAGCAGGGAGCCTGATGCTGGACTCAACCCAAGGACCCCAGACCACGATCCAAGTCGAAGGCAGCCGCTCAACCAACTGAGCCACCCGGGTGTCCTCAGTAAGATTTTTTTTAAAAGTATTATTAAAAAAATACAGATCATTAAGGCATCAGTGATATTCCAAACAAAGCTCATAATCCTCCTTCATTAGATCTTCATTCAGCCCTAAGTAACTCATTTCTGATTTGGTTGGCGGTCTCGTGAATACATCTGTTTCCCCACTAGAGTTCAGGAAATCTCCATCCATACCACCAGTGTATTCTCGAAGTTATTTAAGTGACGCCATCAGAAGCTGTGCGCAAGAGTACCTGGCTGGCGGAGTCCCTTTCCACTGGACTCCGAGACAACCCTTTGTTGAAAACAAAGCACTTTGGTCTGTAGTTGATTTGCAAGCACTTTCAGGGAAACATCAGAGTAAAACAAAAACAAACAGACAAACAAAACTATCAGTAGATGAAGAGGCACTTAGAATGACCAGGGTTAACTTATTGATAATTTTCAGAAGTAAAAGATCTGATGAGAAGGTATTCCAAAAAATAATGTAACTGGCAAGAAAATTTGATTGTTTATGTTGCATGCGAAAATGAAGTCAATCCCAAATGAAAGCAGCAATAAAAGATTTTAGAAGTAAGGGGGTAACATGACTGTAAAGAAGCTGAGCTCCTTCAAAAGGGTGAAGACTGTTATTTTACATACTCAAGAACACGACACCACCAACATAAGTAAGGCAAGGAAATTATTCTGCTGAGAGAGAGATTCTTGCCTTCTAGGTCTATGTAGCTCTGAATGGCGAGCAGTGTCCTCCACCCCCAAAGTGTGAGTCTCTATGACTAAGAAACCATCGGTCTCATCTGTCCAGTACAGGGTGTCACGTGTCTGGCCATCTTGTCCTATTAAGGGTAGGAGATTCTTCCTTCACCAATGGGGTGAAGAGGAGGTGAGCAGAGCAGAAGGGGCCCAAATCTCAAATAACGATGCTTTAAAGGACTGGAATGGGTAGGGGTGTGACAGCAGTGCACAGGGGTTGGAGTAGGTAGACATGTTGAAGGTGGACCCATCAAAGGATTTAAGGCAGCTGATGAGAAGGTTAAAGTGATAAAAAGGAAGGGGAGGGGATGCTGGGAAGACACAAGTCCCAGATGACTCAGTCTGGGGAGATCCCAAATTTCCCGAAGAAGAAGTTCTAAACTTTGAAGTTCTAAACTGCCTTATAGTGAATTTTGCCAATTCTTGAAGATATGAAACTGACCTCGTGCCGTGATGACAAGAGAGAGAAGAAGGGAAGGTCCCTGAGAGAGTGAGAGTTACCTGTGGGATCAACATGAGGAATTCAGCTGTAGAGAAGCTGAGAGCCTCACTGGATTAAGACTCTCCCGCAGTCCCCGGGTTGAGGAACCCAGGAAAAACAGAAGAGGCCTCACGAGAAGCCCAAAGAATCTTCACTGTAACTCTACTGGGCTTCAATAGACAGGCCATCCAGAACATTAGCCTGAGACATCAACTCAGGGACGGATCCTCAAATTGCAGAACGAGGTCGATCATGACCTGCGTGGGAACGGCGGAGGTCCCTAGCTCACTTCTACCCCTGAGCCGAGCCACAGTCCCAGAAAACTGACCAGTAAACAACAAACCTGGACTTAGGGAAGGCAGAGACTGCATTCCAAAAACTTCCTGCAGCTGGGGAAGGGGCTTACTGCACTTGGGGGAGGGGGGTTGTCATCGGGAGACTGGTTTGATGATAAGATTTGCGAGCTTCTGAAAGGTCAGGCAGCAAAAGGCTTTTTTTTCCATGAGGAGCCAACAAGGCTAGAAAAAACAGGTCTTGGAGAGGGAGGAACGGGTGCCCCGGGACGGTCGAAAAAGGTTGCTTTGAAGTCAGCTAGGAAGGGGCTTCTTGGCAGGGGCCGTTGGGGGCATATTCCTCACCCCACTGCTGGCTTTCACTGAGGGTGGGTGAAAGCTTGAAGACGTGGGGAAGGAGAGAAGCTTGATTAAGTGTCTTCAAGTACAGGGGCACCTTGTGGCTCAGCGGGTTAACGCCTCTGCCTTCGGCTCAGGTCATGATCTCAGGGTCCTGGGATCGAGCCCCGCATCGGGCTCTCTGCTCAGCAGGGAGCCTGCTTTCCCCTCTCTCTCTGCCTGCCTCTCTCCTACTTGTGATCTCTCTGTCCGTCAAATAAACAAATAAAATCTTTAAAAAAAAAAGTGTCATCAAGTACAGCAAGCAGGCACTATGTGCTGATTTTTCATTGGGGACAAATGGCTCAGCTAATCATTTCTGAGACACAAAGGGAATGTGGAGGGTCTGTGTCTGACCTTGTTATAGATAAACAAGGGAATTCTCCATGAGTCTCACCTCAGTCATTTGAGGAAAAGTGGTGATTCTTCGCAGAAAGTTATTTCCAGGAACACCAAGGGGTGTGGGTGTGGTAGTTTCTTTAACCATCACTGTCTCCTGGGAGCACCGGATTTGGGTCAAGTTCATCGTTGTCTCTTATTTGAGTTGTACTTTAGCCACAGTTTTATTATGATAAATTTTCTTAAAGATTTATTTATTTGAGAGAGGAAGAGCATGGCGCGGGGGGGGGGGGGATCCCAAGCAGACTACCCACTGAGCACGAGCAAAACGAGGACCTCGAGACCCCAAGATCATGACCCGAGCTGAAATCAAGCGTGGGACACTCAAAGGACTGAGCCCCCCAAGCACCTCTATGATCTATTTTTTTACGATCTTTTTTTTAAATGTATTACATTTGTATTAATCATCAGTATAAGAGTTCCATTTGTTAGCACTCCCCTACAACTGTAATATGAGGATAGTTGATATTTATAATCATGAGTTTGCTTCTTCTGCTGGTTATTTTTTTTTTATTTTTATTTTTTTTAAGATTTTACTTATTTGACACAGAGAGATCACAAGTAGGCAGAGAGAGAGAGAGGGGGAAGCAGACTCCCCACTGGGCAGAGAGCCCGATGCAGGGCTTGATCCCAGGACCCTGAGATCATGACCCGAGCCGAAGGCAGAGGCTTCAACCCACTGAACCCCCCAAGCACCCCATCTGCTGGTTATTAAGGTACGTCTAAGGTACTCTGTTCGCTGAGGCTGTGGCTCTGTATGTTTTCTATGAAGGTTTTGCCAATAGCGGGCGCTGGAGATGGGGAGTCAGGAGAAGGGAAAGGGGACTTGCTCCTTTACGTTTGCTGGCCAAGCCTGCCATTGTCACCAAGCAATGTTCCCCTGCCCCTTCCCCCAGCAGTTGGTTCTGATTTCTAGTATTTAATCCACCCTCAACACTTGCCTTCGGAAAATATCACCACCAGCTGGGTCCCACCGCTTCCTTGGAGGCCTGAGTCCCAGCCCCCACCTCCGACCCCCCCCAGCGCCCCCAGGGGCCTTCTGGCAAGCAGGCAGCTCCCAGTTTCTGATACCAGCTCTCGCTCTACAGCTCGCCCCGAGGCAGCTGCTTCCTGCCCTTGCTACCTCCCCGTCCTGCAATGGTTCCCTTTCCGCCTGTTTATCCAGCTCCTTCAATTCTCTGCAAAAATCTCTGCTGTGGTACCAGTTTTCTGAAAGGCCCCTGACAGATATGCCCTGAAGAGATCCAGAAAGACCTCGCGTAGATTTACAATCGGTTGATGTTATTGGGGTCATTAAAAATAAGTCACCACAGGTGTGGGCTGTCCACCATACCCAAGTGACCAGAAAAACGTAGTCTACAAGTTAATTTACGATTCCACCTGTTGGATCTTGAAGTGAATTTTCCTATCAAGACAGTATTACACATTAAACTTAGGTCAGTCCATCAATGCTCATAAGCGCAATGCTGTACAAATTGTGTTAGGGAACAGAATTAGCATTGCTTGGGCAAGGTACGGTCTACATTCCAACTATTAAACCAGGAACAAATTTTAGTCACCCATTTATTTTCTATTTGAATAATATTTAAATCAGTATATCCAAAATATGATCATTTCAACATATAATCAATATCTTAAGAGATATTTTAAATTCTTTTGTCTTTCATATTAAATCTTCAGAATCTATCGTGTATTTTACACTTTCCACACATTTCAATGGAGTCTAGACAATTCCAAGGGCTTACTAGCCACATGTGCCTCGTGGCTACTACATTAGACAAAACAACAGTTGATTTTATGCCAAAGAGTAGAATTGCCGGGTCATAAGATATACACATTTTCTCTTCTTTTTTAAGCTATAAATCTTTTTTTTTTTTTTTAAAGATTTTATTTATTTATTTGAGAGAGAGAGAAAGTGAGAGCATGAGAGGAGAGAAGGTCAGAGAAGCAGACTCTCTATGGAGCTGGGGGGCCCGATGCGGGACTCAATCCCAGGACTCCAGGATCATGACTTGGGCCGAAGGCAGTTGCTTAACCAACTGAGCCACTCAGGTGCCCTAAGCTATAAATCTTTAATGGTATGAGTAGATAACTCAAAAGCAAGCAAATTTGGGGCGCCGGGGTGGCTCAGTGGGTTGGGGTCCTCTGCCTTCAGCTCGGGTAGTGATCTCAGGGTCCTGGGATCGAGCCCCACATCTGGCTCCCTGCTCGGCGGGGAGCCTGCTTCCCTCTCTCTCTCTGCCTGCCTCTCTGCCTACTTGTGATCTCTCTCTGTCAAATAAATAACTAAAATCTTAAAAAAAAAAAAGCAAGCAAATTTGATTACCTTTTAGAAATTAAAAGGAGTTATTCTTTTAGGAATACCAGGGAGTGTTGATTAAAAACCAACGTAAGGGGTGCCTGGCTGGCTGGCTCCATTGCTGGGACATGCAACTCTTGATCCCAGGGTTGTGAGTTTGAGCTTAACGATAAAATCCTTAAAAAAAAGACCTTAAAATATCCCTGATGTAAGCCCAGAAAAACAAAAACAACTAATCAAATGGGGATGAAAGAAACATGGTTAGCCCAGTGGAAAGAAGTGACAGGTTTAGCTTCACACATTGAATTAATAAAATTTATGAATTTAATTTCATAATTCATTATGAGGGTTTTCACAGTTCATCTGCCCTCTCAATGTCTTAAGTCCTTTAGTTAAAAAGTTCAGCTGGGTTAGTAATAGATGGAGAAAACAAATTGCAATTACTTTTTTTCTAATTCTGACCAAAATGCAAAATCTGCACAGGATATTTTGGGTTCCACTTTTGTTTGCACGATAAAAATATAAACCACAGTTTAAAAGGAACTATAGTCCTTTAAAAAGGAACTATGGTTCCACTGTCCTCAGTCTTGCATATAATAAGAAAATTACTTTAAAAGTTTTTTTTCTTACTAAGTAAACTCTACCCCCAACCTGGGGCTCAAACTCATGGCTGGAGATCAAGAGTCCCGCGCTCTACTGACTAAGCCAGCCAGGTGCCCCAGAAAATTACTTTTTTAAATAAAATTCAAGGGGCACCTGGGTGGCTCAGAGGGTTAAAGCCTCTGCCTTCAGCTCAGGTCATGATCTCAGAGTCCTGGGATGGAGCCCCACATCAGGCTTTCCGCTCAGCGGGGAGCCTGTTTCCTCCTCTCTCTTTGCCTACCTCTCTGCGTACTTGTGATCTCTCTCTGTCAAATGAATAAATTTTTTAAAAAATAAATAAATACATAAATAAAATTCAAGCAATATATTCCAAGATTGTCACTCCATTTAGGAGGAATCTCCTTGGGGAAGAGACAAGATTTACCTTCCCCCAGGAATATTTCATTAGCTCCTATGCCATTGTCACTGGAGCCGGCCTACACCGTGCTGCTTAATAACCCAGTAACACTCCGGCACAAGGGTGGGAAGGGGACGGAAGAGTCCAGAGCAATGTTCCCAGAGCATTCCAAAGCCTTGAAGAGAAAGCTGGGGTCATCACAAAAAAAAGGCGGGTTAACTTGAAACCAATATGTTAAGTTATGATTCACTTACAGGGTTCAGCTCTCCGGTACCTTCCGCCCTGGTCCCACCGGCACCCTGCGACCAACACCGGGTATTTAACCCCTTCAAGTCCGAAGCCCCAGAAGACGAACCTTGGAGACTCCGCGGTTTCCTCCAGGCCAGCCTGGCCCTGCTCTCTGCGTTCAAGCCTCTCCCCGGAGCAATGACCTTTCGTACGAATGAAGGACACCAGGCAAGCCTGGACTGCACGGAAACCTACCTTCTCAAAGGGTCTCCGATTTGCCCTACGACCCCAGCAAGACATGATGGGTGAGGAAGTCTGTAGGCACTTCCACCATTCATTTACTTCAAAACACGTGTGTTGAATGAATACATGATATGAAGACGAGTAAGAACCTGTTCTTCCAAGGGGGGGAACACGCTACCAAGGACACCGTGTCAACTTTTATAAGCGACACAGTGTTTTCCACTTTGCACGTCACTGTGGATTGTTTCACATTTTTTGTCTTAGTTTTTATGTGAAAACACACAGGAATGCAAGGGGTTTTTAAATACTAAATTGAACAAAAGACTATCAGAAAAAAAAAAAAAAAACAAACCCGCATGGTCATCTCTAAACTTTACACCATATAAAGAATCTTTTTTTTTTCATATAAAGAATCTTTGACATTTACTTTTTTTTTTTTTTTACATAAAACACTGTTAAAATCAGAAAAGGCTGTACTTCTCGCGTTTCCTGCCTCCGCGGAGAAGGGCAAAGAATATTGAAGAAGACCCCCTTACTCACCCTGCCCTTGTGCAATTCGGGGAGCTAAGAACCAGGGCGAACCTGAGGAAGTGGAGAGAGGAAGGAAGCACAGGGACGCCGGCTTCTGCCCGCACCTCGCTGAGACCCAGAGGGCGCGCTGTCCCCGGCCAGGAGCCGCGCGCGCGCCCCCCTTCCCGCCCCGCCCGCAAACCTCCGAGGTGGGCGAGGCTGGGGGCGGGGCCTCGCGGGGCGGGGCCAGGGGCGAGGCGGCCGGGTAGGAGGCGATGAGACCCACGACGCGGTCGGCCAGCGCAGCCCGCGCCGCGAGCGCAGCGCCTGGCTAGTGCGCGGGTATTCGGGGTGTTGTGCGGCAGCGCGCCCTTGTGCGCCCCGGCGGCCAGAGGCTTGCTGCAGGTAACCGACTCCACCACTCCATCCCACCCGCTCCCAGCAGCCTGGATCGCCTGCTATGGCGCCCGCCCGGTGGCGGGTGGAGGGATGGGAGGGATGGGAAGGATGCGAGGGAGGGAGCCGGCTCTCAGCCAGGGCCCCGCTGCCCCGGAGCGGGGGTGCGCTCTGCTGGGGAAGAGGAAGCGGAGCCCGGGCTGGAGGGAGCGGACGCGCGGTAGGAGTGAGCCGGCAGCGCGTGTGCGCTCTGGACGCCTTCTCTGGGCCTCATTTCTGGTCGGATCCGCGGAGCCTAGGGCCAGGACTCCGGTGCCTAGGGTCACCTGGAAGCCACTTTTTTCTGGCTTCTTTCCCCCTGGACTGGATCGCGAGTAGGAGCTGAGAAATCAGAGGAGTTGGCTGCGGGCGTGGATGGGCAGGAGAGCGAACAGTTACTCACTGCCGTCTCTTGGGTGCCAACTTCATCTAATCCTCCCCGTAGCCCTGCAGAGAGGCATTATTACCCTCGTTTTACCGACGAAGAAGCCTACACCAGGATGAGAAATGGCTCGCCTTGGGGCAAGCGACTGGAAAGGGACTCAGAAACCCTCCACCCCTCCGCTTCTCCCTCTCCTCCTGCTCCCTCTCTGCCCTTCCCCCGGGGGTGTAGGAGACTCGCGCTGCTGGGTCTGTTCGGAAAACAGGTGATCGTATCCCTTCTAGGTTAAATTTTTTTTTTGGTTTTTGTTTTCTGTTCTGTTAGCACCTCGTTTCGGACTTGCATTCTTCCAATTTTTGGTATTAGCTTTTTGGAGTGAAAGCAGCCCTGTCTCACGGCTCTTTTTCTTTTTGCAGCGCGTTCTCTCCATGCCGAACGAGCCCCAGGCACCCTCGCCGGCCACACACTTCTTTCTCACCGTGGATGAAGTCGCCCGCAGATCCGGGCTGCGCCTTAAGGGCTGCCCAGGTGGAGGTAAGTTTTGTAGTCACCCAGCCACCGTGGCACCCTTTGCTTGATTCCTTTCTAGAGGGAGGAGAGTCTTCATTTAACAGCTAGTAAGATAAGCGGCCAACTGGGAAGGATATATGAAGTTCGCAGAAAGCACTGGTTCCTTAGGAAGAGAACAGGCTATGGGTTTCTGTGGCCTGAATTTGTAGAGTGGTAAGTGAGGCCTCCGGTCAGAGACTTGTCCCCTGCTCTGGGCACTCTGTCCCCCTTTCAGAGCTGTTCTGAAAGGCAGACTTGTTTTATAGAGGGGAGGAGGAGGGGTGAATGGTTTTTAAAGATCAGTGTAAATTACCTGCTAGGAGACCAGGCGATTCCAGACAGGCTCCCCCAGAGGATAGGGTAACAGATTTCACCTTTGGCAAAAAGAGAAACACTGAGCTTGGTGGATATCTGCTATTGCTTAATGGATTTTTCGCAGCCCTTCAAGATGCGGTTTTGGGAAACTGAGTTCTTAGAAACGGCCCACTCCTCAATTTTTAAAAACAATGTAACACACTGTAAATTTACAAAGTTGTATTGGTAGGTGCAGAAGACTGGTGTTTTTTCTATTTCGTGGGGGAGGATTTAAAGGTTGCCGCCAGCTCATCTGTCCTTCCTTCCCTGGTCCTGGGAAGGACCCCAATCCAAAACTCTACTGAATTTCATCCATCATTAATTATAATTCATCCCTGACTGATTGTAAGACCACTTCCAACCACAAGTTGGTTTTTTTACCATTTGTAACTTAGTTGCTTAACATTAAGAAAAATGTCCCTGAGAATTATCAACGATCTACAAAATCAACTATGTGTTACAGGGACTGATTAAGGAATGTATGGGGGATTTAAGGGGGGCTTGGCTGGGCACAGGTGACCTACGGACGACCTCCTAAAACAATTTGTGGGTATCGGCTATTCGCTCCCCATAACTGTGCAGGGTTCTGACCCAGGCTGTCTAGATCTTTCTCCCTTCCTCCACAACTAGCTGAAAAATATATATATATATATATATTTTTTTTTTTTACAAAGTAAAACCTGATTTAAACAGTGTCTCTTTTTTCCTTTTTAAAACACAGGAACCAATCATATTTGGTTCCTGTGTTTTTCATTTTCAGATCTGTCTTAGAAACTTCTATGCCTGGTGATTGAATTCTTGAGGGGAATGAAAAATTCTGACCTATGATGTAGATATTGTGCACCTGTCATGAAGAGGTGGTGGGAAACCGAGATTGATGCTGTGGAAAATGATTTCTTCCGATTCTCAATTGCTGTTTTCCATGAAGGATGCAGTACTTCTACCACACAGAGTAAAGTAGTCTTTAATGGGCCAGCCAAGGAATTGTGTCACTGCTGCTAATGGTCATTCTAATGAAAATTTATTCATGGTTCTAGTTCAGGATGTCCAATGCCTAACTCCCTGACTTAAAAAAGGAGTTCCCAAATGACTGTTGATATAAATCAGAGGGGTTTGTCATGGGGACTATCTGTATTCTTAACCACATTGGCTTTGACACCGGAAGCAACACTTAAGGTTGTCCTGTTTCTTTGTCGCCCACCTGTGGCAGAGGCTACATATGTTGACGTTGGGGCTAGGTAAGCTTTGTTGTAGAAATTGTCCTGCATATTGTGGGATGTGCCACCGCATCCTGGCCCTACATCCTGGTCCTACATCCTGGCCCTACATCCTGGCCCTACCTCGTAAATGCCAGTCGTCCCCTCCCTGCAATTAGAACAACCCAGATGTCTCCAGATGTTGCCATACGTCCCCTGGAGGACAGAGTCACCTGGTTGGGGAAAAGAATGAGCCAACATTTTAAAGGCTCTGGACGTTTATGAGCTAAACTTGTAAATACAATCAACTTAAACTTCTAGTGACTAGAGAAGCTATCTATTTAGTAATGTCTAAACAAACATCGACATTTCGAAATATTTTTATAATGAAGGCGACTAAACTCGTGTTCTTTGTGAACAGCCCCGTGTGTCCTGCCAGGATTTATCTCCAAGGAAATTTCGGGTGTTCGATGTAGTTGTTAAATTTCTAAGTTTAAAAGAGTGGAAGCTAAAAAGGAATTCTAGAGTGGTTTTCATTTTTCTCCTTTTTTTTGCCTTTTTAAAAAAAGATTTATTTCTTTTTATTTGAGAGAAAGAGAGAGCTGGGAGAGAGGCAGAGGAAGAGGGAGAAAATGTCTAGCAGACTTCCCACTGAGCAGGAAGCCCACTGCAGGGCTGGTCCCCCGACCCTGAGATCATGAGCAGAAATCAAGAGTCAGACACTTAACTAACTATAGTTAGTTACTATAGCCACCTAGGCGCCTCTATTTTTCTCCTTTTAGTTTACTTGATGTCTTTTAATTTTTTTAAGGTGATAAAATATTGATGAACCATGCTTATTGATTTGGGAAAATTGACACAATCCCTAAGGGAATCACAAGAAAAAATTCTGAGTAAAAATTTTAGAATAGCGGGGTGCCTGGGTGACTCAGTGGATTAAAGCCTCTGCTTTCAGCTCAGGTCATGATCTCAGGGTCCTGGGATCGAGCCCCGCATCGGGCTCTCTGCTCAGCAGGGAGCCTGCTTCCCCCTCTCTCTCTCTGCCTGCCTCTCTGCCTACTTGTGATCTCTCTCTCTGTCAAATAAATAAATAAAATATTTAAAAGAAAAAATTTAGAGTAGAATGTTAAGAGTAGAATTTAGTTTTAGAAACCATAAAAAAGGGGTGCCTGGGTGGCTCAGTGGATTAAAGCCTCTGCCTTTGGCTCAGGTCATGATCTCAGGGCTGTGGGAACGAGCCCCGCATAGCCTGCTTCCCCCTCTCTCTCTCTGCCTCTCTGCCTACTTATGATTTCTCTCTGTCAAATAAATAAAATCTTAAAAAAGTAAGAAAGAAACCATAAAAAGCTTTTAGCTAACAGCAATAGCTAAAGCAATCATAGATTTCTGTAGTCTGAGAAATTCTAATTTTATGGAAGAGAGTTCTACATAATACACAAAAGCTTCATATCAGAAGAAGAAAATGTCTTGAATATATAACTCTCTTGTTTTAGACCTTAAGTTCAAGAGCTTGAAAACACAGCCCTAGTTATAAAAGATGCATCCTTAAATAAGGAGTGGCAATCCTTTGGTTGCCTGCCAGAAATCAAACTAATTTGTAAGACTCAGGAATGGCTACATAATTTGTGCAGCCCATATTTAGAAATTATTAAGAACACCAAGGTGGCCAGGTACCTGGCTGGCTTAGTGGGACAAGCACGTCACTCTTAATCTCAGGGTCATGAGTTCAAGTTCCACATTGGGTGTGGGGCTTACTTAAATAAAACAAAACAAAACAAAACAAAAAAAGGATATCCAGAAGACAGCAGACACCTTGAGTATTAAGTGAATCACGGGGCCCTGTGTGGCTGTATACATTGCACACCCATGAAATTGACCCTGGCTTTTTATCCATAGCTCAGAAGAGGATTGTCATCACTAATGCAAATCCTAGCAGAGGTTACTGCTTGCCCCAAAGCACTGAGAGTTTCCAATTCTCAGACTGTACTAATATTTCCAGTTAGGCATCTGCCTACATGTATTTGGTCATCGGTGCGCTAAATTTACTAAGGGGCGCCAGGCTCAGTCGAAAGAGCATGTGACTTCTTGACCCTGGGATCACAAGTGGAGCCCCGCGTTGGGTGTGGAGAATACCAAAAACATTAAAAAAAAAAAAAAAAAACCTTTAAAAAATAATTAAAAATAAAAATAAATTGACCTCCATGACTAAAAAAAATTCCTCCCATGAATAATTTTTTCTTTTTGCTAAAGAGTTAGCCAAACTGGGGCTGGGTGGGAGGGGAGTGCGTGGGTAACCTGTTTCTTCAGGCATTTATTGACCAAAGACTTACTAATAAGCACCTGTATGTGACAGGCATTGTCAGCTCTGACCTTATGGCTGTGAAGGATGGAGGGTCCCCTGCCTTTTTGAGCCTTCCAGCCTCACAGCTAGAGGCAGGGATGGAGATGGACCAGGACATAGGCTGTCTCAGTTGTTGGTGGGACTCCAGAAAAGCCCAAGATGTCCAGAGAGCATCTAACCTGAGGACCTCAACTAGGGAAGGGGATTATTCAGGGTAGGTCTCCCTAGGAAGTGAAATTTAATAAAAGAAGGCCTGAAAAATGAATAGGAAGTACTCAGTGAATTAGGGGCCTGAGTTCCATGTTAGAAGGGCTAAGACGAAGGCAGGAACATGGCTGTGGGGTCAGGCCTTTCAGGTCATTTTCAGGACTTTGGATTTCGATGGAAAGGTAATGGGAACCTTTTGAAGGATGTTAAATGGGAGATGACGTGAGCGATTAAGTTTGGGTTTTTAAAAGATCCTCATCACTGCTGTGCGGAGAATGATTTGCGGGGTTAGGCCAGGCTAGTATCTGCGGTGCCTTTGTGCGGACTGGAAGAGATAGACCACTGTCCCAGCTAGTCCAGACCAAAGACCTCAGGCCCTCAGCCTGTCACTTTGCACACATACCTGGAGAGCAGGAGGCTGGGCTGTGGGGGCAAAGGGCAAAGGTATTTGCCGTCGGGGCCCATATGGTACAGTGATGCTGAACAGAAGCCAGAGACAGAGGGCTTGGGGGTGGAGGGGGAGAGAGGTTGAGTTTGTAGCTCAAGTCAGTATGAAAGTGGTGATAATTTGGATATGGCTGATGGACAGCGTGATATGGAGGATGTTTTGAAAGTTTCTGGCATAAATAACTGGGATGGGGTGGTAAAACCATTCGTGGTGTTAGAGAACCCTGGGGTGAGAGACGGAAGGTGATCCGTTGGGATAGGTTTTGCTTGTGCGACACCCAAGTGGAGACCAAGGAAATTGGCATCTGGAACTCTTGAAAGAGATGGGGTGGGAGGATGTCCATGTTGGGAGCTGTTGCATGTAAATAATCATTGCACACATGAAAAATCATCTGAGGAGGGGTGTGGGATGAGAAGAGAAGAGGCTGACCTGGAGAAAAAGGCCACTGTGTTTGGAAGAGGAGGAGCCGCCCCTGGGCACGGGGACTGAGAAACGAAACAGACATGCGGAATAGGGAGGAAAGGTGGGGTCTGTGGTTTCCTTTCTTTCTCTTTCTCTCCTTTTCCATGTGAGACTGGAGAGACTTGAACAAATTCTAATGCCGCTGGTGAGTTTCTGGTGGAGAGGGAGACGCCAAACCTGTGGGAGTGAGAAATCCATTGGGGGGTGGGTTTTGGTCTTTGATGGAAAAATGAGGGGAGAGGATGGATTGGATGCCTCAAAGTTGAGCTCTCCGAAGGAGGCACAACCCTCTGCTGGTTTTGGTGGGTGCGAGAAGTCAGCTCCTTAGTCAACCAGTATTCATTAAGCATTTCCTAGTGCCAAACACTGTGGCAGATTACGAATGATGATTACCCTTGTGCTGAGCCCTGACAGAGTGATAAATACCCATTTGGTCTGTGTCTCTGGGTTCCGACACTGGGCTCTGACGCCCTTGGAATTTCCTGAGGGATTGGGATGATAAGAAGATAAGATATGCTAATGAGGTGGCTGAGGTGGGGGGGCCCTAGGTAGCCTCAGGATGGGGTGGTCACCTGAAAGAACCAGTAATTAGAGGGTTGGAGCTTTCCGCCCCACCCACTGTGGGAGGGGGGAGGGGCATGCCTAGAGATTGGACTGCAAAAACTTTTCCATCAACTTTAATTTGGAGAGCTTCTGGGTTGTTGAACCCACCAAGGTGCTGGGGAAGGTGGGTACACCAGGAAAAATCCAAGGTCATTGTGACATTTTTGCGGTGAGGGGGTGACTGCTTTTCAGAAGAATTTATGCTCCAGAGATGCATTTTGGAAAGAGCTGCTTGGAAATGTTTTCACTGTAATGTACACATGTTGCCAAGAAATGTGGTAGATCTGTGACTGATCAAAACTTTAAAAAAAACCCCGAAAACCTAAAAACAACAACAACAAAAAACAACGAAAACCTTTAAGAACTTGGAAGAAAAATTGCCTGACAAAATCTTTGAAGTGAAGAGTATCCCTGGGTTCTGAACCCATTTGTTAGATTCATAAACATGTGACATCGGCTGACCAGTTTGCAAGGACTAGTCATTTTGCAAGGGATTGAGGACTACCAGCGGAATCTCACCAAAAAAGACTTGGTGAATGGATTGGTGAATGGATTGAAAACTAAATATCACGATTTAGGCAGCAGAGCCCAGAGTGCCTACTGTTTGACCAGGGGATATGTGTCACCCAGCCAGCCATTAAAGCAAAATGTTAGGCTACAGGAAACTTGGAAGCAGTACTTGACAGGGCTCTAGAACAAGATAATTAACTGAGAGTTTTCAAAAAATAAAGTGTATTTAGGGGCGCCTGCGTGGCTCAGACAGAAAAGCTCCCTGCTCAGTGGGGAGTCTGCTTCTCCCTCTCCCGTTGCTCCTCCCCCTGCTTGTTTTCTCTCGCTTGCTCAAATGAATAAAAAATATCTTTTTAAAATAAAACATATTTGGGGTGCCTGGGTGGCTCAGTGGGTTAAAGCCTCTGCCTTGGGCTCAGGTCATGATCTCAGGGTCCTGGGATCGAGCCCCGCATCGGGCTCTCTGCTCAGCGGGGAGCCTGCTTCCCCCTCTCTCTCTGCCTGCCTCTCTGCCTGCTTGTGATCTCTCTCTGTGTGTCAAATAAATAAATAAAATCTTTAAAACTAAAGTAAAATAAAACATATTCAATCTATTGTTTTCATTACAAATATTAGTAACTACTTGTATTTGTACCGTAAGTGATTATACTTATAAGCGTTATTTCCTCTTTTCCCCATCTTTTTTATAATGTGCCTTAGTACAGTGGTACATAGAATTTTTAGAGAAATATACGTATCTAGATGGGACTTTAGTCCAAAGCTTTTACTCCTGGTGTTTGTGCTTAAAAATTTAGGGGCGCCTGGGTGACTCAGTGGGTTAAAGCCTCTGCCTTCAGCTTATGATCTCAGGGTCCTGGGATCGAGCCCCGCATCGGGCTCTCTGCTCAGCAGGGAGCCTGCTTCCTCCTCTCTCTCTGTCAAATAAATAAATAAAATCTTAAAAAAAAAAAAAAAAAAATTATGAGCTTACCATTAAAAGAAGGAGTCCAAATGCCCCCGATCCCCTACAACAATTGGAGAACTTGATTTCTTTGTCAACTGAAAAACTACATCTTCCCCATGATGTGCTACTACAGTTCATTCATGGAAAATACAATTGCTACTAGAGCTTCTACTCTGAAAAGTAACAAATACAGAATGTAGGTGTGTCTTGTCTCTTGAAAAGTGTACCTTAAACGTCCTTTAAATAATCCACATCAAATGCTTTAAAAAGAAAGAAGGAAAAAAGAAACTTCCGGGGGTGTTCCGGCGAGCGCTCTGCCCAAGACAGGTAAATGTCATTTCCACCCTGGCCTGCTGGTTGGTTCTCATTCTTTCCTTCCCTGGCCATAGAGATCCGCCCCGGGCCGGCTTGGATCTCTTGGGGAAGCAGACTGGGGAGGGCTACATTCTCCTCTGCAGGTAAAGGTGAGGGTTGGAAAGCAAGTCTTGAGTCCCCTCTGCCCTGTTGAGGGGCTCTGGCTGCCCCTCCCACAAAAGGCTCACTTGGGGTGGCAGCATGAGTCAGCTGATCTTGAGTTGGAATCAAGTCCGGGATCGGCCCCTGGACCCGGGAATGCGCCTGAGGCATGGTCCTAGGCTATTCAACTTGCCTGGGCATTTGTCCTCTCTAGGATTCCTCTATTCCATCCACAAAGTCGGAGCACCCCGATATTCATCTTTATTTACTCTTCCCTTGAGTTATGCTACTCGGAGTCATTCATCTCCAACACTACTAATTAACAAAACACCCGGCCAACAAAGAGAATTCCTGAAGCATGAGGTGTAGGAGCCGCTCCAGGAGTGTGGCCATCCCAGGAAGGTGTCCCTGTGAACCTCCCCTGCCCCCAGGGGACCCTCAGAGCTGTTGTTCCTGGCCAGTCAGGTTAGATGCTCTCTCCTGTCCCTTTCAGCACTACAATGGATGCATTATTCCCCAAATAGTTCTTACCGATATTGATCAAGCCTATCATTTCCCCCAGAAGCCTCAGCAAATAAGCATGTGTGGATTCCTTGAGATCAGGAAGATGCATTATTTATGATTGTGCCCTTCCACCTCACCACCACCCTCCCACCCCCTGACCCCCCACCACCCCACCAAAACCCAGAACCTAGGGTTCTGTTTTGTATAATAGCTACTAGGCGTGGAATTAAATTGAGTGCATTCAGGTGTTTGTTAGGAAACTTGAAATAGTTTTTTGTTTTTTTTTTTAATATTTTATTTATTTATTTGACAGAGAGAGAGAGATCACAAGTGGGCAGAGAGGCAGGCAGAGAGAGAGGGGGAAGCAGGCTCCCCTGCTGAGCAGAGAGCCCGATGCGGGGCTCGATCCCAGGACCCTGAGATCATGACCTGAGCGGAAGGCAGAGGCTTTAACCCACTGAGCCACCCAGACGCCCCGAAATACAGTTTCTGATTGTGGAGGTCTGAAAAAAGTTCCCTCTAGGCATGAACTAAAGATCTGAACAACATCCAGAGAAAATATAAATAATAATAGTGAATAAATGGCTAACATTTATGAAGGGCCCATGTGTCACATACAGTGTAAGCATATGACAGGTTGACTCACTTATTCTTTTTTTTTTTTTTTTAATTTTTATTTATTTGACAGAGAGAAACACAGCGAGAGAGGGAACACAAGCAGAGGGAATGGTAGCAGGAGAAGCAGGCCCCCCGCAGAGCAGAGAGCCCGATGCGGGGCTCGATCCCAGGGCCCTGGGACCTGACCTGGGCCGAAGGCAGACGCTTAACGACTGAGCCACCCAGGCGCCCCGACTCACTTATTCTTTATGAAAACTCTAAGGCGGGACGCCCAGGTGGCTCAGTCGGTAAGCTGCTGCCTTTGGCTTGGGTCATGATCCCGGGGTCCTGGAATCAAGTCCCACATAGGGCTCCCTGCTCAGAGGGGAGCCTGCTTCTCCCTCTGCCTCTCCCCCTGCTTGTGCTCTCTCTGACAAAAAAAAATAAAGTATTTTTAAAAGGATACTCTAAGGCACACATGGCCCTAATCCAATCAAATTGCCTAAAGTTATTATTGTTGTTGATGTTGTTTACTATTATTTTTACCAGCAAAGAAGGTGACGCTTGAAGTTAAGGGCATACGGACATCTGAGTTGGTGGGTGATGATGTCCAGTTTTGATCTGAGCAGTTTGGTTCCTCCAGAGCTAAAATCCTTGCTAGTAAGCTCCCTTCTTGCATGTAAATATACTCAAGAGAAAATATTGAGCAACTGGTAGTCAAAGAAATACAAAATGAAACCTCAGTGATGAACCATTAAACAGTTGCGATGACAAAGATAATTATACAGTGGATGAATATGTAATTAAGATAATTATATAATAAATGTAGAGAAAAATGGTGCTCAGATATTACTACTGGCAGTAGGAGTGTAGTCCATTTGGAAGGCAATCAAGAGCAATAGAAATGCGTAAGTTTTGATTCAAGAATCCTACTCCTGGAAATCCTTTATAAAGCCAAGAGGAAAAAAAATATGTGTATTTTCAAAAGGGTTCATAGTTCTTTATAATACTATAATTTGGAAATAATTCTTACTATCCAACCACAAGACGCATACTAACTGTGGCAAAAAAAACAATAAAGACTCTGCTGTCCATTAACAGAAAAAACAGAAAATGGAATCCCAGCTGCTTTTACATCTATGCACAAATATAAGTCAGGAGCATCCCTGGACAGGCATTAGAGGGGAACTTGAAAATGATGTGTAACTGGACTGAAACTCTAAGTGGCTTTTTGTTTGTTTGAAAATGAACTATTATCTGCCAGCATACCTAACTGGAGCTTGTGTTGGAGAATTGGGGCCATTTTCTCTCGCTTTGCAATTTTAAAAGAAATTCTTGAAGTAAATTAAAAACTTTAACTTTTCAAAAGTGCTTGAATAAATACCCCACCCCCAAACAAAAAGATGATCGTGGAATAGTTTTGGGTAGGTCTCTGCTTCTCAGATTTTTCTAGTGCCCATCGATAGTATGTTTGGAGCCTGGGTTTTTTAAATGGGTTTAATCTATACATGCTCTATTGCAGCTCCTCTGGATGCATTTTTATCTCAAAAACCTTTTTTTTTAATGTCATTACATAGAGAATTCCTTCATTCCTGGCTTTGGCAGTCCTTTCAAATTCAACATACATACCTAAATGTAATCTTAGATAAAATGAAAATGTTGGCTTGAGTTCGCCACTCAAGTTTGTGAATCTGCTTCAAGGGAATGGTTAGATTTCGGATCGCGAATGGGTCCCTGTATCTTAGGACTGAAGCCCTCAGGAGGACAGTTTGTCATATTCACATCCCCAGGAATATTTGGAAGTTTCTGGGGGCTCCGTGGAAGGTTCAGGAAGCAAGGCAAGGTATGATTCGAAGCTGTTAATAACCAGACCCAGTGTTTTTGGCCAGAAAGTGAGACTGCTCTGTTCCTTCACCCCTCTGGGGACTCAGCCTTGGACTGAACCCCCTCCACCTCTTCCCTGCGGATAAACTGGAGCAAATGACACAATTCGAAGCAGCCTATAGCCTCAGTTTCCTCGACTGTGAAGTGAGAGGGAAAATAACTACTTCCAGGGTTACAAGAATTGAGACAAAGTATGTAAAATGCTTGGTGCAAGTTCTTGCTAACTCTTCACTTGAACAATCTCCTTAATCCCACAATAACTCCCTTTGCAAAAGCACCGTCAATTTTAATATCTGCTTTTAAGGAAATACAAAAAAAATTTTTAATGCATTTTTAAAAAAGAGTTTATTTATTTCTTTGACAGATCACAAGTAGGCAGAGAGGCAGGCAGAGAGAGAGAGCGGGAGGCAGGTTCCCTGCTGAGCAGAGAGCCAAATGCAGGGCTCGATCCCAGGACTCTGAGATTATGACCTGAGCCGAAGGCAGAGGCTTGCTTACCCACTGAGCCACCCCAGAAATTAAAAAATTTAAGAAAAATGATATGAGGACACCACTGTAGTAGCGAACACATGGTACATTGAGTGCCTATCAATTTCAGAAGCTGTTAAACAAGAAAGTCAGGGGCGCCTGGGTGGCTCAGTCGTTAAGCGTCTGCCTTCGGCCCAGGTCATGATCCCAGAGTCCTGGGATCGAGCCCCGCATCGGGCTTCCTGCTCGGCGGGAAGCCTGCTTCTCCTGCTACCATTCCCTCTGCTTGTGTTCCCTCTCTCGCTGTGTTTCTCTCTGTCAAATAAATAAAATCTAAAAAAAAAAAACCACAAGAAAGTCAGTGCTCAGACTTGTGCACGTACAGCCTGATGAGTATTTTGTCTTGCAGCAAGTCCTCCCTGTTGTCCTCCACTCCAGACAGTCAGCCCGGCCAGGGCTCAGCCTCCCCTATCCCTGTACAGCCGCCCGCTGAGGAGCTGCAGAGGGCTGTAGGAGTCAGGAGTTGGGAACCCCTGACCAAACCCCACTGCCCTTGTGCACTGGTGAGGAGCCCCAAGTGCACAAAGGTAAGGTCTGTCCTGAAGACGGGATGAGCGCCATCCAGGATGCAGCCGGTGGTTGGTGGTTGGGGGTTTCTTGATACAAACTCATTCTGTCTGACCCGACACAGGGGGCTCAAACTTCATGGAATGATCCCAAAACACCATAACTGGGAGCATTTTAATAATGCCTTCCAGTTTTTCCTTAGCCGGAAAGCACTGTGAGCTTAAAGGCACATTTAACAAGAGCATCCGCAGTCCTTCTGGATCTTTCTTTGAGGGGTGGGGGGGATTTTTGAACAATTCGGACTCTTTTTCTCTTTATTTTTTCAAGTTGAATAAGCCTTTGGTAGGCCCAGGGAACCGTGTTAAGAGGGAGTGGGCAAGGAGCCTGATACTAGGTCCGATTACCGGATGCTCACCGAGGATGTGGTTGGAACAGTTCAGAGACAGGACTATGTGGAATTCAGTGCTGAAATGGGAGATGATAGTGATGACACTTGTTTATCCAGCAACTGCGGCATACCTTTGTCTCTGCCAGGTGCTTGAGAGGTTTTTAAATCACCCCATCCCAATGGGGAAGGTGTTATGAGCTCCACTTTTCAGATGAGGAAACCAAAGTTCAGAGAGATGAGATAGCATGCTGAAATCCTGCATTAGAACATGACATACGATGTATGTCTCTTCTGTTTGACTTCATGCTGCTCTTTTCCTCTGTGGCCCCCACTCGCCAGTGAGGTTTGATCTCACGGAGGGTGGTTCTGGAAAGGGACCACATTGCAAGAGATCGAGCTGGATTGTAACACGTTAAAAGAGCACTTCTCATTCTTGCTCATGGTTAGCTTTATAATTTTTTGCGTAATTAAAAGAAGATCTACTCTGACAATTGTGATTAGCCAGGCAACAATCCAGACACGGGCTATGACCTGGAGTTTTAGGACTTCCTTTAAAAACAAAAAGGAATCTGGTATTTTGGATTAGAATTGCTGGGACATAGGAAGCATTTAAAGCCTGGAATATTTAAAACTGGGGTTGTTCAGAAAACCCATGACCTGTGGGCTGTGTGATAAGCAGATGGGACAGAAACTGGGCCGTTATTAAGCTCTCTGCTAAAAAATTTTTCTGGATGGGGCACCGGGGTGGCTCAGTAGGTTAAAGCCTCTGCCTTCGGCTCAGGTCATGATCTCAAGGTCCTGGGATTGAGCCCCGCCTCGGGCTCCCTGCTCAGCAGAGAGTCTGCTTCTCCCTCTCCCGCTCCCCCTGCTTATGCTCTCTCACTCTCTGTCAAATAAATAAAATCTTTAAAATAAAAGAAAGACAAACAAAAAAAAGTGTGTGTGTGTGTGTGTGTGTGTGTGTGTGCATGCACGCACGCAGAAGTAGATCAATTTCATTCAAGTTTACAAAAGTCCGCCTCTACAAATAAACTATTGCCTTTAGAGGACAGTTTTTTCCCCCAAAGTTTAGCCATTGCTCATGCATCAAGGAAACAGGAGGTTAAAGAAAGCCGTGTAGGCAGTAAGAAACACGAGTCTGAGAGGGACGCAGATGATCTTTGTTCTTCATTTCCAAATTTTCATGACACTAAACTCAAGAAAGACTCCTTTTTGTGTGTTCAAAGAACCTAGTCCACTCCTCCCAATGCCTTTGTAACATGCGTCCTTTAAGGTCTGTCTTAATTTAAAAAGCCTCTTCTAAAAAAAAAAAAAAAAAAAAAAGCCTCTTCTACGTAACATTTCTACTGGTACCCACTACTCTGAAGGTCTAGTCTAGTTGTAAGCCAGCTGTGTCTTTTTAAAAATCATAATAAAGAGGTTTGAAAAAAAACCCTCGAGGTTAAAACTAGGTCAGGGAAAATTCAGTGGCATTAAGTACGTCCATCTTCATTATCCATTTCCAGAACTTTTCGTCATCCCTAACAAACTCTATACGTATACTTCTCCCCCTCCACCCATAGACCCCTCAGCCCCTACTAACCCGTGGTATATACACTTTCCATCTCTGATAAATTTGATGATTGTAGGTACTGCAGGTAAATGGAACCATCCCAACTTATTTCGCTTAGCATGTCTTTGGGGTTCACCTGTGTGGTAGCATGAAGCCCAATAGAATGTCTTTCCTTTTCAAGGCTGAGTAATATTCCTCTGTACGTAACCCCATGTTTAGTTTATCATTTGCTTTTCCTGACTACTAATAGGATGCCTTAAATCGGGTACTTTTGTGCAATTATAGGCATTCTTTTGGCTTTCAAGGAGTGTAGAAAACTTGTAAATCCATGTGTGTTTTTGTTTGTTTTTTTTTAAGATTTTGTTTATTTTAGATAGAGAGTGAGTAAGTGCAAGCAGAGGGAAGGAGAGGGAGATAACTCCTGCAGTCTCCGTGCTGAACGCAGAGCCCGTCGGGGGGCTTGATCATAGGACCCTGAGGTCATGACCTGAGTTGGAACCAAGAGGCAGCCCCTTAACTGACTGAGCCACCCAGGCACCTCCATATATATTTCTAGCACTGAAATTTAAGTTTGAAGAGGATTCAGGATATCAAGAAAGCATGGGTACTAACAGGAGGGGGATCCGTGGGACATTTTTTTTGCTGTGGAAAACACAGAAGTCGATCAGAAGAGCACGTAATTCCAGAATCCTGTTTGAGGTGGCCAGCTTTATTCCTACATTTCCTCATTTCCATGTTTGCCTTAGTACCGAGCTTGGAGGCAGCTCTCCCCAGATAATGTGAGGCCATGGAGACACAGGGCTAGAAAGAACTCCACCTGGAATGGCAGGAAGTAGCCTTGAGATCTTACCCACCTCCTGTGCCTTCCTTGGCTGCTTCAGGGTGCTGTTCGGGTCCGGATTCCGCTGAGAGACTTGAACATGTTTAGCATCAATCACGATAGTGGGTGTTCTGCTCCTGTTCCAGCAGCCTGTGTGTCACGGAATAATAGTCGTTGGGAGGCTGTGAACTGGAGTCGCAGAGGAGTCTTCAGCAGGACTAGAGGCCAGCTTCCTGATGCAGCAGGGCCATAGGTTGTGGACCCTGGCTTAGCCATCCAGCTGTTCTGTCTACGCATACCTGCGTGGGTGCGTGCACGCATGTATTTTTTAAGAAAAAAAAATTCGGGGCGCCTGGGTGGCTCAGTGGGTTAAGCCTCTGCCTTCGGCTCAGGTCATGATCTCAGGGTCCTGGGATCGAGCCCCGCATCGGGCTCTCTGCTCAGTGGGGAGCCTGCTTCCCCCTCCCTCTCTGTCTGCCTCTCTGCCTGCTTGTAATCTCTGTCAAATAAATAAAATCTTTAAAGAAAAAAATCCACTATTAAAGATGAAACCAAAGACAACAAGTGGAGGGAATTAGTCTTGCATATAGTAGTTTTTGGGGGGCTTAAGCCAGAATGACTGGTGGAAATGGTGGAGGAGAAAAGAGTTTACCTTCTTGAAATCCACCCTTTAATTTTTTTATAGTTGACTCACCTGTCCGCTCTAACCTTACCCAAGGTTAACAAAGCTACCCGGTGCAGGGCCCTTTGTATCTTGCCCCTTTTCTGGGGTCTTGAGAGTAACTAGAAGCTGAACAGGAAAATCCTGATTGTTCTTAGGGATGGGTACATATGTATATGCAAATTCATGTAAATAGGGTAAATCCTACTTCGAAGTCTAAATATGTTCTGTCCTATTAGTTTATAATAAAAATATGTATTATTCCCTTCTACCCTCTTCCTGCTTTCCCTTTTAAGAAAAGAATTTAGGAAAACATAGCCTGAGCCACAGGTAGCTCGTTTCTTTAATTTTTCTTTTCATTTTCTTCTCTATGTAGTGAAATTCACTAAAACTAAGAGGTGTGTTATTGGGATGAATGTCATCTTTTGGCATCAGTTTATTTAAAATACTGAGGCTTGTGCTGATTCCACCTAGCTCTTAGTTATTATATTGTAAGTTCCTCTGTGTCCTGACATATTCCAAACAAATCTAGGTTCGATAATCACTGGGTTTTAGACTTCCTTACATGGATCTCCTCATGTACTTATCTTTGTGACAATAGTTCCCTACTTCCCTCCTTCAGTGCCATCGTTACCACGGGAGCTGTTGAAGATGAGAGGTGGTGGATTAAATTAGGCAGAGGCCTTTTGCTTGGAGCAGCGACATACTTTAGAGCCTCTCCCATGGGCACCTATGTGATGCTGGGCAAAGCACACAACCCATTTCTTTTGCAACCATCTTTCCGATTGCTCTGTCCTCCTAATAAGGTTTCAGTGAATCCCGGTTGGGAAAACCATGTTTACACTATTAAGACCAGTGCTTTTCAGAGCTCAGCCACAGAGCACAGTGATGGCTTTTCTCATCACTGCAGGTCTCTGATTTCTTTGGAGGCAATAACTTGCACCCAACCCTCCCTCACCTGCTTTGTTTTCAATGTAGTTTTTTAATTTTAGAATGAGAGAGTGAGAGCATGTGGGCTCACCTCCCCGAGACGGGGGAGGGGCACAGGGAGAGAGAAAGAATCTCCTGCAGACTCCTTACAAATCGCGGAGCCTGACTCGGGCCTTGACCTCATGACCCTGAGACCATGACCTGAACTGAAATCTATAGAGTCAGTCACTTCACCCCCTGACCCGACAGAGCCACTGTCTCCTGGGGCCCTGTCATCTGCCCTAG
The DNA here is from genome assembly GCA_028646535.1 of Procyon lotor. Lineage (NCBI taxonomy): Eukaryota > Metazoa > Chordata > Mammalia > Carnivora > Procyonidae > Procyon > Procyon lotor. The sequence goes on from CM053615.1 coordinate 13,161,921, forward strand.
CCCGCTATGGTTATCTGTTGGCCTGTGATACAGTCTAGGATGTTCCTTTACCGTCATCCTGGGATCTATCTTTTCTGATTCTTATGTTTTTGCCTTTCTTTAGTTTATTCATTAATTTTTTGTTTTGTTTTATGTAAATTCTACCCCCAAAGTGGGGCTTAACTTCTAACCCTGAGATTAAGAATCACATGCTCAGGGCGCCTGGGTGGCTCAATGGGTTAAAGTCTCTGCCTTCAGCTCAGGCCATGATCTCAGGGTCCTGGGATCGAGCCCCACATCGGGTTCTCTGCTCAGTGGGGAGCCTGCTTCCCCCTCTCTCTCTCTCTGCCTGCTTGTGATCTCTCTCTTTTTCTCTAATAAATAAGATCTTAAAAAAAAAAGAATCACATGATCTGTGGACTGAGCCAGTCAGGCACGCCCATACCTGAGTTTTGATGGAGTTCATCCTCTAGTGGCTTCCTGAGATAAAGTGGGTGAAGGTAAATATTTTGAGACCTTACCTATCTTAAGATGTAAAATGTTTTTATTTTAGCCTTATCTGACTTAGTAATTCATGTGATACAAAGAATTCTCTGGAGTTCACTTCCCTTTGGCATTGTTGATGCTGTTGCCATTATCTTCATTTTCTGAATTCTGTCTCTGGGGCTTATTTTCCCCCCTCTGGAGATCTTTGTGGTATTCTCGTTACCAGTATTCCAATATTTTGTGATTCGGGAATGTGTCCTGGTGCCGGTCTGTTTTCACCCATTGTATCAGTATTCCAAGGAAGGTCAGTCCAGAAACTGTTCCTTCCTGGTGAGAAATAATCTTCAACCGTTTAATTAATTGATTGCTTCCTTCCATTTCTGTTTTGTCTTTCTGGAGGTCTTATTCATTCAGACAGTGAATCTCTTGGTCTAGTTCTCTAAATTATGTTTTTCCCCCCTCAATTTCCCCATCAGTTAGTTTGCCTCTTTGCCTAACTAACTCCCTGAACATTTTCCTCAGCTTTCTTTTCCAACGCTGCCGTTGAGTTTTGAAGTTTTTCCTATCATGTCATTAATTTTTTTAAATTTTTTTTTAAATGATTTTTATTTATTTATTTGACAGAGAGATCACAAGCAGGCAGAGAGGCAGACAGAGAGAGAGAGGGAAACAGGCTTCCCGCTGAGTGGCGAGCCCGATGTGGGGCTCGATCCCAGGACCCTGAGATCATGACCTGAGCCGAAGGCAGACACTTTTTTTTTTTTTTTTAAAGATTTTATTTATTTGACAGAGAGAAACACAGTGAGAGAGGGAACACAAGCAGAGGGATTGGTAGCGGGAGAAGCAGGCTTCCCGCCGAGCAAGGAGCCCGATGCGGGGCTAGATCCCAGGACTCCGGGATCATGACCTGAGCCGAAGGCAGACGCTTAACAACTGAGCCACCCAGGCGCCCCGAAGGCAGACA
>CM053615.1:13163849-13215181 GCA_028646535.1 Procyon lotor
TCTCTGTCAAATAAATAAAATCTTTAAAAAAAAAAAAAATTACATTTCACCCTAGCGAGTGCTCTGTATCCTAGACTCAAATATAAGTGCCCTTACTATTTCTCTATTCAAGATACTGTCTCTCCCTAGAGCAGTGCTGCCTCTCTGGATAGGGGTTCGGGGTGTTTGCGTTCATGTTCCTGAGGACTCGTTGGGCACTCGTTAGAGTTGTTGGTCCCTTCAGAGAACTTGCTCTTTTCTCGGTTGGCTCTTGGGGTGGAGAGCTGCGGTTTTGGTACTCTGGTGGCACCGCAGGAAGCTTTCCTCTGTCCACCTGTCCTATAAAGGCAGGCAGCTGCCAGACCCATTCTCTCCCCTTCACCTTCTCAAATTTGCCTAGATCTGACCGCTGGGACGACCCAGCCCACCCACTGCATGGTTTTCTAACATCTTCAGGTCTCAGGAAGAACTGGCACAGTCAGGTGGTCAAGTTTAGATATCTGGCCAAGCTCTTGTTGGGATCCTCTCTTCTCTGACCCTCCTCTGGTGCTTTGGCAGTTGTCCAACCGTGTGGGTCAAGGACCCACATGTGCATCTACTCCTCTCCACCAACCCCTGTTGGAGTTACCAGGGCCTCCAGCAGCCAGTTCATTCAGGAAGAGCAGGAGGCAGAAAGCTAGCGGACAGCACCAATGGGAGCTCCTTCATTCCTTTTGAGAGGCGCTTTGGTGATCTCCTTACCTCACGCGGTTGGTAGACATTTGATTACCCACCATGTACTCAACACTGTACCAGTTGCTTGCAGTATGTGCAGCAGAATGTGAGCTGGGCAGGATATTAACACGGATGTCCTGGAAAAGCTGCCTTTGTGGTTAGTCGGCTCAAAGAAAACTTAAAGAAGTGACCACGGGACCTGTCAGTTTATGATACTCATGGAAACACACCCCAGGATGCCACCTTTCAGAGTTATCTGTTTTCTGATGGTGAAAACTTTGATGTATTTATCAGAACACGTCACGAAACTATGGAACAAACTTGGGGAAATATATTCTGGGGGTGAAACTCTAAGAAGGAGTATTTATGAAATCCATTAGCCAGCCAAGGCTCTTTGTTATCCATTTAATGTACATCAGCTCATAATTCCTTCGTGGAAGTCCTGGGCGGTGGATACCACTAGGAAATGGAAACTCTGGATAATGGCACAGTTAGGATTTGACCTTGTTCTGGGACACCACCAACTCACCTCTTCTCCAAACTATTAAAATATATATATAATCTCACACAAAGGACTTTAAAATTCATTTAAGTTATCGCTTATGGTGGTTGTGTGCGAACCATTTCAGAAACCCACTCCAGTAAGACCGAACCACTTCTAGATTGCCCCAGGATCACTTTTTGGCTGTTCCTTTTCATAGAAGAGACATTCAAAGGGTGTTGGAGGGGTACCTGACTGGCTCAGTCGGTGGAGCATGTGACACTTGATCTTGGAGTTGTGAATTTGAGCCCCATGTTGGGGTAGAGTTCACTTAAAATGGGGGGGGGGTGGTGCCTGGCTGATTTGGTTGGTAGAACAAGCAATTCTTGATCCTAGGGTTGAAAGTTCAAGCCCTACATTGGGTGTAGAGATTACTTAAAAGTTAAAATCTTTTAAAATTAAAAACAACAACCCAAAAGGTATTGGAGTTCTTCTTTTAGAACCAAGCCTAAACAATATGCATCTGAGTAATGCTAACTGCTATATTATAAACAAGAATGGATAAACAAGGACTCAAACACTATAAAAGTTCATTTCTCATTAACAGTTCATGATGGGATTTCCGGTCATCAGGGGGAGTTTCTGCTCTATACGGACTTGTAGGACTTAAATGATAGCTCTGCCATTTGCAACGTATTTCTACAGGGCACCTGGGAGGCTCAGTCGGTTAAGCATCTGCCTTTGGCTCAGATCATGATCTCGGGTTCTGGGATTGAGCCCTGCCTCGGGCTCCCTGCTCCCCGGGGAGCCTGCTTCTCCCTCTGTTTCTCTTTGTCTCCATTCATAAATTTAAAAAATATTTCTATAGCCACACTGGTGACACAGGGTGCTGCCACTTCGGGAGTCGCCAAGGGGAAGAACATGGAGGACTATGTGTGGGCAGGGCTGCTATTGCTTCTCCCTCCTTAAGCTCTACTGCTAGAGCTCTGTTCCGGGGCACATCTCAGTGCAAACGTGTGCAGGAAAGGTCATCCAGCTGTGTGCTCAAAAAAACGAGGCCAGTTTTGTTGAACACCTAGGAGACTGTTAAAGCCACTGTTAAACCACTGAAAGAGACGCATAGCAAAGCTTTCCTTGAGCTTCTTTTAGGGGCCACTTAGAGTGATTGCAATTCTGACAATGATTTGACAAGACGGGAAAGCACTGGGGCGCCTGGTGGTTCAGTCGGTTGAACGATGGACTCTTGATTTTGTCTCGGGTAATGACCTCAGGTTGGTGGGATCGAGCCCCAGGTCGGGCTCCATCCTTAGTGCACAGTCTTCTTGTCCCTCTCCTTCTGCTCCTCTCCCCACGCCCTAATATAAAATCTTAAAACGGGGAAGTGCTTTCAAATCAATATCCGGTATTTACCGAATACATAAAACGTGCAATGTACCGTGCTAGGTGCTTTATATCCATAATCTCATTTAGTCCTCTCTTAAACCCCAAGACAAGGAAGTGTACTGACCCTTTGGTACAGGAGGAAACTCAGTGTTAGCGTGGCAGAAGCCGGATGTAGAACTTGGTCAGTCAAGTTCAAAGCCTGTGCGTGACCTCTTTGCTACACTCAGAAAACATGGTCTGCCAGCATCACAGCCACTTAAAAAGGAGGCACATAAAAGACTCAAAAGTAGCGTGCAAAATGCATAATGGGCCTTGTGTCTGTGTGATCCAATTCGTTTTCCTCTTTCCCAAAACTGCTTAAAGAAGCTTTATCTTCTTTCAAACCTTTTCACTAAGATAACATTTTTCTTTAAATGAAAGGAGACAAACTTTTCCCAGTTACAAAGTAGTAGGTACAAAAACAAATAAGAAAAACCACTCGATGAGAATGAGGCCCTTTCCTTATCCTGGACCTTGCTTTTATCTGACCTCTTGGAGACACCTCCGTGGTCAGGGAATAGGAACTTTTTTCATTGTCTTTAAAACAGGTGTGGCTTTACCTTGTTCTCTGAATAGCTTACAGCCAAGGGCATTTTATTTGCTCAGAAAGGGATTGATGTTATTTTTTCCTTTCTCTTCTGTTGCTGTTGTTCTCAACACTGACAACTAATATTGTCTAAGGCAAATTTTATTCTGAGCAATCTCACACTTACAGAAACTGCAACGATGGTACAGAGACCTTTTGTCCCTCCACCATTTGATAGTAAGATAACTGCATGGTCCACCACCCCTGCCCTGCCTAGGACCGTGAGTATTTTCAAAACAAGGACACACTCTCACAAGAGCACAAGACACCCACTGAAATCTTCAGGTCAGCATTTTTACTTCATAACCATCTACTCCCCCGACCCCACTCAGGTTTTACCAACTGCCCAGCGAGTCCCTTCCAGCAAAGGGTCCACACCAGAACCCCCGGTTGCATTTTGTGGTCCCTTGAGTCTCCCCAACCAGCAACAATTAGCCTCCTCGGTCTTTCCTTGACTCTTCTGACCTTGATGCCTTTGCAGATTACAGGCCTGTTATTCTACAGGCCTTGCTCCATTTGGGTTTGTCTGATACAAGGTTTAGCTCACGCCTCCTTGGCAGGAATTTTTCAAGGTATGCTTGACTCGGAGGCATCCTCTCGGGAGCACAGGGCTACGGTTTTCCCCAGGACTGATGACGCCCGCTTTGATCATTTGATGGTCATGTCTGTCACTTTTTCCAATAGGAAGTTACTCTTGGCCCTGCTGCAGGGAATACATATTTCGTGGGGGAGAGTCTATATAAATATCCCCTTCTCGTTATACTTGCAATTTATCCGTATCTTGACATTGCTCAGGACTCGTGGTTTTCTCTTATTCAAGAAGTTATAATTCATCGTCATGACAATTTATTGATACTGAAACTTGCTTCTGTGTCCTTTTGATAGGTCCCTATCATTTCCTTGCCTACCAGTGCCAAGTCCAATCTAAGTTTCCTGCCTCAGCCCTACAATCAGCCGTTTCCTCCAGGGTAGAGAACAGGATCGAGAATATGAAATACAGGCTGTGTGATTGCTGTTAGAAGCCCTCCCAGAATTGTGGGATGTGAGTATACAGCTACAAAGTTATATCGGTATATACTTATATACATGTGTACATTTGCATCTGTATTTCATTTTGTCTATCTCAATGTGTTGAAAACTCTAAACCTACCCCTATACATCCAAGTTCCCATCTACCACCATGTAGTTTTTCCCTTTTTCCACATTTCCGACTCCAGGCTTCAACAGTAAGGAACTTGGCTCCCGATATCCTAAAATCTCATTTGCTCTGTCTTCCAGTATAAAACCAGTGACTGGTCATAGCCACTGTCCCCCTGTGGCCGAATATGTCCTCCTCACCCTGCCCTTGCTCTGACCTAAACACCCCCTTGGGGAAAGTCATTCTCCCCCCCTTTAGACTCCGCCCCTAGTTCCTGCACCGGCGCCTCCCTCATCCCCTGGGGTAGGGAATCCCTACATGGGACCCATGTGGAGCTGCCCTCCATGCCCCCCAAGGCACCCCCTGCTGTGGCAATGCTGTCCTCACCCAGCTGGGGCCCTGGGTCTCCATGACAACTGCAGGACACCCTCCTGAGCCCGACTCCGCACAGGAGAGCAGAATTTGCCACCCTGAAATATGCCTCTGTGGCATTAGGATGATTTTAGGCTGGTTATTATTAAAGAATTTTATTTGACAAAGAACAGGAGAGAAAGCAAGAGAGCACACAAGCAGAGGGAGAAGCAGGCTTCCCGAGCGACCCAGTACTCTGGGATCAGGAGCTGAGCCTATGCAGACGCTTAGCCCACTGAGCCACCCAGGCGCCCCTTAGGCTGGTTATTGCTAAGAACGAACACACAGGAGAAGCTCTGAAAACCGAGTTGCTAAGAGACATTTGTATTTGTAAGGGAAATCTCCATTTGTAAGCGTGGTCTTTCTCCCTGTACCCAGAAGAGGCGGACAACTCTATCTCCGGTTGCTCATCAGTGGAGAAAATACTTAGGTCTGCACAATGACCTCACCCTTGTTTGCTGCCCCTCCACACAGTGGAATCGGGTGCTGGCCCCTTACAGCCTTCCCCGAGGCCACGCTTAGGTTCTCTGCTTCTGATCAAGTCTATTTCGGAGACCATATCCTAGTGACCATGAGTTTCCGTGGGTAGGGACCAGACTAAAAGTCAGGAGGTCGGGGTCTACCCCTGACCCTGAACTTTGCCAGTGCCAGGAAGCCTGCTATAGCTCCCATAGACTTCTGTAGAAAAACGGGGATAAAGAAATAGAAAGGTCAATAAATGTCTAAGAGTCCCTTTCTCTGCTAACATAGTAAGAGTTGTTGGGAAGATAAATTGAAATAAAGCCTTCTGAAAGGTTTTGGAAAAAATATAAAAACCCAGTCAACGATGGCATTTTTATAAAAATATTTCTTTGTCAAGAAATATTGATGTAAATTTTTGGTAGAACAATCATTTTCCTTGTGGCTTACAAAATTGATGTGACTAAACTATATATCCCGGTGCAAGGAGCTGGAAATGTATGCTTGGGAGATAAAACATGGTGTGCCGCTGTGGGGGTCGGGCAGCACAGGCTGGATTTTGCTGCGAGCAGAGCCGCGTAAGCTTATGGGATGAGCTTGGAAGAATTTCCAATTTAATTCCATTTGCATCTTTATTGACCATTTTATCATAAACTTAAACCCCTATTTAAGTCATCTCTACACCCAATGTGGGGCTCGATCTCACGACCCTAAGATCAAGATTTGCCTGCTCTTCCAGATGAGCCAGGCAGGTGCCCCAATTTTACTCTAAATTTTAAGAGCAAGAGTTTTCCTTCAGTGATATCCCATCCCCAGATTTACTTCTCTTTACGTCCTCTGTGGAAATTTCCTTTGTGTATTGACGACGTTGTAGCAGCTTCGAGAACTTCCTTTTTCATTTACTGCCCCGATCTATGTAATGCCTAATTAAACCAACTCCTATTTCAACAAAAGAAGCCAACTACATGGGAATCTTGGAGTCTGAAAGTTTGATTCTCCAGGCTTCATTTATGCAGAAGAAATGAATATAAGTTCTCCCATAGCTTATGAATGAAATCCCTCTGTGGCATTTTTGAAAGAGTCTAGTACATACTGAAATTGCTTTTCACTTATTCTTGGAGGCCACAGTAATGAAGTAAGAAGCACCATCAAACCAAAGAATGGCCTTGAGGCTATCAGCCCTATATGCATTCCATATGAAGACGGGATTCTAATGTTGCTCTATGTTAGAGAGACTTGGGTTCATTTTTGAAAGATTCCAAAAAAGCCACAGAAAGAAATTCACTTTTCAAAAGAAAAAGTGAGGTCAAAGGCTGGGGAAGGCAGAGTTAAGAAATCCCCCTACTAGAGAAAAAGCAAAAGGCAACACGAACATTGCAAGGAAGTGGTCAGTGCTAGCAGATGGTGGGGCAATGAGGTTGAGAGGAGATGGAAACTGACTCATGGTCCTTCTTTCATTTGGTTTTCTGCTGCCGAGCGCCTTTGCAAAGTCCCAGTTACTTCCGCCGTCCTGTTGAGTATAAGGGGCTTCTTAGACTGCTGGTACCTGGGAATGCCATGCAGGTTTAACAGCTAGGCCAACGAATGGGACAAGGAATAGGACCTCCTCCAGGGTGACCCAGAGGATGTGTGTGTGTGGGGGGGGGGCACTGGTTTCAACTGCATTGGGCGACATTTGAAGATAGGAGGTTACCCTCCTATTTCCTCATTGACCCATTCATTCCTTCAGGAAACAATTATTGCATACATAGGGTTGGCAAATGGTTTAAACTAAAGTACCAGACTCAAATAAAAATGCGTAGGCCAATTAAAAAAATACCCGTAAATTCCAGAGACGTGGAAAACTTGCTCATTAGGAGAAAGGGTGGCTCGAACATCTGTGTTTATCTTGGTTCTCTGAAGACCCCACAAAAATGACCAGGAGTTATTTTAAAGCACAAAGACTGAGAGCAAACAGCTGGAAAAGAGAAGGTGGAAAGCCAGTAGCTGAGTGGCAATGGACGAACCAGCTCGAAGAAGCCCAACCCCAGTGGTGGGCGTGCCTACAGCTCGTCTAACCTGCAGGGGTGAGTGAGGAACACACCCCTCAGGAGAAGCTGATCAACACGGAAGACCTAAGACCCTAAAGCAGATCTTGCGGCCTCTTCCCTGTGCCCACAGCATCTCCCTTCTACATCCACAGATGGGTTTCTGAAAACTCCCGCCAGGTTCTGGGGATGGGATGTGCCTCTCAGTCTGTCAACCCCTGGGCTCTTTCATCGGGGAGACATCCCCGACTGTGTGACCCGCACAGACCTCAGGTCCCGTTTGGCCCTGAACTTTGGCTGCCCTCCCCGCTCTGCTGGCCTCACTTCTCTGATCCACACTGGATTTTCTTGAAAACAGGCTATCCACGGGAATCCTCTAACAATTCAGAGAGCAAAACAAATGTGTGGTGGTTTTTTTTTTTTTAATTGACCGTCTATACTGTGGCTCATTTCTCAGGCCCTGCTTGTGCATGGACGTCATGTGCCGTCAGAATAATACTAGATGCACAGAAAGGACGTGTGCGTGTCTGTGCTTGTTTCAACAAAGCTAAAACCTCCCCCCGGGGGGTCTCCAAGTTCCCACCTGGAGCTGAGCACCCAGTAGGCGCTGCTCCTTGAATCAAGTACTGAAGTACAGAGGCGAGACCCAGTCCTGACTGTCCACGGGGGCATAGGCCAAGGGAGAAGTCAGAGACGAGGGGAAGAGAGCCGGGTAGAGTCTGCACAGCAGGCAGACGCTCACCCACCAGGCTGGACAAGGAGCGAGAGCAAACATTTGCAGAGGGGGGCCGGCTGGCCGCAGGCGAAGGAACAGCATTCCCAGCAGTGGGCACAGAGAAGGGGCCACATGCGGGACACGGAGGGTCTCCTGAGTCGGTTGCAGTGGAGAAGGGGAAAGTGGCCAGGAGGGAGACTGGAGGGGGCCTGGGCCTGGCTTATCGTGCCAAGGTAGCGGAGTGATCTGGAAAGAAGCCAAGACCTCATTGAAATGCCCCGGTGATTTCACCTAAAGAGGAAACACCTCTGGTGGTCGCCATATGCTTTTCCTTAGTGGCTGGATGCCTCCCCTCCCCCCCGTCTGCCCGTCTGTGGTGGGAACAAAAACAACTACTACCTCTGTATTTTTTCCCAAAGGAAAATATGTGGGCTTGTGGGGCCAGGCGAAGTGGGGAGGGGGGAGCTACCTGGTAACACTGAAATGTGCCTTTAAGAGTCCCCCCACCCCAACACCCACCAAGACTGAGAGCCACTTTCTGCACCTGTTACTCAGTAACCTGGGCCGAGCCCCTGAGCTGCAGTCTTTCCTCCTCCTTCTGAGACTTGGTCTTTCCGGGCACTGTCTGGAGGAGGTCTATGCTTTTTGCTCCACTCCAAAGATTCCAGGTCCTGCTCTCCTCCTGAGGAAGAGCGCAAAGTCCCTGGGGGAATCTCTCTCTCTCTCTCTCTCTCTCTCTCTCTCTCTCTCTGGTCGACACGTCTCTTGGGGGTGTTTGGCTCAAGCTTAGCCAGGTAGGTCTCTGTCACAGGAGTTTGAGCACAAAAGAGCAAATAAAGGAGAAGGTTCGGGAAAGAATGGATAATAATTCTGTTTTGTTGGCTTCAAAGGGGTTTAGAGGGTTGCTGCTTCATTGTCCTCCAGCCTCAAAGAGGCGGACGGGGCTCAGCAACAGGAGGGGATGCTCTTCAAGTTACTCTAGCAGGAAAGAGTGAGGCTGACAGGGTCTTTGGGGAAGAAAAGAGGGGAAAAAAAAAAGGCAAGAGAGGGAGACAAATCTAGGCAAGAAGGAACAGAAGGTGTTGCTGTGGCTTACCCCGCAGACCTTAGGGGTTTGGACAAAGTCACTCAGGGCCTCCCTCGTTATCCTTTTGTGTCCTTTGGAAATCTGAAGTCTGGGCTTCCGGACAGTAGCTTCCCCCTTTTTTAGTTTCGTTTTTATTTTCATTTGAGAGAGAGAGAGAAAGCACACACAAGGTGGGGGGCAGAGGGAGAGAGAATCCCAAGCAGACTCCTCAGTGGACACAGAGCCCAACTCAGGACTCCATCCCAGGACCCTGAGATCTTTCTGTGAGCTCAAGTCAGGAGTCGGATGCTTAACTGAATGAGCCACCCAGTCAGGCCAATAGCCTCCCCTTTACAACAGCGGGTGCCCCTACACTGCCATTACTGTTACTCGGATACCCTGGGCCAGAGCTCCTTGCTCGTCTTTTCCCGTGGGTTCCTCCCCCAGAGCTCAGAAGATAGGGGAGAGTGTGGCCTTATCTTGGCCTTATCTTGTAGAAGATATTGAGTTCCAGAGAAGAGCAGAAAGACAGGATTTGAACCAAGGCCCAACCGACTGCGAAGCTTCCGACTGTAGAAAGTGGGGACCCGCCAGGCCGACCCGACCGCTGCTCCAGGCCCTGAGCAACAGAGAAGCAGAGGAGAGGAAGCCAGGCCTTATATCTGGGCCCAGCTCGGCCCACTCAGCTCTCTCCGCCTGCAGCTTTTTAAGCAGGACTTAACTTCTTGAACCTGATTTTGATCCGGCTTTGGAAACGCAGCTGTCTCCTGATGAAACCAGCCCCCTTTCCATCTGGTGGATTAACTTGCTTTTCATCTCCTCCTCCCTCCCTTGGCCCACGGGTCAGCAGGCTACTTGATAGCCCCTTGGCCGGAGAATCAATGGATAAGGAAGGGAAAAGGAGGGAAACTTAGCTCAACTCCTGTTACCTGAGGCAGCAGCTGAAACCCATGCCCACAAAGGGGGTTTTGTATTTCCCATGCATTTAAAATGTCCCTGTCACTCATGCTACCGAATGTCCCGAGCTGGTGATCCAAAAGAGAATGCAATCATTGTGCAAGCAGGACAATTTAAAAGGAAATACTTCAGAGCACGCAGTTTTGTGTTAAAAACTCAACTTCAAAGAGCTAACTACTCCGCTGTCTCTTTGCCGCCCTGCCCTTGCCATAGTTGGGGGGAGGGGAGCTGCTGAAAAGTCCAGGACCTTTAGGAGGTCCCAGTCAAGGTCACACCTCCTCTGTGGGCCCTGAGTCATGCCGCCCTTCTCTGTCCGAGTCACATCCCTTCTCTGTGGGTTCAAGTACCGTCCCCCCTCTCTGTGGGTTCCATTCACACCTGGGTCCCCGTCATGCCCCCGGCTCTCTGTGGAACCCAGTCGCACACCCACTTCCTCCGTGAGCCTGAGTCACACCCCCATTCTCTCTGTGGGTCCGGGTCGCGCTCCCCGCTCCTGTGGACCTGAGTCACCCCCACGCTCCCTGTGCTGCCTCCTCCTCACTCCCTACTCCAGCGAGTCCTTTCTGGATGCCTCTTCCAGTTCTTGTCAGGGAGCGTACAAGCTGGGTTTAAACTTGAGATGTCTGAGTGTTACAATAGTGCGGATAAATTATAAGCAGCGACTTGGCCTTGGAAACTTGGCCATTGGGCTTAATCATGAAGCTTTGGAGAAGGAAGCCGCTCTCATCCAGGCAGTAACCAGTGTCTTTTCAAAACTTCTTTTTCTCTTTTTTTTCTTTCCCATCTTTTTCCTTTCTCTTCTTTTCTTGTTTTTTCTTTGTCTTGTTTTTTCGGCCCCCCACACAGGAGGAGCGCCATGGTCGCAACCTAGCAGTGCCCAGAAGCATTGGTCCCCAAATGAGGGCAATTTTGTGTTAGCTCTGGGGTAACTCTGTTTTATTTCTGAGGTCGAAAGTGAAAGAAGAAGATGTTTCCCAATTCTGACCTGATTTCTTTGCTTGAATTATTATTCTTAGGAACTGTGAAAGAGAATGTCAGAACTACATTTTCCACTCCCTTCTCCCCTCCTCTTAAAGATTTCCTGGGCTGGGTGGAGGTTAAAATTATTTTTCTTTTTTTTTTTTTTAGGAGGAGGCTCTATGGCTCTCTTTTCATTTTTAATTTAAAATCAATTAATGAACATATAGCATATTATTAGTTTCAGAGGTAGAGGTCGGTGATTCATCAGTTGCATATAATCCCCGGTGCTCATCACATCACGTGCCCTTCTTAATGCCCATCACCTGGTTACCCCCCACCAACCTCCCCTCCGGCAACCCTCAGTTTCTTTTCCATAGCTCAGAGTCGCTCATGGTTTGCCTCCCTGATTTTGTCTTAATTCATTTTTCCCTCCCTTCCCCTATGTTCATCGGTTTTGTTTCTTAAATTCCACATATGAGTGAAATCATATATTTGTTTTTCTCTGATTGACTTATTTCACTTAACATAATACCCTCCAGCTCCATCCACGTTGTTGCAAATGGTAAGATTTCATTCTTTTTGATGGTTGGATAATATTCCATTGTATAGATATACCATATCTTCTCTTGGGGTGCGCATGCCCCTTCGGATCCCTACATTTGTATCTTTGGGGTAAATACCCAGTAGTGCGATTGCTGGGTCGTAGGGTAGCTCTATCTTCAACTTTTGGAGGAACCTCCATACTGTTCTCCAGAACAGCTGCACCAGCTTGCATTTCTACCAACAGTGTAAGAGAGTTTCCCCCTTTGTCTGCATCCTCGCCAACATCCATTGTTTCCCGACTTGTTAATTTTAGCCATTCTGACCCGTGTGAGGTGGTATCTCATTGTGGAAGGAAATAGTCAATAAAACTAAAAGACGACCTACATAATGGGAGAAGATATTTGCAAATGTCTTATCAGATGAAGGGCTAGTATCCAAAATCTACAAAGAACTTTTCAGACTCCACACCCAAAAAACAAATAAACTAGTCAAGAAACAGGCAGAAAGCAGAAGTCTGCAAAGCAGACATCCAAGTGGCTAACAGACACATGAAAAAAAAAGGCTCTAAGTCACTCAGCATCAGAGAAATACAAATCAAAAGCCTCTGTCTTTTGGGGCGCCTAGGTGGCTCAGTAGTTAAGCGTCTGCCTTCGGCTTGGGTCATGATCCCGGGACCCTGGGATCGAGCCCCGCATCAGGCTTTCTGCGCAGCGGGGAGCCTGCTTCTCCTGCTACCATTCCCTCTGCTTGTGTTCCCTCTCTCGCTGTGTTTCTCTCTGTCAAATAAATAAAAATCTTAAAAAAAAAAAAAGCCTCTGTCTTTTGATTATGAAAAATCTCAACCTGAAGTAGAGAATTTGAGCTCTGGGCAAATTCAAAACTAGCGAAAGCCAAGAAATAATGGAATTAAATAGCAAAAGTGGAGGAACAGACTCTTACTTCTGAGTTCTCAATAATAAGGATACCTCCCTTACATACCCATGCGTAAATTAACAAGACTTTCATCTTTGGGCATCCTCTGGATACCTCCCTTCCATATCCATGCGTCAATTAACAAGACTTTCATCTTTGGGCGTCCTCTGCCTCTGGCCCTGCCCCTAGGATCTGCTTTTGAGGTTTCTTCCTTGGGTTTCAGGAATATACAAAGGCCTTGGAGGGAAGGCAGATGAAGCTTGAAATTTTAGTAAAGCCTCATAAGCAGGTTTTCCGAAAGGCCAGCAGGCCATGGGTTGCTACCGTCCCGGGGGAGCCGGTGCAGACCCGAAGGAGGGACGACGGAGGGGCAGGCAGAGCAGAGCAAACATTGCCCCTCAACCCAGCCAGGGAGGAAAGTCAGCGTCAGGCTACGGAGACAGAGTCTTCAGTGGTCTGGACTATGTCAGAGCTCCTCAGACTTTAATAGGCCACAAACCACGTGGGGAGGCGCAGATGCAGATCTTGTGTAAGCTGGAGGGAGGGGCTCGCCAGCCCGAGGACACAGTCAGCTTGAGGCTGCAGCCTCCGCCCACAGGCTCTGAGCTCCAAGGGACCCGAGCTTTGCTGGATGCTTTACTCTAACCTTGATGGTCCTTTTTTTTTTTTTAGACTTTATTTATTTATCTGAGAGAGAGAGAGAGAGCGAGTGAGTGAGGGGGGAAGGTGAGAGAATCTCAAGCAGACCCGATGCAGGGCTCAGTCTCGTGACCCTGAGATCATGACCTGAGCCGAAACCAAGAGCCGGCCACCTAACTGACGGCGCCATCCACGCGCCCCTTGAAATTCTTACTCATCTCAACTTGAACCCGTGTTTTGTGAGTAAAGTCGGGTGGTGTGGGCAGCCAGCCCAAGTGAGGAGGAGAGAGTGCAGCGCAGTATGAATGTGCCTGTCCCCGCGCATATCCTTTGTTACTTCTCTCTCTTAGCCAACCGCTTATGCCCAAAGTGATGCCACACAAGGAAAAGGAAAGTTCCTTTTCCTTTCAATTCTTCCTCCTTCATCAAGAAACAGAAGCTGGAGGTTGCCGATAGACTGTGTGCTCATTAAGAAGTAAAATACTGGGGCGCCTGGGTGGCTCAGTGGGTTGGGGCCTCTGCCTTCAGCTCAGATCATGATCTCAGGGTCCTGGGATCGAGCCCTACATCGGGCTCTCTGCTCAGTGGGGAGCCTGCCTCTCTGCCTGCTTGTGATCTCTCTCTCTCTGTCAAATAAATAAAATCTTTAAAAAAAAAAAGTAAAATACTAAGAATAAACTGAGTTGCTTTGTTCAGTGTTCTGGTGAGAACAAAATACGAATGTGTGTACAAGTTACAAATTACAAATGGTGTAATTTTGATGATTCCACGTGTAAATTAACTTTAAGTTTCCATTTAAAACCAGCATCACATAAAAAGATGAATGTAAATCCGTGCGAGGAATTTAAAATCTGAATGTTTCTTTTCTTAGAATGACATTAAACAACAAATCTAAAACATCACAAGTTCAGGGGCTGTGGGAGACATGAAAAAGCTTCATCTTTGGGTTCTTGTAGTGGTCCTTTTTTCCTTATTCTGAATAAGGCACCCAGAGTTTGATTTTGTACTGGGCCATGCAAATTACATGGCCAGGCCTGCTCCTAGACGACGCTGATGTTCTTGGCCCACGGAACACATTTTGAGAAGTGTGAGTCTACACCAAGGTTTTGAAGCCAGGAAGACTTGGAGTCGGTTGTTGATTCTCCCACTTGCTAGTCACTTTTGTGATCTTAGGTAATCCTTAAAGGAACGTGTAAAAGAAAGGCAAAACATACTTTCATGGCTTATCGGTAAGGATGGTCTAACTTGGTATGTGGTATTTTTGCTCACATACGATAGTTTTCTTATCTGTACTGTGTGGATTGAAAGACCCCCGCCACAGGACAGGGCCAACTGGCAGCTATAAGGGGGAGCCCATGGTAAATTTCCTGCTGATTGCTAACCACTTATTTGCCTTTCTGTAACCGCCTTGCTACAATGTATCCCACCCCCCTTCGGTCGACCAAGGTCGACCAACCGTCGCCTAGGTAACAGGGAAAGATAGTCAACCCCAACCTTGGGGAGAACAAAGGAACAGGCCACTTCCCCATTCCAAGGATCTGTGCGGCCTGGCACGTATCTCTCACTAGCCCAAATTAGGACATGTACCTCTCCTTAAAATGATTGGCTGCCTGCGTGCAGACCCCAATGTGATGTTTTAAAACTATAGGCTACTAATGCGCGGGCTTTGCTGTAACGGACAATAACGTCCTATATAAGGTCCCCCACGAGGAAGCTCGGGGCTCTCAGCTGCAGACTGGTTTAAGATCCTGCTGTGAGCCCGAGCCGGCTCGAATAAACACCCTTTGCATCTTGCATGAGAGTGTCTCTTGGTGTCCTCCGTTCGCCGCAGGCTTCTCGACCCTTTCAGGATCATAATTCCTCCCAGGCAGGAATTCAAAAGGCATCCCACTCCTCAAAACTCTTCTGGCCTGTGGCAGACCCTGGAGCCAAGTGAGGAGTCATACCTGCTCTGCTGTAGTTGGTGGTTGACCTTCTAGTCCCTCTGCTTGGCTGTAAGCTCTTTGAGAACTGGGTCATGCCACAGCTCGGTCCAGAACCTGCGACCACACAGGCAGCCCCGACCACGCGCCGTGTCAGAAGTGTTATAATGGAGATGCTTCATATTGGATGAATACACATTCTCTGCTTCAACGGAGCAAGGTGCCGTCATGGAAGTATAGCACATTCCCTCCAGATTCTTGGCATCTATCCCAATATGAAGAGTCTCTCTTCTTTTTTTCCTATTTAGATCATGCCCTTCCAAGGATAGCTACGTGAATTCTTGCTCTGGGTTTCTAGAAGACTCTGACTCTGTTTTCCTATCAGCCTCTTGGTGGTGCTCTCCGTTGACATTGACTTAACCCCTCTTGTGACCGATTACAGCCTTTCCAGGCTTTCCCACCGCCCAACCAAAGGAGCGCCTCTGTATCCGAGAATTCCCAGCAAAAATCCTGTACTTCATTCCGATGGGCTATGTCCTAAACCAAGCCTAGTGGCTAAGGTCACGCTACCTGACATTACCTAAGCTCCTCGCCTTGACGAGAGGAAAGCCATTCTGTTGATCCATTTAGGACACTTCCTTGCTGATAGTGCTGTTAATCCCAAACAAATAAATCCGCACCGGCAGGGGATGGTCAAATGGCTATTGGTAGACAACCTGAGGGCTCTCCATGCTCCCTAGGATGGCTGTTAGTAACATTTCCTCTTCTACGGCTCCATGGCTAACTCAGCCCTTTGGAATAATAGCTCGATGCTCTCATTCTAAATATAAGGAAATGGGGCCCCGTGGGGCATCAGGGAGGGCTCTGCTCAAGGTCACACATCCAGTTAGTGGCAAAGTCAGCACTAGACCGACCGCACTGCCCCTAACATATTTAGCTCTTAGTCATATACCCTAATGCCTTGTGGTGCCATTTGAGGGTGTTATATTTATATATTTTCTCTCCTTGTAGACACGGATTTTCCAGGGGCCAAAGATGGTATCTGTCTACACTGCAGCATTTAGTTCAGGATTATAATGAAAACTTAGCTGAGGACTGTAAACATATTAAGC
This sequence comes from Procyon lotor, assembly GCA_028646535.1. Classification (NCBI taxonomy): domain Eukaryota; kingdom Metazoa; phylum Chordata; class Mammalia; order Carnivora; family Procyonidae; genus Procyon; species Procyon lotor. The sequence goes on from CM053615.1 coordinate 13,179,893, forward strand.
AGCCTCGATAGTATCAGTGGAATGAGCAAAAACTGTGTTTATCACTAAAATGTCAAGCAAAAGTCAAATAATAGGTTAAACAATTATTATTGATAAGTTATGACTGCGTTGTGACCAGAGAATGTTTTGCTTTTCCTTTAAGTAAGAACGATACAGGAATTTAACCCAACAAGTCCCAAACTTGGGAATAATTTCTGTATATCAGAAGTTCTATATACCAACTATATAACCTTTATTATATGTAGGTATCCTTATATTTCCACATCTATCTATCAAGCTATCTTTATTTCCTCCTTAAGAAATTACCTGTATTAAAGAGAGAAAGGAACTTGTAATCTTCAAAATGTATAGAACTTTGAACGGTTGTCTAGTTTTATCTGTGAACTGAGAAATTTGGTTGAACCTGCTCCAAATTCTTGTTTCCGTTTTTCCAAAGTCCTGCTGAAGTGAGATTCCTCTCTAGCAAATGGAGAAACAGAAGGAGCTCCACACCGCAAATAACATAAAAAAATACATCTAAAGAAGAGATCTCTGAAAAAAAAAAAAAAAAAGATCTCTGGCCACAATTCTCACAATTCTGAGGCAGCGCTGCCTCGGGCAACTGGGTGCTGAGAACGTGCTGGAAACGGAAGCGGAATTCCTGTGGGTGGGGGAGGGGTGCAGGGGGAAGTTAGAGGCTCTGACCCCTCCCCGGGGCCCTCCCCCCCAGCGGCTGCCGGTAACCCACCTGGGCCTAAGACATCCCTCCATACCTCTCTTTGCCTTCCTAGTTTCTAACGCCACCTTGTCATTTAAGGGGTTTCACATTAGTACAATTTTCTGTTTATTCCACGGGTAACCCAGATGATGTCAGGGTCTACCCGTCCCCATTGGTCACCCCCACCAGCCCCACCGCCTTCAGGGCTGAAGTCTGCTCAGGACGCGCTGCGCATTCCCAGGGAAGTGCGTTCAGAAGCCCCTCTGTCCTGGAGGGCGATGTCCTCCTACCACGGGCTCTGGCCTCACACCCACCCAGGCAGAAGAAAGCTTTCAAGTTTGCCCAGAAGGATCCACTTCCACATCCGGGAGCAAAGTGGACTTTATTAAAGACACTGGCGGTGGGACGAAGGCCGAGGGTGATGCCAGCCATCCCGCGGCCAAAACACACCCCTCCCCCATCTGTGATGGTTCCTAGTTCAGAGCCTCTCGTGGACCAGGGCTTCTCAAGTTTTTGCCCACACCTCATTCCCCGCTCCTTCTGGCCTCCCTCCTGCTAGCCCTCTCCCCCTCTCCCCACCATCGAAATTCTCTTCTTTTGATACAGAACAATTCCTTTTGCCCAAATCCCTGCCAGCCTGCACACCTCTGTTTTCCTGACATGACCCCCCGGTGATGCCTTCCTGTCTCCTAACCATCCTCCCCAGAGAGTAACCACACTGGTATGTCGCAGTAGTTTTTGTTTTCAGTCACACTGGGCTTACTTGCTCTGGGAAGGGTTTCCTGAATTTTCCCTTGGAATTTCCAACATTTCAACAAAATCCCTATTGACCACTGGATACTTGGAAAACGTAGGTAATGAGATCTCTTGTTTGACGGCATCGGTCCTTCTCCACCATCTCTTCCCAACGCCGCATTCTGTGACTATTGTTGGGATGTTGGGGCGGGCCAGGCTCTGGGCAGGAGAAGGACTGGGGATTCCTCAGCCTGAGTTAGGTCTGAGGGCTCATGAGATGTCCCCTTGAGTAAGACAGAGGGGTCCCTGTGAGGAAGAACCTCCAGACACAAGGGCAGTTGTGACCCAGATGTGCCCCATGGACGAGGATACTCCAGAGGAGGCCGCTCGGCGTCTGCTACACTAGGTACCCTGGGGATCCGCTGTGGGGTCTCCACGGCCCTTTGCACCTGCTCTTGTTGGGCTTTCTGTTCCCAAAGAGTTGGATGTCCTGCTTGCCGACAGGAAAGTCTGACCTCAGTCAGAGGTCAGAGGTCTCAGACTACTACTCAGACTGGTAGCCTGACCTCAGAAGGCTGGGAGACGATCCCCCCCTTCCCTTCCTCCCAAATTTGGGGTCTAACAACCTTCTGCTGCTTACAGGGCCTCCGGTGAGCAGGTAGCAGGGAGCTCCTGCAGGAGGAGACAGTGGGACAGAAGGGGGGGACGGGACCACAGGAAACGCTGTCTCCACAGGAGGCCAAGCAGTCTCTTCCTGAGACTGTGGGAACAGAAGCAGCCTGAAGGGCTGTCGTAATCGGCCTCGGCAAGATGTCTTTGCTCTGACCCTCACCGCGTGTCACCTGGACCTCTGTCTTCCCAGTTTGTCACACTTGCCCGGAAGGGGCTGACCTGAGCAAGGACCCACTGTCTCTGGGGGAAACGGTGATGCATCTTCTTCCTTCCTTCCTGTGTCTTTTTTTCCCAGCCTGGCCGGTGTCAGCCAGGGTCCCTGTGCCGTCAGGTACAGCCGGCGCTGACAGAGCAGGGAGACGCGTCAGGAGGAGACCGTGGGAGGAAGCCTTGGGGCGAGTGGAGGAAAACGGTGAAGTTGGGAACATGGCGGCCGTGGACTTGGCCGGCCTCCCGGTCCCTTGCAGGGCTCCGGGCTGTAGCTGGTGGCCCTTCTGCAGCCACCCAAGGAAGCCCCCTGTTGAAGGTGGCTCCAGGCATGATTTCCATCAAGCTTGCCTCAGAATGAGCAGGTGAGCAGGACTTCGACTGCTTGTGTCGTGGGAAGATTCCTACGACTTGCGTCGTGGGAAGATGCCGTTCCCGCTGTGCCCCCCACCCCAGGGACGCCCCAGCTCCCCTGCCAGAGTCCCCTCTAACCTCACCTTCCACATCTCTGGCCTCCACCAAGCATCCGGCCCCTCACTGTCTTTTTCTTCTTCTTCCTCACCACAGGGTGTCTCTCTGCAACTGGGTCCCGATTTCTTAATGGCCTGCTTCTCACCCCCGTCCCCCGTGATGTGACATTTCCTTCCTAGTCACAGAGCTTGATCAGATACTTAATCCTATTACCCAACCTCCTTACTGAACTTCACCTTGTCAGGTTCCTAATCTCTCACCTATTGAAAGAGTTACAGTTGTATTTGTTAGCCAGCAAATGGGGGGCAGGGAGGGGAGAGGCCCAGCCTGGACCCCCCGCCCATTATTGCCATGGATTCCAGTTTGCTTCCCCAACCTAGAAAGCCTAGAGGTTCCTGGACTAGGAAGAGGGTAGACCCAGCCTCTGGCCTTTGGCATGGAGAGGAGGGTCCTGGCCATAGGACCAACCCACAAATTCCAACTCCAGGCTCATCGTGCTAGGGCCTCTCTGCTCTCCCTTGGGGCCAGACTGGCTAGACTCTGGGACTCTGATTCCAAGCTCTGAGCAGGTGACCTAGGTCCTAAGCTCCGGGTCAGGGGCCCGCCTTCAGGGCTCCAACCCGAATGTGTAATGAGAAAGCCACTGGAGCCTTCTGATAGAGGAATGTTGCCCTTTCTCCTTAGAGGAGTGGAGGGGATCCAGCAGCGTGGCTCCCCCAGGCTCCCCCAGGCTCCCCCAGCTCCTGCCTGAGCTCTGAGATGTTGGGGAAGGCTGGCAAGTGAGCCTAGAGTCTGGGAAGACTCACTTCTGCTTTTCCTTATCTAGTCAATACACTGTAATCCGTCATTTCGTTTGTCTTTCGCTGTGTCTTGCAATTTTTCTTGAAAACTGGGCATAATACAATGGATTATGAAAACAGGTCTTCAGTGGGAGGTTTTATAGGAGACAGAACACGCCCCTGGCGAGGCGTCGGGCTGTGTTCACTGTCTGATGGAACTGTGCGTGTCAGAGGCGAATCTTCCCTGGCATCTTTGTGTCACCCCTCTTGTTCTGGGGTTCTCCCTAGAGACTTGTTAAATACTGTCTGAGACACGTAGTTCTTTCTGTTGAATTCCTCTGTTACGTAGGATTCTGCGGATAGGATGGTGAAGGACAGGAGGAAGTGCTCTGTGATCACTCCAAACACTGCATTTTGTTGCCTTATTGGACAGTATACTGATCATATACAGCTGTTAGCCAATTCATGTGATCATTCCTGACAGGCTCTGTATTACCCCACTCTTCGTCCGCTTCACCAGTCTTAACGTCTCACTTGGCGTAATTCATTAACGGTTGGAGTACGTCTTTGACACATTCATTTTATATTTGTGTGAAAGTCACATGTCTGACTTTTCAAAAACTGTGTTTTAGGAAATGCGGGGCGGCTCCTTTGTTCCTTCTATTTATAATCCTCATTTTCCTTGAAAACCACCTGGATAATATGTATCCTCGGGAAAACCGTAGCTTTAAATTGGCCGGACATACCAAATAACTTGCCGTCCAGGTTAGTCAGACTTGAACCCGGATCCTCCAGCCCCCGCCAAGCTGCCCAGACAGATGCCGTGCAGAACAGGGATGAGTCAGCCCTACGAAGTCCTGAGCAAATCATAGGTGAGTGGGCAAAATGAATGAGTGTTATTATTCTAAGCCACCCACTTTGGGCTTCATTTTTAACAACAATAAATGATTGAGAGAAAGGGGCTTTCTTTTAAATATGTCTTTGTCCGAAAATTTATAGTAACCACATGTTATATTAAAATTCCTTAAAATATGTATTTGGGGGAAAATTAAAATTAGAAATACAGCTAGAGTTTCTATTAGTGTTTCCCTTACTGAGATCTTAAGCGAGTTCTAATTTCCAAGACTTCTAGTCGTGAAAAGGCACACTAAAGGTGAGGACTAGGGGGAAGGCTGTTTTTTTCTTAAGAGCCCATCAGTCACTCCAGGGCTCCTCAGGAATGACTTGGGAAGATTGACATTCCCCATGACCTTAGAGAAAGCTGCACTTTTGGAAGGCTGGCCCTTGGTGGCCCTAATGAGCTTGAGCTTGAAGACTCGCTTCGACATGAATAGGCCACATCGGTCCTTCAACTGTCTTTATCTTTCACATGTGAGTCCATTAAACTCACATGTCTGTAAGCCAGACTCTAGGTCTTTCTGTCCCAACCTGTATCAACTAGAAGAGAAATGAGAAGCAGACAGCTCTTAGAGAGGGGCTTGCCTTCTATCTCAGCATAATCAATTATTCTTGCCTTCTCCAGCATGGGAGAAAGGGGTGGAACAGGGAGAGGGAGAGACTTGTGATCGGAACCTTTAGGCTTGCTCAGAGCTCAGAGCAATACAGCTGGTTGAGCCCATGAGTCTGGTCTACCGGCCAGAGCTATATACATGCCTTTAGGGGCCAGGGGGTGGGGACGGGAGGACCCGTGGTGGCCTTCTGTGTCCTAGGATAGGTTATTAAATGCCAAAAACTTTCTTATCAGCAGAATAAACAAAGTTTGTATAGTTTCGTATTGGTTCTTTGCCATCATTAGAAGTAATTCATGCCCATTTTTTTTTTTTTAGTTGAAAGATACTGATTGGTAGAGGGCAAGAAGAAGAAGAAAAACTGTCTTCTGATATCACCACCTAAACACAAGTACAAATGACATTTTGGCAGAAACTTAATGCTTAATGTGACATACTCATGATCACATGGTTGGTGCGAACAGTACTGGGGCCTCAGCACAGAATCAACGGTCCTTGCACATCTGAATCTTTCTGCTGGCAGCCACTGAGAGCTCTCGGGGTCATGTCTGTGCATCCCTGGCACTGTCCCCGGTCTCTCTGTGATGTTTACTTGGCCATGAATTCCATCTCCTGCCTTCCACAGGACGACGGTCCTACAGCGAAAGTCAGGGAGAAGCCGAAAAACAGTTCCAGATTGAAGGAGACTAGAGAGACGTGACAAAACGCCACGTGTGATTCAGAACCGGATCCTTTCGCTAAAAAGTACATCTCTTGAGAAGACAGGTAAAACTTGAATGGCGTGTGGGAGTCCAGTGGTAGTCAAGTTTCAGCGTTAACTTCCTGGTTCGAGGAGGTGTGTTGGGTTACGAAAATGTCCTCGTTTGTAGGAAACACACCAAGCATTTGGGGCTGATGAAGTGTCATGTAGACAACTAACTCTCCTGAGTTTGAGGAAAGGTAATTTCTGTTACTGTTCTTGCAAGTTTGAGATTGTTTCCAAGTAGTAAAAACCAGAGGTAAACCAAGCAAAAATAGGCAATGAAGGCTGGGAATGAGCTTGGGGAGGCGCAAGAGAGATATGGACTAAAATAGCTCTGGGAGAAGAGGAGGAAGGATTAAGGAGAATTAGTCTATTTAGAAAAGGGGGTGGGATAGGAAATAAGATGCTGACATAGTTGACAAAAACTAAAGGGGGGGTTGGCAGTGGATTGGGAGAAGTTGGCAAGTTAACAGAGAAAAGCCTGGGTATGTGGAAAGATGAAGAAAAAAAGAGGGTGGGGAAGAGAACTAATATTTATTGAATGGCTTCTCTGGGCATTTAAATCCCATTTAACTCTTACATAACCGTGTAAGATGAGAGTTTTATCCACATTTAAAAAAAAATGAGTAAACTAGAGCTCAAGGAAGTTAAGTAACTGGCCCAAAGTGGTATAGCTGGTAAGCAGAACCAGGATTTAAATCCCAGTATATGTGATTCTAATGGCAATGGGATGGTAGGGAAATGGTCTCATCAGGTCAGAGAAGGGAGAGAATTAAATTTTTTCCCCCCCTCAGGGATTGCAGCGGGCACCCAGACTGAGTGAGAAAATGACCATGGGAGTTTGGAGGTTGGGATCGAAACCAGGATTTGAATAATCTGGAAATATGTTACATGAAATCATGAGAAGATGGCAGAAAAAAAGGAAGAAAAGGGAAACATTGAGAAATATAATTACTTGTAGATGAGAAGAGACAGAGGAGGTCAAAGAGGCATCGCAGAAGGCTTGAGGGAAGTAATAGGGCAGCTTTTAAGATGGCATCCAATGATCCCACCACTTAGTATTCATACCCTTGTGTCATGCTCTCCCCTTGCTGGATCTGGTAACTCGCTTCTAAACAATAAAATGCAGCAAAAGTGACACGACATCACCTTGGTGATTAGGTTACAAACAATGATAACTCCCATCTTGTGGGCAGATCCTTGCGGGCTTCAGTGAAGCAAGCTGCCATATTGGAGAGGCCCCAGGAGTCAAAGAACCAAGGGCAGCTTCCAGTTAACAGCCCTCAAAGGATAAAGGCCTTAGTCCAACAACCTTGGAGCAACTAAATCCCGCCAACAACCACGTGAATGAAGTTGGAAGCAGATTCCGTCCCAGCTGAACCTTGCCTTGGCCTCAGACCCATCCTCTGACTTCGGCTTGTGGGACTCTGGCACAGAGGACCAGCTAAGACGTATCTGGATTTCTAACCCACAGAAACTGAAATAATAACACGTGTTGTTTCAGGTTGCTGAATTGTGGCACACAGTGGTCATTATTCAAGGATTCCACACGGCAAATTTACCTCACGTGTAACCTCAAAATCAACACTCACGGTGCTTTTGTGGTCATTTGTGGACATATGCAGGAGAGTGAAAACTTAGAGTTGCCCATATGCACGCTTCCAGCTGAGGCCAAACAAGGCATGGTTCTGCTTGTTTCGGTCTCATACAGTAAGCAAGTGTCCTTTTCATGCTCGATTTAGTGCCAGGTTTTGTGCGTTTTTGTTGGTGATTACAGTTTAAAATGGCACCTTGTGGCTCAGTGAGTTAAAGCCTCTGCCTTCAGCTCAGGTCATGATCTCAGGGTCCTGGGATCGAGCCCTGCATCAGGCTCTCTGCTCATCAGGGAACTTGCTTCCCCCTCTCTCTCTGCCTACCTCTCTGCCTACTTGTGATCTCTCTTTCTCTGTGTCAAATAAACAAATAAAATCTTTAAAAAAAAAATGGTCCCCACGCATTGAGCAGAAATGCTACTGTTCCTAAACACAGGAATTTCTCTGTATGGAGAAAAATTCATGTACCAGACAAGCTACATTCAGGCACGAGTTACATTTTTTTTTTTTCTTTTTCTACTCTACCCTGTACGTGTGTGGCTCTGTGGACGTGCAGTTGGTTGCTTTCGAACAGCTGTAGAGTATGTCACAGATGATTCACCGCACTCCTACCCATCCTCTCCCCACGTGCTGGACTCCTAGCCGGCCTCCAGTTCCCACTACCATAGTTAGGGAAAGGGGGAGACGAATAGAATGGTTAATCTTGCAGCATCGTGCCCTTCACTTGACCATAATCACTTCTCTATCTCCTCTTGTCCTTCTTACCTTCCCTGGGTGGAGGACAATACCCACTCTTCGGACATTGACTCATTCCTAGATCATGAGAACATGTAAGGTTTCACTTTCTGTAGAGCAGCTGCTCAACTGATCACTCCAAACACTTTCGGGGAGGCAGAGGTATACATTGGCTTATTAGGTTTTTTTTTTTTTCCCTCAAGGCACCCGGGCTAATTCCCAAGTCTGATTTTGCCTGAAGGCTATCAGAGTGTGTGTGTGCAGGGGAGGGAACCCAAAACCAAAAATAAAATGCCATTTAATGTACGTTGATTTTCAAATAAATACGTGCCCCCCAAAGGCAAAGGACAGAGAAGGGAGAAGTGCCCACAAATCAAGTCACCATGAAAGCCACAAGTAGTACCATCCGTTAGGACCAAGCACCAAGCTGGACCGACGTCCACATAGGTCTTTGGCAGAAGTTAAGCTAGAGCAAGACTCTCACTGACACAGAAAAAAGAAAGCCTGTGACTTGGGGAATCAGTTTTTATTTCTGAATTATACAGAGAGGCTATATATATATATATATATTTTTAATATGGTGTTGTTACATATCTTTATATTATGAATCCACACTATTTACGGAGAAATTATTTATTTACCAAAACAGACTCTAATAGATACTTTATTCTGAGCAATCCAGTACATGGTAGAAAAACTTTTGAATATATAAAAGATGAGTGTGTGCACATCTAAATGTTTCTAAGGGAGCAGACTATCGAGGCATCGTGATTAGAAGAGGCGCCGACATAGTGCTATAACCAAATACTGAAAACGACGTCTTAATCACACAGAAGCTTAGCGTAGTGACTTCCTCACACACGTCGGAGCGCATCTCAGAAGGTAACCCCACAAAACATTGCATGGCTTCAATGAGGAACTTTAGGATTTTCTCCCACACCTGGGTATTGCCCTGATGCCCGTTTTCACTCCTTGATAGTAGCTTCTGTGTAGACTTAGGTTCTTTCTTAATCAAGGAGCTAAGCAGAGAGCGGTTGCCACCTTGGGCTTTGCCCCGTGAGCCCTTGGTTCCCTGAACTACGAACCTACAGGAAAAGTGCAAAACCGTGCCCAGAAGTCAGCACCAAAGCGAGAATGCTCAGAATGTAAGAGCTAGACGGCTACCGTTGTGAATGTTTACATCTGTCTACCTAACTGCTTGGGGATTATTTGTTCAGGATTCTTCAAGAATTCTACCTACTCGGACGGAATCTACAGAGTGGCTTTTCTCTAGCACGTGCACTTAAATTAAGGTGTCTTTTTAAGAGAATAAAATGGCAGGTGCCTCTCGGAATGGTGGCGCGGCCGCAGGACAGCCCGGACGGAATCGGTGACCGGGAGAGAGGCTCACGATCTCCATGTAGGAAGATGAAGCTTCCGACAGACCACCTGAGTAGTTTCCCATGAACTGGCTAGACAAGCTCGAGGTCTTGTCTCGAAGTCGTGGGACTGGGGCCGTGTCTGGATGACTGTCACGAGACTCCCGCCAGGGGCCCTGTGTCCTCAGGATTGCACCAACTAAAGGCAACCCTGACTTCTTTGTTCCTTTCTGGGGTTAGGGGTTCGGCTTAATTCATTTTCCAAAATGGGGCACGGCCAAGCCAAAGGGAGCCTTATCCGTAACCGCGCTGGGCCAACAGGGGTCCAGGGGTGCACCTACCAAATGTCAGGTCACTGGTCTCATGTCAGCACTGAGCTCCGGGGGAGGCATAACGCAGGCTTCCAAAGGAGGAGCTGGGCACGGACAGAGCGTATGTTTGAGGGCTTTTCTATTGGACAAGACGGATGGTAGGAGGGAGGAGACCGAAAAGGACACAGTTCAACAAGATGCTCGGTTGAAAGGGACACAGAGGGGGACTCGGGTAGGTATGGCGTATGCAGGAGCGCTGACCTCTGTGTGCACGCGCATCCAGAAGCCGGGTGGGAGGCACACACCGAGCGAATGGGGTCAACCACATCCCGTCACCTGTACAGTGAGGTCTACCTCAAGGCGTCTGAAAGCGCAGGATACCCAGGACTCGAGTGCCCCGGATAGCTCTCCTGGATGTAGCCAGCACCCCAAGCCCACGGTGGAGCCCCGGTCTAACAGTTTTGGCCTGGTAAGTCCCACGATCTGCGGTCACTGCTCAGCTAGAGGCAGAAATAAACCCAGAGAGTCTGGGCACCAATTCGCGTAGCCGTGTTTCCCCGGATACTGAAATCTGAGTCATTTTCATGTGTCGTGAAATATTGAAAACACGTTTTTCGACCCCAGTGGGGAAGCCATCCTTGAGGAGGAGGCCGTGTGAAAGCAGGCGGTGTGCTACATTTGGCCACGGCTTTGCCAACCCCTCTGCTAGAGGCCCGCACACCTGAAAATATGTTGGTGTTATTTACAGGGCGCATGAAGACTATGCAGAGGAATTCTGCAAATGATAGGACACACTCTGTCATGTTAAACCTCCAAGCAGATTAGAGGGACTGAAAGCAGATGGCTGTTTATAACGCCTGTGAGGGAGAACTGGAGATCAACGAAAGTTCCCAAATACTGAATTTCTGAGCGGGCCGCCTGACACCTGAGTCCTTGGCACTCACAACGTAACGCTTCGAACCAAGCTGACAGCGTGAAGCGCAGATCGCCACCCCCAAAACGCGGACATCAGTCCTCAAGTTTCTCCGCGTGGAGGTCGTCAGTGTTCGTCGGAGAAATAATGATTGTTAAAAAGACCAACTCACAGAAACACGACGCCTGGTTTGATAACTAAAATCAACTTGACATGAATTAGAAAACCTGGGACCCTTTCAGACGTTAGAGACGATTCTCTCGGGGCAAGAACCAAGGGGGTGCACTCAGCTGATGGTGGCTTCACACAGCCGTGCCAAGTGAGTGGAGGGTTTTAAAGGCAGAGATCCACGGGGGACAACTCGCCTGGGCGGCGCTGAGCCCCCGGGGGTTTTAAACCTAAAATCCTCACCAAGGAGAGATCCAGCTAACCTCGGGAAACGAATCCTCTCGTGATTAAGAACGGACAAGAAGGTATGTGATCGGTCAAGACCAGTCTAAGAGAGGAGACAGCAGTGCACCAAGGGGTAACCGGATATGGAAATGGAAGGTCCTATTGTCTTGCTAAGGTTCAACTGAAATCTCCGAGGCACATAATTGGCAAAATAGGAAAATACACACAATTTCACAAAATACGTGAAGAGTAAACAAATTCCCTTACTCTTTTTCCTCTTAGAAATTTAGAATGGCACCAGGTAGTGCAAAGTGGAAAAAAGTAGGATTGGCCCTGCGTCTTCCAGGTAGATGGGCTTCAGCAGAATCACGAAGCAGAAGAGTATCTTCTTCCAACCACGGCCACCTAGGGCTTTCCTTTTAGCTTCAGGTCAATACTTAGGGGAAGAAAAAAAAAAAGGAAAAAAATAATGAGAAACGTGAGCAGTTCCATACGAAACACTTAGGGCTGATTTGGAGTGGCAGGTGTTTGCTTTTTTTTTTTTCCTCAAAGGACTTAGTGAAAATAAATCATGCGAGTCTCTTATGCCAGAAAAACCTGGTAAGTCACAACCCAACTCTCCCCCCCCCCCCGCCCCTTGCCTCATTATTAAGACTTTTTCTAAAACGTGGAATCTGTTTATTTTTTTCACAAAGCTGTTTCTGGAAGCATTTTACGCCTCTTGAAATGATTTAGGAATGCAACAGACGCATGTGAGGGCTCGTTTCTGAAGTGGACTAAGGAACATTATTGCATTTTGGGAATAAGGGATCTACCTATTTCTAGCAAACGGCCTTCTCTTGTGGGGCAGATCCATGATCTGCCTGAAATAAGTAATATCTGCTAAGTGCTACATAGCAAGAAAGTGGTCAATAATGAAACAGGGAAAAAAAAAACCAAAAAACCCCCAAAACAAAACCCAAAATAAAACCAAACCACAACATTTTCTAGAGCCAAAGAATTTGTTTGAAAGGGGTTAGCCTACCTGATCGAGATGGATTCTTATAACCCAAGAAAAGGTTATTTTTAAGAAAGTCTCGTGGGTTCCCAATTATCTAGAAAATAATTCGGAGACCTCCTGGGGCCACTTTCTACTGCCTCTTCGTGAGCCCATCCCAACTTTCTGGCACCTCCCAGAGAAGGGAGCTCCATCCCGGACGCTCCAGAGAAGAATTTCAGCCATGAACAAAGAAAAACACCCTTTGAAAGAGGTGATATAGGAAATATCTGTGCATTTCGCTGAGACCCGCTTTCCTGGCCCTTCCGTGCGCACAGCGAGCAGTCTCCTGAGCTCTGCTGGTGGAGCAGCTGAGGGGTTCCTTCGTGCAGCTTTGCAAACAAAGCCACTGGCAACGCCCACTGACTGCCCATCAGGTTTACCAGTGAGAAACAGCTTTCCTTTGAAATGCCCTGGATGCTACCACTTATTAGCTCGGGGCCTTGGCTGAGTTACCTACCTTACCTAAATGTGTCTGTCTGTAAGGTGGAACTCCTACCTCTCTCAAGCCTGGCTAAGGATTAAGTCTCAAGTGTTTTCAGTTGTAAGGAGTAGCAGGGACCTTAGTTGTAGTAGAATCCTAGATCCTCAGGGTCTTTTTGAAAGGGGCCCTGATAAAAATCTGAAAATAAATAAACCGAACACTGATGCCCATTCTGAAACACTTCCTTTTCCACTTTTTTTTTTGGAAGATTTTATTTTTAGGAAATCTCTACATCTAATATGGGGCTTGGACTCACGATCCCGAAATCAAGAGTCACATGCTTCACTAACTGAGCCAGCCAGGCACCCCCACGCTGACTTTCCGGTAAACCTAGGGTTCTAGAGATGTATCCCTTCAACTTTTGGTAAACACAAAGCTGGAACACGAAAACCTATTTACGCAGTTTGTGGAAGGAGCCAGAGAGAGTAAAAAACGGACGATTTTTGAGTAAACACAGGAAACCACACTGATGATTAATTTTTGAGACAACAGTTGTCCTGTGGGACCAATGAAGCTACCAGCAACCCTCCTAATTGAAGTTTCTCCAAATAGTACCACATCCCCCAGAAAGGATACACTTTTTATTTATGTAAAGATATCTCAAAATCGTACACAAGTTTTAGGACATGAACGGACAAATAAAACCCAAACTTGAAAGGGGAGGAGACAAGCACCTGGAGATATTTTTTTAAAATAGAAGGCTTTTGGGCAAAAATGTTCCTTGAATCAGAATCATAATACAAATGGAATATTCCTCCCCTGTGGGCAGGGGGGCTGAGACTTCTATAAGCAACTTTCCAAGGAGACATAGAAACTACAGGCCGTTTTGGCTTCTCACGTGTGTCAAACGAGGTTCCTCACAAAGTATCTGACAATATTGTTTAGTGCTGAATACAAACTCTTGTGTTTTCTGTAGGCAGATGGGGCGACAGGCCTAACTTCCCCATCTTTCTCTAAGGGAAAGGAGAAGGCCTCATTTTATTTGAATCTGGGCTTGGCTGAGCCCCTTGAAGCAGCCTTTGCAGGTTTTCCATTCTCTATTAGCTACAGAAGGGGTAAAATGCTTCCACGCAGGAGCCAAAGGTAAATGAAGCCCCTTAATCTTAGATTAATGAAAGACAGAAATCCAGGGCTAGAAGTGAGCATAAGAACTTCTTGGCCACTCTTGCCCCCCAGCCTGGATCTCCTCCTTTGCGCTGGGATCAGGTGCCGATAAGGGCTTGGGAAAGACAGGGCTGCAGAAAACGGAAGTGAGGTGAAGAGTATGTTCTCAGAACATTAACCTTTGCAGCATCCCTCCCTCCCCTGTGCCCCGCTCTGCAACGAACCCAAACACGAAGCAGTGCTTTGCACCCCCCCCCCCCCATGAGCCCTACATACAAACAAGGAGCAGAACAGGCAGGACAGGTGGAGGAGTGGGTAAGCCCGCAGATGTCACAGCCTGGGTCAGTGAAACCACGAGCCTCCTGTGCAGCTGGTGAACTGCAGGCCTAGGACTCTGCTCTAGGGGGCGCTGTTTTGCTGAGGGAGGGGAAATTCGCCAAAGAATGAAGGTGGCCAAAGGGACTCGGTTTCGTCTTGCAGAGCTTGGGGGTGGCAATTTGCTTGAAGCAATTGTTGCCTTCATCTCAAAGAGGTGGGACAGGCGAAACCTTCACAAAGAGCTGTGAGATTTCCAAAGGTGCCCTTACAGCCTTTGTTCTTTACTCTTTCGTGGGGGCCTTCTCTCCAGGGTTTTGGTCCATAAACTGCCTTAAACTGTAAGGTCACGGGCCCCCGCAGAGGGGCTGTCCTATGATTTTCCCTCGCTGCTTCGCACCTTGAGGGAAAGGAGGTCCAAAGAGAACAAAACACAATAGCTGACGCATTTAAGTCCCATCTTTGCCTCTCCTGGATTCCCAGGAAGGACTGCATTCAATTCCCCACAACTCAAATCAGATCAGCAGCCCCGGGCTGGCTGGCCAGCCTCCCTCGGAGGGCACACTTTAGTCCCTGAAACTGACAGGTCTGTTCCCTTACGCAACTAAGCTTGTCCTCCTCCAGTCCAACAGAAGTTAGATCAGAGGCTGCACACCCCTCCCAGAAGGACGACCACCTCTCTGGGATTTCAAAACCACTGGCTCTGGACATGCAGACTCAAATCCCAGCTCTGGGACGTTTCTACGACTCTAAAACGTGGGACAGGTCAGATAACCTCTCTATGCCACTCTTTCCATAGCTGTAAAATGTACCTCGTAGGCTTAGCCTGAGGCTTTTCACATACACCCTGGCTCAGGGTGAGCACTCACGACGTGTTCGATTTCCATTTCTTCCAGGATGAGGCCACCCGGACTAGCTCATTCGTAAAGTTCCATCCAGACTCCACAGTCTCCTCAAATTTTCAAAACAAGGACCTCTTCTCCCCCCTCCACCAAAGTATGAAGCTCAAAAGTGCCAACTTTCACTAATTAAAAGAGATGATGTAATTCAGAAAGCAGAGTTGCATTCCTCCTGACCAAATGTTCTTACATCTGGCCCTAATATTCCTTTTCTGCTCATTTTTGGATAGGAAAATAGAATGCCAGCTAGAATTAAGCCGTCCTTAAGGAATCTAAGAGTGATCACGGAAGAGACGGTGCAAAGCTGGCACATTTCTCTGTTAAGGTTCTGATTTGAGAAATAGAGAACCTGAGAGCCGAACATCTGAACAAGTTTACCCAATCCTTGGTGTATTTTTGTTTTCGTTCAGAGCCCCGCCATACAAGGCTACCAGTCACCACAGAGATGTTACGGATGGTGAATTCTTACTCCTTCTCCATGGAAGACATTTCTGGATCATTGTAAAGGCAGCTAGTTCTGAGTGCAAGGAGAAAAACAAAATAGGGAGCAGGTAAACATTTTCTGTACCGTTACCACTTTAGAAGCACAACAGACCCGGGCATTTTAAACTGATGTTGTCTCATTACGAATATGGAACAAAGCTGCACCTGATTCTTTTACCATCGGTTTTGAAATGTAGTAACCGCTCATGATTTAGAAGCATGAAAGGAAGATTGAAATTCCAAACAGCTCCAGTGGTCTCTTCTGGTCAAGTTACTTTTTCCAGACTTTTCCATCTAACTTATTCAGAGAGCATGCTACTGCAAATTTTTATTTGGAACCCAAGTAACATACTTTATACACAAAGGACAGTTCTCTCAAGTAGCCTAATTTTATTTGCACACGAACACAGTTAACTTTCACTTTGCACAAGAATGAGGATTTTCCTAGACACTAAAAGAAAAAAATGCCAGTGTCAGCTTTCCCTGGTGCAGAGAAATAATAGGACACTTACTACTATACGGCCGAGCTCTGTTCCGGTAATTGAAGTGAATCCTAAGATTAACCTAAACTGAATGTGTCCAGAAAGAAAAATGTAACCATATGAAATAATGAGATGAGTTTTGTTACGATGTATGAACGTGTTTCTGCTTTTGGTGTAACATTAGCTGCTTTTGATATTCTGTATTTGTGGGATTCCTCTGTCAGCAAATCTCACATGTGTTTTATATTACTTTCTGATTAGTACATTTCAACTTTTACTTTCACCCCTCTGGTCATATTGGATTGGCAAACAAGCTAAAGAGATTTTATGATCTTTTTCTTAAAAAAAAAAAAAATTTTTTTTTACTTATTTATTTATTTGAGAGAGAAAGCAAGAGCACGAGAGCAGGGAAAGGAGCAGAAAGGGAAGCTGGGGGAGGGGGAAAGAACGTCAAGCAGACTACATCCTGAGCAGGGAGCCAGACTTGGGGCTCGATCTCAGGGTCCTGAGATCATGACCCGAGCTCAAACCAAGAATCAGATGCTCAACCAAATGAGCCACCCAGGAGCCCCTCTACTTTCTTTTTAAATGAAGGAGTTCCTTTTCTAATGTGAATTATTTCATTAGCTAGTACAGGTTATGTATGTTTGAACAAAAGAGGCTGAGTTATTCACATTAGGCATTTTGTTGAGATGGCGGAAGGCGATCTCCCTGGGAAGGACAGACAGCCTCCCCCTACCCCCTCTCCCCTTCTCCCCTTCTCCCTGGTGGTCAGGTATTTTTATGGAGGATATTTGGCAACTTGAGTGAACAAGACAGTGAGGCAAGTATTGAGAGTAGGATAAAAAAATCTAGCAAAGCTGGAATAGAATCAAGAAAAGGCATTCTTCTGAATCTAGCTTTACTGGTTTTTTTTTTCTCTTTTAACTTTGCATAATCCTTCCAATGAAAACAGCAATTTGCAATCCATTTAATACTGTCACTCAAAGGCAGCCGATGGATTCTTTACCATTTTCAAAATAAGCATGGCTCTCTCTACACAACTAGTCCTTCCCACGTATTTTCCTTCCCGTACCGATGTCAAGTTTCAAGGAGAGCAGAAGGCAGACTGAAGCAATCACCTTCTGAAAGTCAGCTAAGAGGTGGGGTGTGAGTACATGGGGAAGAGGTGAATGTAGGGAAAATAAAGGAAAACAGCAGAAAGCTAGGTCTCATTCCCTGATAAGATAGATGTTTGCCTTTGGTTAGAACCAGCCTGAAGCTTTTAAATAGAGGTCATGTGGAAGGACAGGGTGTGTGTGCCAATAGACAGAACCTGGGTTATCTGGCTTCTAGAACCTAACCATAGGTCTGCAGCGACCATGTTTTCTGAATCCCCAAGTCATCCTATAGAGTCTGTCCAAGGATGAGGGAGCCCCTTCAGAGGCCGAAAGGTAGGTAAGGAGATGTAGTTAGTGGGCCGAAATGGTAGGATTTAGAGGCATGGCAATCATCTGTGGGGCCAACAGAGTAAACTTCTTTTTTTTTTTTTCCAGAGTAAACTTCTTTCCCCTTACATTTTCAAATGTGCAAATGTATTTCAAGTCGTCACACATGTAATGTCACCATCAAAAGAAGGAGGGTCAGCGGGAGGGGGGTTTAGACAGGCAGCTTACCCACTGAGCCCAAAGCACAAGCATCGACTCCTAAGAGGTACGGATTGTGGGAGCCTGGTCCTCAGCCGGGCAGCCTCGGCATCACCGGAATGGGTCACAATTACAGCCTCTCAGGCCTGCCGACCCCGGAGCTCTGAGCTAAGCCCCGGGACACTGTGTTGGACCAAGTGCTCCAGGTGATTCTGCTGGGCAGCCAAGTCTGAAAACCACTGCTTTGCGGTGATGAACTTAATTTTATGCACATTTGCCAAATTACACAGCGGAAGTTTCCGGAGCATCTATTATGTACTAGGAATGCTTGGTGCCTCTATCAGGGAGGAGATCAAGTGGTCTCAGGACCACCTGAGACGAAGTGGATGCCCGGGGAGGGAGTGTGTGGGGGGGGGGGAAGAGGAGAGGGAAAGATAGGAGGGGATGTAAAAGAAAGCTACACAATAAACCCAAAACGATAACTGTTTCACTGGAAAGCAGGAAGGGCAGAAATATGGAGGCAGGGAAATTCTATCGAAGGCCAGATTTTACGGTAATAAGGAAAAAATATGGCAATATGACTTTATAGTGGGTTCGGCTGGAACATTATTGCTTTCCCTCCCCTCAATCTTTAGTCTTGAAAACACCCCCTTAATTTTATAAATATGCTATCATCCAAAAACAAAAAAAAATCTGAAAGAGAAACTCATTGCTTTTTCTGTCTCTGGGGACTCTCATGTCACCATGCAAATTGAGTGCAGATAAATGCTAACGGGGCGCATAATGCCAACATCTGGTTCCTTCATTCCTAGTGTCTTCCTTTCTCTTCCAATATCTGGTCTGTAACAGTTGAGTCAGAGACTGAGCAGATTCTGTTAGGGTAGAAATTCAAATATTTTTCAGTATTGTTAGTGTAAACGTGTGTCAGTTATCTTGAAAGAAAACTAAAAGATAGTAATATTGTAACAGGAAACTACACTAATGCCAATGTTTCTAAGGCAAAATCTTTCCGTTAATTAATTAATTTCAATCTTCTTCTTCTTTTTTTTTTTAAGTGAGCTCTATGCCCAATGTGGGGCTTGAACTCACAACCCTGAGATGAAGAGTAGCATGCTTTTCTAAGCCAGCCAGGCAGCCCTTTTCCTCGAATTTTAACCCAAAAGGCTCACTCCACAGACGAATAATTCTAGAGATTACCTGCAATAAAAATGTGCTGTAGGAAAAAAATATCTCAATGGATTGTTCTCAGGAGGAATGAACATTTATACTTATACAGAAAATATAATCTTATTTATTCAGAATTTGGGACGTTGCCTGGGTTGCAGTATCTTTTTTTTTTTCAATATCTTTTAAAATGGGAAATAGTTATAGAAATTAACAGTGTGAGCAACATTGGAAATGGAGAAGCTTTACTATAGTAAACATTCCAAATAATACTTGTCTACATTTGACATGTAGTGTCAGAAAAATTAGTTTTTGAACTTGGAAATAAGAAAAGGAAATTACTGGATTTTCTTTCAAAGCAAGCTGCGTTGATTCTCTGTCTATGGGCTATTTGGGGGCAGGGGTTAACTTGGACAATTTTTGTAAAACGGAGATGCAAATAATTTCTGTCCAGTGGAAAAGATAATCCTAGGTTACAGTTTATTGCCCTGTTGGACACTGATCCATTTTGTATCTAAACCAATAATCTTATCCTAACATTCCTTGATAAATCGCCCAGTGGAATCTAGCTTCGCAAATGTTCTTTGAACTGGTTTTAACATCTTCTGGTTCCTTCATTAAATAATTAGTTGAATAAAATCATTGGCATGTCTTCGCTTCATAGTGGCATTAAAGTTAAGATTTTGCCTTTCTGCAAATTATACTTTAATAATAGTGAGTGATGATTCTTTTTCTACTCATCCAAGTAGCTCAGAAGCATTACTTTGTTAAGCAATGCTCCCAAGTCACTAAATAATGTGATTTAAAAAATCTTGGAAAGTGGCAAAACTGGTTCTAGAAAAATATTCCAAATTTCGACGTGTCATCATTTCTCTCCATGAGTATGAATTAGTGAGCTTTTGTTGGCCTCAAAATATCTAACAATCATGTGGATGTTATGTTATGTCGCAATGCTTGTGATGTGTTTCTGTGCTGTGGTGCCAAAAATTGTATGTACATTAAAAAAAAAAATGAAACCACAGTAACAAATGCATTCTTTGAGATACCAAGATCATGGGGCAAAATAGTTTGCGGTGCGAATACCAGAAATTGTACTTATTGTGGGACCAAGAGAAGATTTCAAGTGCAGCATTATTATCAGGATGCAAGCATAAAACACGAGGCATGCAGATCCCCTCTACTCATTCCTGAAATGCAAGCCAACGTCGCGCCAGCTGCTGAACGAAAACCAAGTCTTACTTAGCTGCTTCTGATGCTTCCCTCAGTTCTTCATCCAGTCTGCACGAGCAAAAATTATCGGTGTAGAAAAGAAACAAAAAAGAAGCAAGCACAGCGTGAGAGAGTCACCCGGCAAAGCGGAGCCAAACATAAGTGGAGCATATGTGCTTTTAGAAACCATCCATTGGAGCACCGAGACGTGCTCCTCCGGTCAGACACGGGGCCACGTCCTCCCATTCGGTGTTTCTGTCTACTTACTTTGCAAAGTCCTTCCTAAAGGCAGACATATAAGTTGCAAGGAGATCAGAAACATGCGGGCTGAATAAAGCCGTAACATCCACATCGGTCTGTTGGGTAGAGTTAGAGAGAGCTTGCAGCCTGGGCCAAGTCAAGGGTGGGTGTGATTTAGTGGGTTTCAGTTGCAGATGAGGCTGACCTCAACAGCTTTACACACAACACAAAGACCCAGAATGGCAGACTACAAGGAGCAGATAGAATGACCTCTTGCTCTGGTAGCATGTTGAGGTCACCCACGAGTTAGACACTGGTGCACACACACACAGAGGGTCCAGCGTGAACTGCAGCTCGGGAGATTTTACCTCACACTTCTCTTATAAGATCTCTCTTCATCGTACCTTACGAGACAAAAAATGAATGCAATGAGGAAAATGAGCAAACAGATGGAGAAAATGACAGGTGCGTGGTTTAAAGAGCAGTCAACACATGAGAGCGAGAGTCTACCCGCCCAAACCTCCCCCAAGAATAATCAAATTGCCTTTTGGGAGAAGACTTATTTTCATTTGATCTAATGAATGATTTAGAATTCGTAAAGATAGACAGCCAATCCTCATTATTTGCACATTCTGGGTTTGCAAATTTGCCTACTTATGAAAGCTTTATCTATGGATAAAGTAGAAAGCTTTATCTACAGATAAAGTACCCGTGGCACTTTCGTGGTCACTTGCTGACTTTCACTGAGTGGCAAAAAAATTTGGGTCCCCTGCTGTGCACGTTCCCAGCTGAGGTCGAACAAAACAAGGCTCTCGGCTTAGCTCTCGTGCTGCCAATAGATAGGCATTCTATCTGCAATCTCTTGAGTGCCATGTTTTCCTTGTTCGTGCTTGTCCTTGATGATTTCGCCATTTAAAATGGCCTCTAAGCATAGTGCTTATGTGCTGGCTGGTGTTCCTCAGCACAAGAAGGCTGTGAGGTGCCTTATGGAGGATGTATGTGTGTTATCGCAGCTTTGGGCAAGAGTTACGGTGCCGTTGGTCATGAATTCAATGTTAGTGAGTCAATAATATACATCAGATAAGGCGTCTTTAAACAGAAACACAAGGTCATGTGTTAACTGGCTAATGAATATTAACCGGATGCTTGCAGAAACTTAGCTCCGTATGTCCCCTAAGAACAACGGTCCGGTGTTCGCCACTCAGGGTTCTAGAGCACCACTACCACAAATAACAAGAATTGACTGTAATCAATGATGAGAAATCTGATTCCAGATTGGGCAAGTTTTTCCTTCATTTAAGCCCTGTGATGACAGGCTCCAGCCCAGTGGAATACTGGTCTCGGGATTGGCCGAGACCAGACTCTCCAAATGTTACTCAGTATATCACTTTGAAAATGGCATAACATGAAAATGAGACGAGCGGCCAGGAACAGAAGTGGCAGAGAGGACATCCAGAGGAGATGGTGTGCACAAGACAGGAGAAAACATGGAGGTACGGGGAGGACCTAGATGGTTGTCAGGTTCTTCCAAAGGGAACCCTTCCTCCTGAAGGAACTCCTCCTGAGCGGGAACCTTTGAAAAATGACGGGTGTCGATGAACGAAAAGTACCCTGGACATGTTTAACTTCTCATTTAAATGGTCCCATATGATAGTCCCTAAAAGCAACATCAGTATAATAAATAACATTCCGGATTGCCAACTGAGGCCGGGAGGCTTCCCGAAGGCGTCATGTACATTTTCATTCAATCCTCGGGACCTTTCTATGAATTGCCCCCGATTCCCCATTTTCTGGATGCTGCAGCTGAGACAGGGTGAGTTTTAATAGGTTGCCTGAAGTCTTAGAGACATCGGGGGACGGTAGGAAGATTTGAGTCTAACGCTAAGTCACAAACGCCCATTCCTTTCTCTTTTTCCAGCTGCCACACCACGGAAGCATTACTCTATTTGCCTAGAAACTGGCCATTTCCTCTTGAAGAGAGAATGTCCTTGTCATCTTTTGCAAATGGAGACAGCATTATATGAGGTGGTGCTCCAGTTATTTATTTATTTTTTTTCCTCACGACCCTGAGCTCAAGACCTGAGATCAAGAGTCAGACACTCAACCGGCTGAGCCACCCAAGTGCCCCTCCAGTTAGAATTATAGTTACCTGGTTAGAATTATAGAAACACTGCTTGATTCGGCTGAGCCAACTGGCAGTTCTGAGCCAAATCACTATCCTGGGTTCACCTCGCATCAGCACAAGGAAAACTAAATCCATCTGTTCCTAAGCTTTGACTTCAGATAGATACTTTAAAGGAGGTCAAGGAAATTACTAGAAAAGGGGATGGGAATTCTGGTGCCAGGCTGACCTAGGTCTGAATTCTAGTTCCGTCTGGTCCTTGCTCCTACTTACACTTTGCATAAGTAACTTCTCTTTATTATTAGCTTCCCTGATGTGTAAAAGGGGGTTTACTGTGGAGATTAAACACATAATATAAATAAGCACGTCTATGCCCCACACCTCATTGCCACTAAATGCAAGTCCTTTCCTTCCAGTTTCTTTTCCTTTTTAAAGTTAAGGGACTCTTTTTTGGAAGTGCAAATTGGGAGGTCCATTTTGCTATCCGTATTATGGAGGAAGATAGGGCCAGGGTGGGGGAGTGGGGGGGCGGTATCCTTATCTGTTCTCTTTGAGCTAATGGTTAAATTCCTCCCATTTTTAATCAAATAAAAAAAAAAGTGAATCAGAACAGTGGAAGAAAAGCACGATCCATCAAAAACAATGGTTCTTTGCAACAATGAACCACACAGGAGGGTTCATTTGTCAGTATCCATATTTTTAAGTCTCAGCTCCAAGCGGTTGGTATTAACTGTTACTCATTATTTTCACAGCATGATTCAGCGACCTTCCGTCTCCTTGCTCGTCACAGGCTGCAGCTGCAGTACCCCGTCCCGAGGAAGGGGGTCATTCCTAACCACGCCACCTACCACTCTGCCTTACCTTTCACCTGAAGGGAACCATGAAGGAAAAGGATATAGAACAAAACAGAGAAAAGGTAGTTCCCAACACGTGCCCCACCTTTTCCCAGGGTCATGCGGGTAAGTTCCTTTTTATAAGGCAACAAAGAAACCAAAGCAATGCTCAGACCGAGCGGTGTGAGAGTGGGAGACACGGGTGACAGGTTCACTGATCAATGTTAACTTCACACTGTCCCCAAAAGGGTAGCAAAATTCAAGGTGAAATGAGCAACAATCAATAACCCCAAGAGAAGACTATGTGAAAGGACCTGAAAGAACAGTTCTCTATGGGTTATGAGGAAAAAAAAATCTCTATTTACTGGGACATATCTAATATTCATTTTAAATAGAAGATAATGCCATTTCCCCAGTGTTCCAGAAATGAGTTCTTTCCCAACCTCCCTCTCCAAACATGTAGTATTTCTTACCAAATCTTGGAAACCATCCAGACTTACTTGATGATGCTCTCTGGAATATGGATGCAATCCATTGGGATCAGCTCACCGAGTTCTGATAAGCTACTGACATATTTAATTTTACTGCTGAACTTTGAACTAAAAAAAAGAAAGAAAAAAAGATATCATTAGTGGCTACTTCATCCTTCCTAAGGCTGTTGTCACTTGAAAATCCTGTAAAATGCAACACCTTGGCGCAGCACTTACTAAAAATGAAGGTTACATATTTGAGTAGTTACAACGTGCCAGATACTGTTTTAAATCGTTTATATTTATTAACTCACTTATTTCTTCTTATAGCCTAATGAGGAAGGTGCTTTCCTTCTCTCTCTTTTAAAAGATGCTCCTAGGGGCCTTTAAAAATTTTTTTTTTTTTTATTTTAAGGAAACTCTGCCACACGTGGGGCTTGAACTCACGATCTTTCGATCAAGAGGCACATGCTGTACTGACTGAGCCAGCCAGGCAGGCCATTATTCTGTTCTTAAAGATAAGGAAACTCACACAGGGAGTTACATATTTGCTCAAGGTCTCACCTTCAGTAAGTGGTAGAGGCTGAATTCAAACCTGGGCAGTTTGACTGGAGTCTACACTCATTTTTTTTTTTTTTTAAGTTTTTCTTTTAATTCTAGTGTGTTAACCTACAGTGTTAAATGCGTTCCAGGCGTACTATATATTGAGTGACTCACACCCCCATACATCACTCGGGGTTCATCACAACACTTGTGCCCCTTATTCCCCATCACTGATTTCACCCATCCCCCGCCTACTCTCAATCACATATCGCATGGCGCCTAGTGGTTCCTGCCACTCTCCATAGTCCCTGTTTATGGTTTGTTTGGCTTTGTTTCGTTGTTTATTTGATTTATCAAACAAAAATCTTTTTTTAAAAAATATTTTATTTATTTATTTGAAAGAGAGAGAGATCACAAGTAGGCAGAGAGGCAGGCAGAGAAAGAGGGGGAAGCAGGCTCCCCGCTGAGCAGAGAGCACGATGCGGGGCTCGATCCCAGGATCCTGAGATCATGACCTGACCCGAAGGCAGAGGCTTTAACCCACTGAGCCACCTGGGCGCCCCCCAAACAAAAATCTTGTCATTAGTTCTTTCAGAATTTACCAAGGTTGATCTGTTTTTAAAGTATATGTAAACTCGTTTACCTCTTAAGGGTTTTAGCTTTAAAAAAAAATTTTTTTTTAGATTTTTTTTTTTTTTTAGTTTTTTTCTTCTTTTAAATTTTAGCTGGAGAGTTCATTCCAGATGTTCCAATGTTCAAAAACACATGTTCTGGTAACCGAATCCGAATTACAAACAGCTTTCATCTAAACATCACCTTAGATGTGTGTACACATACAGAAAACAACATGAAATACCACTGAAACTGATCAAGGAGTTTGCCTCTGGGAAGGGAGTGAGGAACAGGAACCCGCTGTTGAAGGAAAAACTTGATCTTATCCTTAGTGATCGGATTTTTTTTTTTTTTTTTAAGATTTTATTTATGCAGGGCATTCCGTAGACCATGTCTGACTATGCTTGTGGCCAGGTGAGGGGGACCGTGCACGCGAGAGTAACTTGGAGCTGGGGCCAGCTCTAGCCAGCCGGATCGGTAGCTGGATAAACGGCAGCATTCCCAACATGGTGCTGCTCACCCTGTGCTGTTAGTCGTGCCGGGGAGTGAGTGGCATTGAGTGTCCACTCTTTGATTTCTCTCTTCTAGGATGACTACAGCATCCCATTTCCCACGCCCACCACTCCGCTGACTGGGAGGGGTGGTAGCCTGGCCAGCAACCCTGACTCTGGTGACCTCCCAAAGTTTGGCCGTGGGGATGCCTCCTCCAGGGCCCCGGCCACGACCTTGGCCCAACCCCAACAGAACCAGACGCAGACTCACCACACCCCGCAGCAGACATTCCTGAACCTGGCGCTGCCTCCTGGCTACAGTTACACCAGCCTGCCGTACTACACAGGGGTTCGGGGCCTCCCCAGCACCTTCCAGTATGGGCCTGCTGTGTTCCCTGTGGCTCCCACCTCTTCCAAGCGGCTTGGTGTGAATGTCAGTGTGAACGCCTCGGCCACCCCTTTCCAGCAGTCAAGTGGATATGGGTCTCACGGATACAATGCTGGTGGATCAGTCAGCTCCAGTGACACGGGCGTGCCCGGTATCTCGGGTTCTGAGTACTCCAAAACCCAGTAGTCCTCTGAGAAACAAGGTTTTCATTCCGGTACCCCTGCTGACTCCTTCAATGTGCCTTCAGCCCTAGGAAGTGGGGGGCCCATCAATCCGGCCACAGCTGCTGCCTACCCACCTGCCCCCTTTTATGCCCATTCTGACCCCGCATCAGCAGCTGCACCCCCAGATCCTCCACCATCAAATCACCTGCAGCAGGACGGCTGGACGGGCAGCGGGCAGCATAGCCAGACCAGCTCCATACCGCAGAAGCCCCAGACCAACAAGTGCCTACAACAGCTACAGCTGGGGGGCGAACTGAGGCCCTGACCCACTTTTCCTCCTGGTCCCATCTTCTGAGAGGGATTCTCAGCCTGAACTACAGAAACAGCATCAAAGAGAGGAATAGGGGGTGTCTGCTGCCCCCCACCCCCCAGCGGCCCACCCCACGCCTCAGCTTCATGTTTGTCCTGTTCCCACACCATCCCCACTCTGTTGTGTGTATTACAGGATTTGTATTTCCTCTGTTTTTTTTTTTTTTTTCTCCTTTCCTCTCCTCCTCCCACCTTGCATTCAAGATTATGAAACTTTGCTGTGGGCCCTGCCTTCCTTCTCCTCCTCCTGTTCACCCTGGTGGTGTATGGGTGAGGTGGGGAGGGGGGAACCCCCAAATATGTATCAGCCCAGCGGTCCTGAGTCTCCTCCTTTATTATTAGGAAACAAAACAACAACAAAAAGGGGTGTCATGCATATGAACAGCATTGTCAGATGAATTAGTTGAAGTGTTGTTTTTTTTCTTTTTTTACTGTGTCTTCAAATTTAATGGATTAATGTGTCTTGTATATACAAAAAGAAAACCTCTAAAAAAAAAAAAAAAGATTTTGGGGCACCTGTGTGGCTCAGTGGGTTAAAGCCTCTGCCTTTGGCTCAGGTCATGATCTCAGGGTCCTGGGATCGAGCCCCGCATTGGGCTCTCTGCTCAGCGGGGAACCTGCTTCCCCCTCTCTCTGCCTGACTCTCTGCCTACTTCTGATCTCTCTCTGTCAAGCAAATAAATAAAATCTTTTTTTTGAAAAAAAAAAAAAAAGATTTTATTTATTTATTTGAGAGAGAAAAAGTGTGAGAGTGAGCATGAGAGGGGAGAAGGTCAGAGGGAGAAGCAGACTCCCACGGAGCTGGGAGCCCAATGCAGGACTCAATCCCGAGACTCTGGGATCATGACCTGAGCTGAAGGCAGTCACTTAACCAACTGAGCTCCTGATTGGATGTTTCATAAGAAGAAGGCATTTGTGTAGTATTGCAAACTAATTTTTAAAATGGATCATTCCACTTGACCAAGCCCTGAACTTCCTTAAAGAGTTCCCCAAAAAGACCTCCCCGTGAGGTCTGACCGTGCTGAGCTGTGTGCCCCCATTCAACTACTGTGCATTCTAGAAGGAAGCCTCTGCAGGGTCATTTCTCTCTCTATTTATCTTTCACGTGTACTTGCAGTTTGACTGTGGGCCACTCGCCGTGATTTGGGAATAACTGTCTCCACACAGTCACCTGTAGGGCCCCTGATAAGTCGTGGGTGAACACACACCACCAGTGATATGCTTGCTGCGTGAGGCCTCTTCCTTCCCCTGGACGTTCTGATCTAAATTCAGGTTGTGATAAAAGATGGAGAGCTGGAGAGCTCCAGGATTATGTTCACTGGAATATACAGTTCTCCGAATATGCCATATTGCCCCCTTCTTGGTGTGTCCGTACCTGCCGTTTCTACCTGGGTTCAGTTAACCGTCCTGTCAGTTCTCAAAACTCACCCTGAAGGCTCATTCTTCTAGAATGTCTCTCTTGACTCAGACTCTCAGCCTTTACTCTCCCCCGTTACCCCGAACTCACCTGCGCCCTGAGTTATCACCCCATCCTGCTTCCGTGGTACCCCGTGCTGCGATCGCTCACCTGTCTGCCTATGTCAGCCGCTAGGGCCTGGGCTTCCTGACGACAGCAACTGAGCTACTTAATCTCTCAATCTCCACCTCACATTAAAAAAAAAAAAAGAATTTCCTGTCTACCTCTGTCATAGGAAAAAAGGCCTAGAATACATTTTAGTGACCTCTTTTCTCAGATCTAAAAATTGGTCATGCTGATGTAGACCAATTGGCAGGGGATCCTCGAGGAGGGTGTCACAGGATGAGACTGTGGGATACGATGCTTAAGTACGTTACCTGTGTTTTCTTTCCAGTGAGGCAGACATCTGGGTTCGAGGCCTGAGTCTAGCATTCATTGGCTATATTGCATTAGACCTGGTTAATAGTAATTAGTAATTGTATTATTAAACTACAGCCTGTGGGCGAAAGCCAGCTTGCTGGCTGTTTTTTTACAGTTCTCCAGCTACGCATGGTTTTTACATTTTTTAAAAATATTTGAAAAAATATCAGAACAAGACTGTCTTATGGCAGGTAAAAATTTTTAGGACATTCATTTTCATTGTTCCTATATCAAGTCTGATGGGAAGACAGCCACACTTACTTATCGACATGCTGTCTATGACTGCTTTGGACCTAGCGTGGTGGAGTCCAGCAGCCCACACAACCTAAAATGCATCCTATTTGATCTCTCACAGACTGGGTTTGCTGG
Organism: Procyon lotor; assembly: GCA_028646535.1. Lineage (NCBI taxonomy): Eukaryota > Metazoa > Chordata > Mammalia > Carnivora > Procyonidae > Procyon > Procyon lotor. Next base: position 13,208,284 of record CM053615.1, read on the forward strand.
GTGTTGCTGTAGACAATTTATCTGACCTCCCTGGACCTCAGGGAGTTTTCCTATAAGGGAAACAGTAAACAGGCCCTCCTTCAGTGGACTGTCATTACAAGTAAATGAAATAATGCTTGCAAATACTCAATAAATGTAAGCCACCGTTTTCTGTAATTTGCCACAATACTATCCACAATAATTTTATTATTATTTCTGGACTTTCTGTCTTGAGGCTCCCTTCAATATGTAATGTGGCATTGTAATTATTTTTCAGTATTCTCACAGTAACAAATATTTGGTTATTTATCAAGAAACATATTTGTTTTATAACTGTAACACCCATACTATTAAACAGACAGCAGTGAGTGAATGTGAACACTAATGTTTACTTTTTTTACCCATTAAACTTAAAAAAAATTTTTTTTTAATTTTTAAGTAATCTTAACATCCAATGTTAAGAAGTTAGAAGAGTAAGTTAAGAAGGCTTGAACTTAAAATCCCAAGATCAAGAGTCAAATGCTCTATCACCTAAGCCAGCCAGGCGTCCACCATTAAACTTTCTATAACTCTTCAGTGTGCACTGATTCCTACTCCCCTATCAAAGCATTTTCTATTACTAAAATAAGTGGCTTTTTGTATACCTTAAATATTTCATATTATTTTGAAAAGCAATTGAACATAGTGTGGGAAAGAACTAAACTTTGCCAGAGGAAAACTAGGTTGAATGACGCTACTCAATTGTTGGCAGTAGGAGATGGAAATGCTATATCTGTGTAAATGTGTAGTGAACAAAAAAGGATAGATCTGGAAGGCACGGAAAACTCTATGTAAAAAATAAAGTTTTTTAACTCTCAGGTTTTTTTTCCCTCCAGAAGTGAGCAGAATGTTTCTTAGACATTCATTAGTAACTCTGTGGGGTGCCTGGGTGGCTCAGTAGGTTAAAGCCTCTGCCTTTGGCTCAGGTCATGATCTCAGGGTCCTGGGATCAAGCCCCGCATCGGGATCTCTGCTCAGCAGGGAGCCTGCTTCCCCCTCTCTCTCTGCCTACTTGTGATCTCTCTCCTCTCTGTCAGATAAATAAATAAAATCTTAAAAAAAAAAAAGAAAGAAATTCATTAATAACTTTCAAACAGAAAACTTTCAATTTATCTACTCTGCATCCAGATGTTGGATAAGACCATATTTTATTTGAAATTTCTCTAGGAAATACATACTGTCCCTTTCATTTAGCTGTTCCAAGTCTTACTACATTATGAGGCATGTTTTATTTTTCTTTGCTTCCCCAAAACGTAAGGCTATATGGTATTTAATGCAACACAGATGGTGAATAAATATTCACTGAACCAAGAATCTACGTGGGCAATCAAAAAAGCTCTCAAAATGGCTGCCCAGCCTCTTCCCTAAGTTTGATGGCCTATATGATATTCGTTCAGAAGAAGAATTAGGACAGTCATTGCTCCTGATTCTGTCCTTAATTTGTCTTTAGTTTCCACTGTTGTGTTATGCTGCTTTTCCTATTCTCTACAAAATACTGTATCACTTTAAAAGTATTACCTTCCCTTCTGGAATGTGGCCCAGAAATCCCACCGCTTCATCTTCTGTGTTACAGCAAGTAATAAAGAGGTTGTGTTTTGTAATAATGGGGAAAAATAGTCATTATAATAAAATAATGCTCACTCTTACCTAAAGTTTCTTGCTAGATAGTCCAAAATACCTCTCCAGGAAAGCCAGAGGCAAAATATGTCTTCCTGAATACTCTCTCAGTTTATGAATTCTTGTTTATAAGACATATTTTAGAAAACTCCTAGTAGTGCTTCTATTTTTTCTATAACAACAACATACCTTATAAAAGGTCGTGTCACTGCAAGGATCGTTCTGATGAACCAAGATGGATGAACAATGATGAATGATTTCAAATTCTTCCGCAACCTGTTTTTTTAAAAAAAGAATTACTCATAACCCATTTCTAGCAGGAGTTAAAACAGAAAGTATATCCCCAAATAAGAATATTCTAATAATATTAGAGAGTCCTAGGTAAGTTACTATTACCTGATGGGAAGGCATAGAATGAGCACGAGTAATAAAAAAATACTTTCTGAGATACCATTTGTAACTTGTATGATGCTAACCTCATTTTCCCATAAGAATCCATGTAAAATAGAATGGTCATATTTCCAGAGTGCTTAAATCTAGAACTATCGTGATATATTTTTGCTTAACAATGCTTTTGTTTTTGCCAGAATTATCTTTACTATTTTGAAAAGAGCATACTCTTATTAGCAACTTAGTCGATTTATTTGACCGGTTAAGCCTTGGTTTCTTCTTCTGTATTATGAAACAACTAACAGTATATCATGTGGTTGTTTGGCCTTCAGGTTACCATTTTGACGTTCTCGACATTTGGGCATGTTTTTCAACATTAGCAATGCGACTTTATAAATGTTTGGATTGTTAAATGGACCTTCGTTAATATAAGATCATGCGAGGAACCACATCCAGGGGGGTGCCACACCTGTCATAGATACTGTAAGTTTGTAGGTTTATGATAATTTTCCTGTGGTTGGCAATATAGCATATTTTGTTCTAGTCCAGCCAGTATGGATGGAAGTAAAGTATCTTGAGAAAAAGGTGCACTAAGGCACCAAACGGGCTAGGGGTTCACTTGAATTATCAGTGAATAATGAAATAAGAGCAAGACAGTTGCCCAAACCAAAACAGTCCCAGTGCATATAAATAGCATTAGCTCATGTGAAACCAGTAAAGAATCACCACTACTCTGGCTTACCAGCATAAATCGCATCTCCATGTGGCAAAGGCATATGCATAGTTTAGAACAGTCTTGGTCATCAGGTTTGAGATGACAACATCCAACAAAATCGAGATTTATTTCAGATTTGGGGCATCAAGGGACACTTTTCTTAATATTTTTACATATTTATAATTGATTATCTCAACTCTGCATAATTCAGTGTTCTTAAAACGAGATTCTGTTCTTGGTAGATGACAGAGAATTAGAAAGGGGAGTTACCGAGGAAGTCAAAACAGGGATTAAATAATGGCGCCCACATACCGCCTGTCAATCATCTGGTAGCATTTCTTCATCCAGCCCAGACCTGGCATCTTCCGTCTCGGGGTTGCTCCGTTCAAGTACACGATCATATAGTCCTCAGCTACCATCAGCTCTAAAGTACTTATTACATATCTGGTCACAGGAAGGAAGAGGAGCGTTTTCATTTCCCACATGAAAACAGTTCATCTTACTTAGACTCTAATTATAGAACTTTTAAATAATAGGGAGTGTGACATTGAAGCAGGATTGTGCGTATTACCTCTTTACCTTGAAAAGAATGCAGTTTCCCAAGATTCTCTCTGAGAGTATTGCTCATTTATTTGTACGGTTATTATTATTATTTTTTTTTTTAAGGCAGTTACACTCAAAAAATGTGTGGGTTAGAGCCTAAATTTCAAAAATGTCGACAATGTTATCATGTACCAAGGGCCCAAGTGAAGGATAAAAAGGAACCTGGGTCATCCTCCGCCTCAACAAGAACATGTTATCGAGGCACAAAAGTCAACACTTTACGCAAAGGAAATGTTACAGAATTTTAGAGTGCAGGCAAAACTGTGTTCGTTTTGTCTTCAATTCCCTCTGCTGGCCAGAGAGTTCTTTTAAAGGTTTTAGCCTCTTGAGCAATATTCCTTGACAGAGATTTCATTGACTTTTCATCAAAGGCTGGGAATATTCTACATCCTCTGTTTCCTCTTCTTAAAGATGCTCTATCTGTCGTAACATGCCACAGACATTCACTCCAAGCACTTTGTCAGAAGTATCACTCACAGGAAAAGATTTTCCATGACATAGTGGTAATCCGCCCGACTGCTGTCTGGCAGAAAACAGGCAGCAAACACAATGATGGCATTTAGGCCGTCCCCATAGTAGCCTGGGGGACAAACAAAAAGACATTTGTAACCAGCTGAAAGCTCTTAATAAGATAATATTTAACCTAAAGGACAAATCTGGAAGCCTTGACAAGTGTGTGTATGTGGATGTAATAGGGGTATCTTTGAGTATCCTATAGACATGTATAAACATGTATTCCACATGTATAAACACATAAACTTACTTTTCAGTAAAGTGTATGTTCTATAGAGTCTTAAATATACAGTGTGAATACATTTGCATGTATAATATATCCACTTATTATGTGTTGTACATTGTCATGAATGGAGTATACACATATTCTACTTATCAAAAGATGGGGATTTTGACTTGTAGGTTTCAAATTTATATAATGCTTTTGTCTTTTACTGGCTGAGAGGTTCTGTTTGATCCTCTTTAGCTTTTTTTAGTTTTAGACTCTGGCTAATTTAAAGGGAAAACTTAGTCACTGAACTTCAATATAATCAGAAGCATGTACCCCAGTGACCACATACTAGTGGGCTAAGAAGGAAAGCACCTTTATTTTGATTTCTGAGGACGGGGTTACTTGCCTGTAGCGTCTCTGGGGTCTCTGGAGTCAACAGGGACACGTGCAAAGTTCTGGCCAGGCCTAGAATAACTGAGCGCAGAATTCAGAGCCCCGTCTTTTTAAAAAAGAGCAAACTCAAGAAGGGCCTGGTTAAACCCGTCCTCTCTTTGAGTTTTATGAAAATACACGCTTTGGGGAAAAAACTTGAGAATTTCTTCCTGATCACATGGACAGGGAACGGAGGTGGAGGTCTATTTGCTTTTGGTGCTGAGAAGATAAAAGGCAAGTGTGGAACTCCTAAGAGTCCAGGAAAATGTAGGGACCTCTCAGGACGCTCTACCCACATCTGAAAGCTCCCTCCCATTCTTTAAGCTCCGTGTTCCCTTGGAGCTCATCTTCGAAACTCACGGCAGCTGATGGTCAAATCCCACAGGTTAATAGGTGGAATCTCACATGTCTTTCAGGCTTAAAAATGGAAGCAATGCACCATTTCCATTTTTTTTTTTTTTAAGATTTACTTATTAGAGAGAGAGAGAGAGAGAGCACCTGTGCACGAGTTGGGGGAGGGGCAGAGAGAGAGAGAGAATCCTGAGCAGGTGCCACGCTTAGGGAAAAAAATCCCTAAGTCTGAGCCCGGACAGGGGGCTTGATCTCACGACCCCGAGATCAAGACCTGAGCTGAAGTCAGCAGTCAGTCACTTAACAGACTGAGCCACCCAGGTGCCCCACCGTGTTTTTATTTTTTTTAATACCTGTTTTTTAGCACTTGGCATTTCTGTCCTATAACACAGTTCTGGATTTCAGAATTGTCATACAGAGAGTGCCTGTGAGCTGAGGAGGCGGACGGGGCACACCCGCCAGCCTGATCCGAACTCAGTGCGTTTCATTTTTTTTCCTGGACTCTAAATACCCCTCTGGTGATTATATGGCAGTAAACTACCGGCTGGATAGGGGCTTGGACAGGCTTAACTCTTGAAAAGCAGTTTAATAAGATGTTCTCTTCCAAGATAGAGAGCATGACAGGACCACAAAAGAGGTGGAGGAGGAGACTGATACCAACTAAAAATATACCAAATTGTGGGCTTGTGTGTATGACTAATCTGAGGTTGTTGTATACAGTATTTACTCTCCACGTCTTAGAAGATGCTACCCACGTAACTATACACCTGATGTAACGCATGTTTGCAAACCCGGACTGGGGTAGCTTCCCTATGGATTCTTCGCCTTGTTTTGTCTTTTCCAACACGTGGCGATTTACCAACTTCTTTTTTGAGTGAGACGTGAAGGAAGATGGCAGAAGGAGATTTATTTTAATACAAGAAGAGTTTTGTTTGACCAAACAACTGCATTTAAGAAGATTCCTAACCGAATGACAATTCACAAAGGGTAAGGGGGCTTTGCTCCACTAAGACTAACACCACAAAGGTTCGTAATTTAGACTCAACACAATGACAAGGACCGGGGCCATTAAAAGAGAAAACAGACGTAATGAACCCAACTTCAAAACAAGTACAGAAGCATCCTTTCCGAAGCCTCTTTCTAGCAAGAGTTGCCTGGCCCCGGGTGTCAAGATAATTTCAAGATCATGACCACTGAGCTACTTTGATTTCTTTTTCTGTTTCTGGAGGATTCCCAAGAATTTTTTTTTTTTTAAAGGACTGTCTGAGGTTTATATACAGTACTTCAGAAATCATCTTAAATGGCATTTCGGCTCTTCGTTTCGATGTGCCTCTCCTTGGAATGCTGTGGTGTCACGTTCGTTCAGGCTCATGTAATAGAAGGGACACCGAACAATCACCGTCATTCACTGCTTCACTGGTCGCTGGTCACTGTCTAAGTCAGGAAAGCCTCTTTATAGAAAACGTCCTGGAATTTATAAATGAGGGTGGGTTTTTGTACTTTGGGGCGGAGGAGCTGTAGGAAGGGAAGAAGAGGCGAAAGACAGAGGAAGAGAGCAGGAGGAGGTAAGATGTAAGACATCAGAAGGAACTAGAAGAAAAAGATTTCTTCGTGGAAGCTTTCGTTCCAAACCAAGCTCCGGTGTCACTGTTGTTAGGCTCTGGAGATACTTGAGATCATCATCGTTGGCAAAGGGCCATCACTGGAATGAGTAGTCCCGCTTGCTTTTTGTCCCTCACAGCTGCCTACAAGGGGTCCGCTGAGCCAGTGTCTATGCTAAGTTGGCTTCCAGCAGCTGAATAATTTCTCTGAGGTTTTTTTTTTTTTTTTTTTTCTCAATGCATACTTCATCTGACTCTCTGCTCAGTAACCAGGAGGTGAGTTCGGGGTGTGTGTGCAGGGGTGCACGCGCGATCCCACCGCGGGCCCTCCTGAGACCCTCCGCGGCCATGATGCAAAGCTTACCTGAGGCAGAACAGAGAGGAAAGGGACGTAACACAAGTTTGCTGGCCAGCAAATGGGATGGAGAGAAGGGAAGATGTCACAGT
>CM053615.1:13215681-13242304 GCA_028646535.1 Procyon lotor
GAACATGAACTGACTGAAGGCAGATGCTTAACTGACTGAGCCACGCAGGTGCCCCCCTGTCCTGCATATTTTATACATATTTCTCTATAATGTACTTCTACCTAAAAATATAGCATAGGGGTTTTCTCATTTCAGTGGATACAAACCCTTTCATTTTTTTAGAGTTTGTTTACTTATGGTACTCTCCATCCCCACCATGGGTTTCGAACCCACAACCATGGGATCAAGAATCACAGGCTTATCTGACTGAGCCAGCCTGGCACCCCAGACCCAGCTTATTTTAAAAAGGAGCCCTAGAGTATCCATTTTACTGATGTTTTTAATTTTATCAATCCAATAGTGATGGAAATGTAGTTTTATTCTATTCTGATGTTGGTTTCATAAAGAATTTGCTTCCATAAGTATCTTTGTGCAGGTTATCTTGTCTCATCTGTGCTCATGCTGCTATAGCTTACCCTTTGGAGCGGTAGGATGTTGGCACCAAGCCTCCAAGGACCTAAGGTTTTCATGGATATTTTTACCCTTGACTATCTCACACCAAAATATATGAGAAGTTGTTTCTTCATACTATCAAAGACTCCAGAGGATAGCAAAGTTTTTAACCCTGGACAATTTAGGGTGAAACTTGTCTCTTTGTTCTTTTAATTTGTATTCCTTTAATTACTAAAGAAGGTGAAAAATTTTAAGTGTTTATTGACTACATTTTTTTTGCTGACAGTGAGGCACCTCTATGGTCCTCTGCCTATCGTGGTCCTTATTGATTTGCTGAGTTCTTTATATAGATCTTTGTCATATACTGCAATTATTTTCCTGCTTTGTGCTTAGCTTTTATTCTTTCTTTCTTTTTAAAGATTTTATTTTCAAGTAGTCTCTACACCCAATGTGGGGCTCGAGCACACGACTGAGATCAAGAGTCGCATGCTCCACCGACGGAGCTAGCCAGGTGCCCCTGTGCTTACTTAGCTTTTAAACTGATATTTTTATCAAATAGAAATTTAATATTTTTATATAGCTGCACCTGTTAATTTTTGTCTTTTTGGGTTTTTTGTTAAACTTATTTATTTTAGAGAGATTGAACACGAGCAGGAGAGGGAGAGAATCCCAGGCAGACTCCACACTGTGCGCAGACCCGGATGGGGGGAGTCGATCCCACAACCCCAAGATTACAACCCCAGCCAAAACCAAGAGTCAGATGCCCAGCTGACTGTGCCACCCAGGTGCCCCTGTCTTTATGTTTTTTGATCATTGTATCATAGTAAGGGAGGGTACTTCTACCTAAAAATATTTTGTATACTCGCATTTCCCTACAGTTTATTTTTTTAAAACATTGTTACTCATTTTGGTATGAAAGTGTGGGCCTTTTTATGAAATGTTATCCCTATTGTTTCAGACAGAGAGAGCTGGCAAGGCGCTGGGGTTCCTTCTCCTTCCTCCACCTCTCTGATTGATGTAAACAGGCAAAAGAAATTATTGAAGAGCTAGTGGTACAGTAATTCTCAACGTGCTCAGTGCTAAGAGTCCACAGTATAAGCTAGTAAGAAAGATGGCTTTCTTTACTCCCTTGAATTAGCAATATCCCCCCGATCTTCACAATTTTTCTTTTTACTCTAAATCCTCCCACCCCCACGGCCATCATTTTCTCTTTTCAAAAACTTCAGGACTCATTTAACTCTCTATCCCCAGGGCCTCCAAATTCAACTTTTGGTCTGATGTCCTCTTCACTGAGAAATGCTTGATTTTCTTTGTCTTCTTTTCTCAACAACAAGCTTTTCTCCCTGGTGACTGCTGAAGTCCATTAAAGCCCCGGGGAGGAGTAGACTTGGAAGGTATTCCTTTGTCTTTTGGGGGATGATTTAGTGCACAAAATCCCAAAAGTCCTGTGCAGTCTGGACCATGGCAGGGAATCCATCTGGTGTGCAATATGGACTTCCTACAGGTGGGGTCAGCTGGAACCGAGGAAAGGCTCCTGTATGCAGTTGAAGGAGTTCTTAAAGTTGTTTTGGTGACAAAGAGTCGGGAGGCAGTTAATTTAATGGTAAAACCCAGCATCCACCAGTACAAAGAAGAATCCTCCTTGCAGACCACACCCTATGGCTAAGGTTGCTTGCCGGTAAAACAAAATAAGATGAATGCTTATTTTAGTTACGGGTGGTTTATCTGTAGTTAAAACACAGAATCAGGTTTATAAGCTGGTTACCCGCAGGCTGTGAGGGCAGTGGAACATGGTAGGTGGAGACGTTAAATGAAGTGACTGCCTGATTGCCTGGAAAAAATGGTACAGCATCTTATTTGTCCTGTAAACTGTCCATTATTAGGGGTTCTAGGAAAGGTAGCTTAGGGGCACCTGGGTGGCTCAGTCGGTTAAGCCTCCAGCTCTTGACTTTGGCCCAGGTTATGATCTCAGGGTTGTGAGATCAAGCCCCAAGCTGGGCTCCGTGTGCGGTGTGGAGCCTGCTTAAGATTTTCCCCTCCCTAACTCCTTCTGCTGTCCCCCGCCCCCCACCACACGCTTTCACGTGCGCTCTCTCTCAAATAATAAATAAATCTTAAAAAAAGAAAAAAGAAAAAAAAAAGGTAGCTTAAAGGAGGTCACTAACCATCACTTAGGAGCCTAGGAGGAAAAAAATATAAAAGTGCATGAGTGTTTCTTACAACATCCTTATCAGAAATATTCAGGCTAGAATTCTTTATCATTTTTCCATTTCCCCTATGAAATGCTTTTGCTGAGATCTGAGTTACGGTAAAAAATAACCAAGGTGCGTTTGGAAAACAGAAATAGGTCATCATTTTTCTCACCTTTGGATATTTTTAAGTTTCTAGGATTAGTACTAAATAAAACATTTTTTTTTTTAAATAAAAGGGCTCAGATCTCCCTTAATTTGAAAGATTAACCTCCTAAATCCTTCAGTATCTACATGTTTCTGATATATCGTTGGCACTAAAGTACCAGAGGAAGTCAAGCTTTAATTATATCGGTACTTTGAATGATATTTTCCAACAATTTGAGCACGACTATTAAAGAAAATTGCTTGAAAGTGGAGACTGCCTTAATGTCTTTTGAAAGTGAGATTCAAAAGTGTTTCATAAGCAAAACCATATTGTGGGCAAATAATCTGTCAGAAATGCTTGGTCATCAGCTACAGAATAAAACAGGCAAATGGCATTAAAGCTCTTCCACCGCTTGGTAAGGTAGGAGCCTTGAAGTCACAAAAATGGCTGGATAAAAGGACATGCACCAAGCTGAGGATTAAAATACTTAATATTTATAAAGCGCCTAGCACAAGTTCTGGTGCACAGTGAGCACTCTGGAAGGATTCATTAAAGAAATCACTGAGCAAATATTTTGCAACACTGTGCCTCCCAAACTCCAATGTTGTTTAAAACCTACACCCTTGGTTTCAAGTGCTCACATGAGAAACCCACAAACATGTGGCTTTCAAGTCCTGATTTCATACTGTGGCACTAAAATGTACTCCTCTTCTAGAGTCCGTTATCTGTCGCTGCCTGCTTATAAAATAAAGCTACTCAGATGCTCTCTGTGTTTTCCACGCTTAATGTTTCTGTTGGTTTAAAACAGCATCTGACGATACAGCTTACATTTGAAAATCAAGGTGGGCTTTACAATTCAACTTACGTTAAAATTCCACCCTTTGAATCTAAGACCTAAATGTAGGGTTGTGGTTGTGAAACTGATTCGACAAAACTGTGTCGATGAAATAAAAGGAACTCTGTCAGCCTGTGGCAGCTTTAATTACCGGTTCGTTCAGCCACCGCCACTTCGCTTGGCAGTTTTGCTATTTATAAACATAGAAAGTTCAGATGTGGTGTGACACAGCTCTCTCTAGGGCAACAGGGAAGTGCAGGGGGTGAAGGGGAGGGGCTGGCTCAAGCCACAGCTGTGTTCTGTGGGACGGGAGGCAAGGCGTGATTCTTTCACATGGGAAGATACTAGCAGTTCAGGGGCGCCTGGGTGGCTCAGTGGGTTCAAGCCTCTGCCTTCGGCTCAGGTCATGGTCTCAGGGTCCTGGGATCGAGCCCCGAGTCGGGCTCTCTGCTCCCTGCTTCCCCCTCTCTCTCTGCCTGCCTCTCTGCCTACTTGTGATCTCTCTCTCTGTGTCAAATAAAAAAAAAAAAAAAGATACTAGCAGTTCAAGGGCTAGGGCAGCTGGGGGCCGCCGCAGTGGACAGAGTAGCTGGGGAAGAGTCTCCGGCAAGGGAGGAAAGAATACGAACTCAAGACCTTTCACCCTCTTTGTGAACTTTCGCTTACAGGGTCAAATACCCTGATGACTGCAGAAATTCGAGAACACAGCCACAGTGCCATATACAATCTCTACTGAAACACAAGAAATTGTTACACAGGTAGCTTAGCCATTTCCAGTTCTCTTGACTTGAGGAAATTAGGGCTTGTCTTCTGTCAAGGCAGGGTCTGAATCCGTGCTGGTCAGGGTGATAGTCCCAGGGGCTCAATGATCGTTGGTTGAATTAATGAGCGAATTTGATGAATTTCCTAATTATGTTCTCCGAGGAGCGACACTGTGTCAGGGCATGATTTCACTGTGGCGTTTGTTTTTTGACCGTAATAATTTTCCTAATATGTAAAAACAATAGCTGTGTCCAGGATACTCCAGCTTTGAGTTTCAAATATTATAAAGTCAGAGAATACCTCCCTGTAACATTGGAACTATGTAATGCCATTTTATAAAGCAAATGCTTTGTATTTGGATATAATTTCTTAACCCATTTTACTGAGCAAGAGAAAGAACTAAAATGAGACTGATATTTCTATCAGGAATGTCAGTATTTGATCCAGGAACTCTTACTTTTCTTCCCTTTTATTCTTCACCCCGAGGCCATCCCATCTTCCTATTTTACCGGAGATACAGCAATGAACATAATAAAGTCCCTGCCCTCACAAAGCAGATATTCTAATGGGAAGGGAAAGAAAATAAACATAAACCAAATAGTTAAATGATAGGATTTCTATCACTGACACATGGAAAATAAAATAAGTAGAGGGATAGAAAGTCACTGGGATAAATAAATAAAATATAATAAAAAATAAAATAAATACATTTAATATACATTTATATTTTTATATATAAATATATAGTATATTAAAGTAAATATAATTTATTTTTATTATAATATATTAAAAAATAAATATTAATTAACTAATTAATTAAAAAATAAGTAGAGGGATAGAAAGTGACTAGGTTGGGAAGTGGGGAGCTCCTTTGGTGACAGAGGTCAAGGAAGGCCTCTCTGAGAAGGTGACATCTGACTGAGATCTGACTAAAGAGAAGGAGCCAGCCATGAATGACCTTCAAGGAAGAACGTTCCAGACAGGGGGCGCTTGTGCAGAGAAATTAGTAAGCTCTAATTTCTCTGCTCCAAATTTTATCTTCCAGATTCAATTCTCTTTCTCTGCAAACCCAGCCCCAATTTTCTTATGATACAGCACGTAATAGTTTCGCCACAGCCCCCAGGCCTAGCACAAAGCCTGCCAGGAATAAGCATTTAATAAAGGAGCAGTGGCCATGCATGACCTCTGTGAGCCACACCTGTTCTATTACACTCCAGACAGTCGGTCACAGCCGCCCATGACCTGAGATACAAACAAAAGCTTCTGGAAATCATGGAAAGGAGCCACCAGCAACAAAATGGACAGTTTGTTCCCAGAGCCGCTTAGATAATCTTTCACTTTTCACATAACTTTGGCCTTGACAACTTGGCAACTTACCATGCCCAGTGTACTCAAAAGAATCTGCTTCATCAGGGGTATCGAGTTCATCCACGTTGATATCGATTTCATCTGGACTGTCTAGGTTATCGTCCGAGAGAATAGACCCTTCACTTTGGTCCAGGGAAAGATTGATATTTGGGGCTGTGAGTTTGATTCTCCGAGGATGAGCGTCGTTAAGATCCAGAGAATTAGGAGGTTCTAAAGAAGAAAAAAAAAAATAGGAACATCAAATACTAGACCATGTATGTGGCTGCCAACAGTGGGTGTGAGTCCCAGGGAAATACATTTTTAAGGCCCTTAAGCAAAAGCACACCTGCTAAAAACCTTACATGGAATTTGGATCCCCTTCTTGACCAGCAGGCCTCCGTACTGGCTCATCCCAGCCACACTAGTCCTGGCCACATAGAAATAAAAAGTGGGAGCCATCGCTAAAGGAGCAGAGATCCAGTTTTCAGACCTGCCCTGTTCAGGTTGGAGAACTTGACAATGAGAGAACAATGAATTGAATTTTTATGATGCATAAGAAAAACAGCTAAGTATACATAGATCTCATAATTGTTCTTATAGAGGTCACTCCTATGAAATGTAGGATAAGAATGCTCATGGGCACTCCCAAAATACTTCTCGGTAGTTCCTGACAACTCTGTATGATCTGTAGTGATCTTTCTTTGACTGGCATTCTACTGTTTTTTTCTTTTTCAATAAAACTGAGGTATCTTCCCAAATTAGATTTTTTGCTCAAGTAGTCACTACCTTTTATGCTAATATTTCTTGACACTGGTTCCTGTCTCATAAGTGATAGTCTTCATCTGGTCAGGCTCACGGAAGTAGCTCCTACTCTCTCAATGTAATATGCATCTTGCTCCTACTGTGACTTTCACTTCATGGAAGTGGAGCTGGAGAAGTCACTTTTAATCAAGTCAATCCCAATTCAACAACAGTACAAAGTTAGCCTATAAATACAAATTTTAGGATGCTCTATCACAAAATTTTTGAAAGGCCATCTGGTATACCCCTCAATTCTGGAACTGTAACTCTGGTCTTGTCCTAAGGAAAATGATTCTGTTTCTCTGCCATTAAATTTTTTTCTGTGTGATATACAACATCACCCAAACTGTAATGTTTTTATGTATTATATATATTATATAATATGTATACTTTATATAATATATATATATATAAAATATTTTATATATTAGTATAATATAATAGTATAATATATTATATAATAATATATAATAATAATATATATATATTTTATGCATTATACTTGAAAAAAGTTTCTACTGACCAATAAGTTTGGAAAACATTGGGTTTCTAAATTATAGGAATTCTCAGAGCAGTGCTATCCAAAAGTTTTTTTTTTCCCAAAAGTTTTTTTTAATGATAGAAATATTCTATATAGTTGTTGAGCCCTTGAAATGAAGCTAGTGCAACTGAAGAGCTGAAATTTTTTTTTTTAAAGATTTTATTTATTTGACAGAGAGAAACACAGCAAGAGAGGGAACACAAGCAGAGGGAATGGTAGCGGGAGAAGCAGGCTTCCTGCTGAGCAAGGAGCCCGATGCGGGGCTCGATCCCAGGACCCTGGGATCATGACCTGAGCCGAAGGCAGATGCTTAATGACTGAGCCACCCAGGTGCCCCTGAAGAGCTGAACTTTACAAGTTTATTTTAAATTCCAATTAATTTAAGTAGCCACATGTAGCAAACCACTACCATATAGGATGACCACGGCCTTAACCCCTGTATCATTCACAAGGGCATGATGAAACTTTGAGAGTAGTGTGGATAGACAGTGTCTACAGGCTTATTTGACCAGAGAACATTTAAAAATAATTATGTTGCATGACTAATATCTTGAAAAATGCACTTTAAACACTTGGACCAAAAAATAAATAAATAATCGACTCGCTTTTTCCTGTTCCCTTCTAGGCTCGGCTGATAACATCAGGGTTCAGGATCTTGGCATGATCCCAAAGCTGGTATAGTGCTCAGGAGCGACCTTAGTACAAAGGGAGAGTAAGAGGAAACTGGAGATTCAAAATTCTTCATATATGTACCTTGAGTTGGAAACCTGTGGTAGGTAGGGTTTTTGTTTGTGTGTTTGAATAATCAGGATGCTGAGCCTTCTTGACATCATGTTTTTCATTTTACACATTCCCACACTGAAGTACAAATCTGGGGAACTTCGATGTTGGTTAGAAATTGGTATTCTGATACATGACAGCCACTTATCACACACCGATGGTTACAGCTGTGGCCCAGGAGGTCAAAGGCAGCCCGCACTAGATAGCACCAGCATCCAATTTAACTCGGAAATTAACCAAATCCAGCCTAACATCCTCCTCACACATATTTTTTTTTCTCTTCACTTTTATCACTGAAATCACAAGTTGGATGCATAGGAAGTGGTTCTCTCACTGAATAATGACAAGGTCTGGACACAGACTAGCGCTGAAGGAAATGAACAAATGTTCCTCTCACCAGGCCTCATGTCTGCAGCACTGGGGCTCGGCATTCCCTCCTCAAAGGGGATATCCATCCCTACATCCTCTGACGGCAGTCTGAAAAAAAAAAAAAAGCAAAGCAGAGTGTGTAAAAAATTGTGTGGGGTTTAATTTTCTCTGAAAAGGCAACTCCGAAATTCCACGATAATATTTTCAGCTCGCTTGGAATAAACCCAAGTATGTATACCGAAGCCATCCTAAGTGGCCCTGTTTAGAATAAAGACTTTTCTGCAGTTACTGTGAATAAGAACCGTGGGTACCTGTCTTACTATGTATTTACAGCAAGTCATTTCTCCTACTAACTCACACAAGTAAGCACACACCAAGGGAAGAATCAGAAACAGGAAAAGCAAATGACTAGTAAAATGTACATACGGTGGGCATTTAATAATATTTTCTCAACAAGAGAGGCAACACATGTGCTTTGGAGTAAGGACAGACCTGACTTCGTAGAGAACTCTTTCTCTGTGTCAGTTTGAGCATATTAAATCGTGGTCAGCAGGGGAAAGCAGACTTCTAGTCTCTCTTTATCAGGAAAACAGATATACCATCTACCTTGTTGAAGTGCTGAAAAATTAAGCAATAAATGTAAAGTGCCTAACATTTCTGAGAAGGCACCAACTGATGTTATTTCCTATCCTTTTTTGAATATTTAGAGATTTGTTGTGAAGTATACATTGGTGAGGACAGTTCTGGTCATGAGATACCATTTCTTCTTTCTAAACCGTATCGAGCCCAGGACTGGTGAGCCAAGTGTAGGGGAACAGGAAAATACTGGAGAAAATTGTTTCACGTGTATATGTTCTCATGGGAAGCTGATCACTGATCATGGTGAATTCCCCTTGACCTATTTTTACCTCCTGTTCCTTATTCAGTACATCCCCATTTATCATGAGAATATATTTTTCTTCTTGACGCTTTCCATGCAACTTTACTCACCTAGGGTGAGTCCTTGTGATGTAGGCACTAATCTAAATTTAAGCATGATAAACCTTTGTGTTAGCGTTCCAAATTTAATCTCTTCCTCCCTATTACCGACATTTTCCTCCACTTGAATGTGGGTCTACCAAATTTGGAATTTGCTTATCTGGATGATCAGTCTCCAGGCTCCAAGTCAAAGCCCTTATCGTCAGCAAAGCACTATGATTAAAAAAAATTCTTGGTCTCTCCTGAGACGTAGTGTTTCATTTATTCGATAAATAGGTAGCGAATACCTACTGGGTGCTGAGGATATAGAGGAACAGAAGAGAGAGCCTTGTTCTTGTGGCAATGGGACGATGGGGTTAAACTAGTGACTATCACCTATCACTCAGTGCTGCTCCCCGAGGGAACTGAATGCCCGTGTGGGTACCCATCAAGCCCAACGAGTCCTTCAAAAACACAACCTCAGGAAGTATCTTCCTCCATACACTTGCTGGGGCTTCTGACCATGTGTTCTCTAAAATGAATCCTGCACCGCGGCAGAGAGATAGCAAGTAAGAACAAGGTTGGCAACAGAGACACCATACTGGGTGGCAGCAAACCAAATAGAGGTGGGGTGCTGAAGACCTGGGCGAGGCCTCAGGTTTGAAAGTCCTGGGACCCAGAGGGATGGTTTTCCATGATGCTGCAGCTTTTCAGATTTTCATGCAATGATTCCTTGTCATGTGAAGTAACCTGTGTCTATTCTCTTCAACATACAGCCTGCAGTTCCGGCAAAGTAGCAGACTGCTCTTTAAGAGCAGCTGGGTTCCAGTCTTAGTTCTATCGCTCGCCATGTGTCATTAATGCCATTAATTGACATTAATTAAAGTCCAACTAATGACTTTAATTAAAGTCATCTAATCTTTCCGTGCCTCAGTTTCCACACCAATAAAAGAGGGAGAATGTGTGATGCCTAAAAATAACACTAAAAGGAAACAAAGTTATCCATTATTACGGTAGTTCTTTTTGCCATCTAGTCTGCCCGCTGTCGTAGACTTGAAGCCTCATGAGGACAGGAACCATGCCTGTCTCTCCAATTCATGTCTCCAGCACCTGGTGGAGGTCAATACCCAATAAATATGTGTTGAGTTGAATTACTGAGCTTGAAATTACCTAAATGCACACGGACATTATATCCTCTAGTCCTCTATGAGTCAACTTTAAAAAACAAAAAGTCATCTTAGCTGTACCTACTTCACAGAGCACACAAGGGGGCTAGCCTTAGCTCAAAAATAAACATGAGAGCTTTAAAATAAATGGATAGTGTCAGTCTCAAGTTTGTGTAGGTTTTATGTGCGACAACATGGATAGATGTAGAGGGAATTATGCTAAGTGAAATCAGCCAGTGAAAGACAAAGACACACGATTTCACTTGTATGTGGAATCTTAAAAACAAAATAAAACAAACAAAAGAAACAAAAAAATGGAAAAAGGCCAACAAACACAGAGAACAAAGTGGTGGTTGCCAGAGGGGTGGGGGTTGGGGGATGGGCAAAATGGGTGAAGGGGAGTGGGAGACACAGTCTTCCAGCTACGGAAAGAAGTCGTGGGGATAAAAGGCACAGAAGTCGTGGGGATAAAAGGCACAGCATAGGGAATATAGGGCTATACTAAATAGCATTATATGGGGAGGGATGGCCACTACACTTGTGGTGAACGTGGAATCGCTAGCTATACACTTGAAACTAATGTAACCTTGTATACACTTGAAACTAATGTAACTAACTAATGTAACGTGGAATCACTATGCTATACACACTTGAAACTAATGTTACCTCAACTATATTGCATTTAAAAAAAAAGAGTTGTAGGTTTTCTTATTCTTTGTAAGTTATGGGCAACATCATGAAATAATTAAACGAGTCCTAGATATGAGGTTATAGTTCTGGGTTATAATTCTGTGTCAGTACTGACAAACTGATTAACCCTGAGAAGCTTCTCCAACCCCCTTGGTGATTTTAAACGGAGATAATAAATAACTAACATCACAGCGACTGTGGAGAATAAATACAATGCACGTGAGTACTCCATAAATTACAAAGCATTGACTAAGTTTAAGGTAGTACATTCCCTCATTTCAGACATAGTATCAGGGTTAGGGATTTAACGGAAGGATGTGTCAGAGTTGGACAAAACATAGTGAAGGTTACTATAAGTTGGGTATTAGCCTAGGTAAGAGAAAATTTCGGTGCAGCATAAATCTCCAGAGAGCCTGTGGGTGCCCTTGAGCTCACTGATGTGAGTGAATAGAGCCCTTTTCTCTCACTACGTTTTTGCAACACAGAGCAGAGACCCTGTGAAGAAGGTGCTGGAAAGCCAGTGTTGGAATGCATGGGGGAAAGGACGCTGAAGGTTGTGGTCAGGGGCGACAAGGGAAGAGGGACTCGCACAAACCATGGATATTACAGAAGGCCACAGGAACATTTTAGGAAACCCACAGGGACAGAGAAAGAAAGCTGACCCGAAATAGCCCAGAGGCAAACCTGAAAGAAACACAAGTCGTGTTCATTGTAAATACTTCAACCACATTCATGCCTTGGGTCCGTAAATATTTATAGAAATGACATGGCCAACCAGAGTTGCTGGCAAAATGGAGTTTTAAGATCAATAATGTAAGCCTCTCGGGATCTGTTAGGTAACAAATCAGTCCAGAGTGAAGATAAATATTTTACCTCATCCATCCATTGCCACTATTTAATTTGGGGTTTTCTGTATACAGAACAGAGCTACCAAAGAGGCTGAGGGAATCGTAAAATACAAATCCCACTCTTCTATGGCTGACCTCCCAAGAAGATGCTCAGCTCCATGTCTCCATCTAGAGGATGGATCTAGAACTGTTTGTTTGCTGGACGGTTTTACAATCCTTATTGCTCTTCACCAAATATTTCTGGCCCTTGGCCTTCTGGGCACGTGGTAGAATTGTACTTTCCTGCTCTCCTTGGAAATTAGGGTGGTCAGGTGATCTGCTTTGACAGATGAAGTGAGAGTGGAAGTGGCAGGTGTGGTGTGGCAGGCGTAGGGTCGGAGAATCAGGTCCGAGCACGTGTGTGGGTGCCATGGGCTGCTCCACGTCTAGATGGTTGAGTTGGAGCTCTGTTGGGCTGCAGCCAAGTGGCTATGAGAAGCAGAGGGCCCTACTTGAAGCTCATTGAATATGTAAAGAAGAGAGGAATTTTTATCGTGTTTTGCCCCTAATATGTTGAGTTTCTCCATCACCACATCTTAATCCAGCCCATTCTGACCAGTACAGCTGGCCTCTATTACTGGTTTTGAAGGGAATAACCGATTCGTACTCTGCCCTAATTTGGGAAACCCATTTCCCACATTCTCAACCTAGGCTCATGCTGATGGTACATAGTTTGTCTGAGTTACTAAAGCACAAAAGAACATTTTAAAAAATGAGAACGAAAGCTCAGAAGGACATCAAATGCTTTCACGTGCTTTATAAGCTTGAGTATTTATATACCATCTTTATGGCTTTTCCATCTAGCACCCGTTAATTTACTTAATGTTTTTCTTTAAATTGACTTATTTAGTTAAGTAAATTTATTGAGAAAGGAACTTTGCATCACTTGTATACATGGAAACTTAAAATCACTCACCTAAAATAGTCACATAAATTAAATATAATGAAAATAAAACAATGTTATTAAAGTCAAGGAAGAAACACCTGGGCTCTGACTCTGAGACTCTTCGCTAAAAAAAAATAAAAATTAAAAAATTCGAAAGTGTCTGGCAAAGTGTAATGCCGTGTATCATTATAAATACAAAGAAATGCTGTATAACATAAAGCACCCAAGAAGTAATTAATATATTTCCAAACTTGAAAGAAATGAAAGGAAATCCCCAGGTGCCAGAAACAGTGCTACTCCAGAAAGCTGATGAAAAAGTAGCCCACAGGATTTCAGCCTGGACACAGGCGTTGAAGCACCACAGGAGAAGTGACCTTCAGGTACCGGAAGAAAGGCCTAGGCCGGAACTTCCAAATAAGGCAGTGGAATGTAGAGAACTGTCCCCTTAATGAAAAGGGAATGAGAAGAAACTCTAGTCTCTGGCCTTGGAAAGCAAGTCTGCCTGCAATCTTGGGTGAACTATGAAGAGCAACCTATGAAAATTAGAGACATTACTTGCATGCCAAGCCTGTTTCAATTGATATCACCTGATATCAGCTGATATCAGATAGGGACCCCAAGTCAAGAGATGCAAATTAAAATTCATCTAGGACCACTGAAGGCCTAGAGCCCCAGGGTTCCAGAGGAATCGAATGTGAAGTCTCTTGGTAGTGTCACTTTTACAATCTGGGATTCCCTGCAGATTTACCTAGAAGAAAGGAAAAAACCCTGGGAAAGGTGAGCTCACACCAAAAAACCAAAAACCCAAACCATAAACTACACTAGGGAAAAAAACACCATGAGGGACTGCCATCAGATTCAGCAGACAGAAGAATTAGCAATACAAGTACCGCTCCCTCCAAAAAGGAACAGTATGAAAGAGATTCTAATGCCTAAAGAATGATTTTTAAACCTTCGTTGTGTGAAAGCACTGAGATTTGGGGTTGCTCGTCATAGCTGGGAGCGTCACTTACCCCAAGTAGACATGTTGCTTTACAAAAGGAACATCTAAAAATAATGATGCAGAAGGGTTGACAATAAAGTGACATAAAAAAAGTCATAAAAATATTAACCACAGGAAGGCAAGCATCACAATAATAATATCAAAAGGGATAGATTTTAGGTGGAAAAGCATTGTGAAGCCTGAAGAAAGTTTTTATTTCATGATAAAAGGAATAACTCTTCAGAAGGTGTAATAATCCAGAGCCTACATGCTTTCAACAACATAGCCCCCAAATAAAATAAAAGTTGAATATAAATTATAAGGAAAAATTGATTTCATGAGGGAAAATCTAAATATACTTCTCAAGAATGTATAAATCAATCTGAAAAAATGCATAAAAATATACATCTGAGCAATGTAAAAGACAGCTTGATCTAATGGAAGGATCTTCACTCAATAAAAGTACACCATATTTTTCAAACTTATGAAAACTGACTACATAGAATGCCTCATAAAATATCTGAAGTCAGTATCACATGTACCTTAATCTCTGACCTCAGAGACGTACACCTAGAAACCAATCATGAAAAGACAATTTGGGGGCGCCTGGGTGACTCAGTTGGTTAAGCAACCGCCTTCAGCTCAGGTCATGATCTTAGGGTCCTGGGATCGAGTCCCACATCGGGCTCCCTGCTCTGTGGGGAGCCTGCTTCTCCCTCTGCCTCTCTGTCTCTGTCTCTCATGAATAAATAAATAAAATCTTTAAAAAAAGAGAGAGACAATTTGGAAATTGAGAAACACATTTGTAAGCAAGGGACAGTAAAGCTCTATGAATGAAAATTTGTGAAGGCAGCTAAAGAAAATCCTAGAGGAGGGGCGCCTGGGTGGCTCAGTGGGTTAATGCCTCTGCCTTTGGCCCAGGTCATGATCTCAGGGTCCTGGGATGGAGGCCCGCATCGGGCTCTCTGCTCAGCAGGGAGCCTGCTCGCCCCCCCCACACCTGCCTCTTTGTCTATTTGTGCTCTCTCTCTGTGTCAAATAAATAAAAAATCTTTAAAAAAAAAAAAAAGAAAATCCTAGAGGAAAATAAACAGCTTTGAATTCAGATCTTAGAAAATAGAGTGGACTGAAGTTGTTGAGTTCAACTCAACCCAAGGAAGTCAGAAAAAGACCCATGCTCCTATGGGATTCAATGCTGTGTGAATTAAATCTGTGTGCCACCTCTCAAGGTTATGAACACCACCGAATGGGGGAACAGTGACAGAAATGGATTCTCCAATCTGAAAATGGATCACATGTGCATTCTCCGATTTTGTGTTTCTGGTACTTGTGCTTCTTCCTGAAGCAGTTAGCATAGGGAACCAAGGCAGTCAAGACACCCCCTAGTGGAGAACCACAGACGTACAACTCTTGGACAAAATAAAATGCACCTTCTCAGACCAGATACAGAAGTAAGCACAGTTTACGTTTTACATCCTTCCAGTATTTCTGAATCTAGAAGGATTTAACTGGTGTTGTAGGATTAGCCTGGCCTGACATCAGGTGCTTTTCAGTAGGAAACGAGTAGCGAATCAAGACTTGGCACACATGCATCCAGCATTTCTAGACAGTAATGTTTCCAGACAGGCATATCTACATCTAGAAGTAGGTAGCAACCCTTTTCATTCTTACAAGATGGGCCACTAAGAAATGCTGCTCCAAAGAGGTAGGGTAGCAGATTGAGGCGTTCATTGTTCTTTGGAAAAATATCAGAGGCTTATGCCAATATATTCAGGGAAAATGATTACATACAGAGAAAGTTCCTTTATGTCAGAGTTCCTAAAATTCTCCTGGCTTTCTTCTGGTCACATAAGATCTACTGGGCTGATAAAGTTGCTTTCTCTAGAAAGGGTGATAAAAAGAGGAAAAACCAAACAAAACTTTTCATGAGGTGCCTGCCTTCCTTTGTGAAGCACATAAATTAGCCCTTTAAAGCCCAGCAGTTGGAGGACTGCCATTTCAAGGATTCTTGTCTGATAAAGGAGGCTGCACAATTTAAGGTAAGAGTATTTGCCACTCTGTGAACCCTCGGGTGCTTACCAAATTACTCACGTGGGAAGCAAGCCAGAGGCTGCCCTGGGCTAAACACTCCCCGTAATCAAGCTGATCCCAAGAAAAGGATGGGAGCTTAGGTCCCACAACAGGAAACTGGGTTTGAACCCATGAAATGACGCTCTTGGCAACAACGAGCTCCTCGGTTAGGCTTCCTTGACCTAGAACAGATAAGCGCTGTGGCCCTTAGAAGCCAGCCAGGCAGGGCAGATAAGGAAAGGGTGATGACAGGGAAAGTAGATGACAAAGTAAGGCAGAGAAGCACCAGGCATTCGCCCAGAGACCGACCTCTCTGCGGGATTCTGCAGAAACCCGCACACCATGCCATCTGTCCTCAGCTTCTCAGAGGACCGGGACACAATGCAGTCTCCTTACCCAGGGTCAGATTCTAAAACTCTGCAGGCAACAAAGATTACTTGCAGTCCAAAGGACCCTTGAATAAGTTCTTGAATTGTTCCCTAAATTATAATATATGTGGTTAAAATCCTTCGTGTATAAAATCCTTACCAATAAATCTTATGGACACTAAAGTGTAGGGAACACTGAGCAGGAATAGAAGGAGGCCATAATATCACTTCAACCATGTGCCTTTCAGATAACAATGAAATCACTGGCTGGGAATAGAGACGCATGATGGAGAATTCTACCTCTTGCTAGATTTCTAAACCTTAAGACGTATCAGTGACTTGCGTGTCGTTGGGAAGGTTACCTTAAGTGGCATATTCTCCCACTGAGGATGGGCAGATAGCTGTTTATGAAGTGAATTCATAGCCCACAGGGTGACTCTCAAACTCGACGCGCACAAAGCTGCATTTGGCTTCTCCCCTACACAGACCCAGTACCTCCTACATTCTCTGCGGTGGTTTTTAAAAATGTCCAGAAACTTCTGGACACTCCTTGCAAGAGCTGGAGCCCAATTCCCCTTCCCTTAACTTTGGGTTGAGTTTAGCAGCCTGCTTCTAAAGAACAGAATAAAGTAGAAGTGACAGCGTGTGACTTCTAAGAGTAGGGTCCTAAAAAGCAGTGTGGCTTCCTCTTTGCTTCCTTGGGTCGCCCCCTGGGACAGGTCTGCTGCCATGTGGTAAGGACACTCAGGCAGCCCTATGGAGAGCTCCGCGTGGCAGGGAACTGAGACTTCCAGGACAAATCCATGAAGGAACTGAGGTGGCCTGCCCACTGCCGTGTGAGTGACTCACCCTGGAAAAAGCTCCCCCAGCCCCCATCAAGCCTTCGAATGACGGCAGCCCTAGCTGGTGTCTTGAAAGCCACTTCCTAAGGGACCCTGACTCAGAACCACCTAGCTGATCACTCTTGGATTTCTGACTGACAGAAACTGTGAGAGAATACCGTTTGTTGTTTGATATTGCTAAAGTTGGAGATATTTTATTATACAGCAATAGCTAGTGACCATGTTCCACAGCCCAGGGAATGTCTCTACCTATTACCTGAGCACCCAAACCTCCAAATGAGCATTCATTCTTACCTCCCCTTCTTTTTAAGCCATTTTCCCCCAATCCAGTTGACCATCCCGTCCTGTAGATTTGCCTCACGTCTCCTGTCCATTCTCACCAGTGTCACATATACAAATGCATAAACGTTCATGTCTATTCCTTCTTTGCAGGAACCCGTTTCCCTTTTCTCCTTCTGATTTTTACTCCTCCAAAGCATTCGTTGAATATCCTTCTCAATCGAATCCTCTTGTTTAAATCCCCTCAGGGTTCCCCACTGCCTGGAAAGCAGGAGGCCTTCCTGCTTGGCCCCTCCCGCCCCCACACCAAGCTAGTGCCTCCCCTGCTCTTGCCCACTCCCTGCTTGGCTCTGCTAATCTTGCTTGGTCACTGATCTCACCCCTAACCTATACAGGTGGGTCAGGTTATAAAGCACCTGGTACTCACTTCAGATTGGCTATTTTTCATATTTTCACAATCACCTATTCTTAACCAGTCTACTCCCCCGCACCGCACGCCTCCCGACTCCCATCCCTCCCTCCCCACAGGGACACGAAGCTCCATGTGGTGCTTCAGCCTGAGCCTAGCATGCGGTGGAGGTGAAGAAATATCTATTGAATAAATGCCTCATTGAGATGTGAAGACGCCCAGTCTTCTGCTAAAATGCTTCTCATAGTACCTCACCGCACATCAGGACTTGATGATCAACGTGTCTACCGGCAAATCCCTTTTGCTAACAAGTTCGGCTTTCTTCAAAACAGAATCGAGAAATGTTAGCTGACTCTTACAGAAATGATAGGACGAGGAAGCAATTGCTCTCACACAAGTAGGTAGAGATGGGCTGGCGGAGTCCCCTGTGCCCTCCAGCTCAGAGCCATAAAGCTGCTCCCTGACAGTAGGAGCCACCCAGGGTGGGCGTGGCTAAGCGTGGACCAGCTTCTTCCAGAGGGCGGGGAGGAGAAGTGGACAACTGTTGGGTCTTCGGAATTGAAGCCGGTCTTGGGTGCAATGGCTGCTGCAGACGGCCAAGTGATGGCATTCTGGGCACCGGCCCCTACAACCCTGCCCACCCCGCACCTCACCAGCTCAGCACCCCTGGAATTTATCCTTTGTGGAGAGGAGGCTGAGGGCGCCTCCCTGCCCTGCCCCCTATCCGAGGAAATAGGCTCACAAGGCTTCCTCACAAGGCTCACAGCCCAATGCAATGGGGGCATCGACTTAGTTTTATTTCCTTCCCCTCAGACGTTCAAGAGTATGCAGGCTCTGGCAACAGAAATATGAATGGGAGCCTACGGAGATACTCTTCCAACTGCTGCTCAAGCAATTATATTTGCTGATCCACCGGGTGTGGTAGGGGATAGAAGACTGACTTCTCCAGAGCTCAGCTCAGCAAAGATTTTCTCTAAAGGGCCAGACACTAAAAGCTTTAGGCTTTGCAGGCCATACCGTCTCTGTGGCAACTACTCAAGTCTGAGCACAAAGGCAGCCATAATGAATATGTAAATGAAGGGGTGTGGCTGTGCTCCCATAAAACTTTAGGTACCAAAATCTGGGGCCCACTGGACAGGACCCGGAGGCAACAGTTTGCTGAGCCCTGGGAAAATAACTTGAACAAAATTTCATTTCTCAAACTTGGATATATTTATATATATTTTAAAAATTGTGAAGCTTTAATGTTTTGTGCAAGCAGCACCCCCTGATTGGTTGTGTGAGCATAAAGAGTTTAAGCTGAGGTATAGTTTGGGGCTTTATCAAAATGATAAGTGCAGATAGCTTTCGACCAGCTATTCCAATGATAAGAACACGCAGAGCAGAATAAACACATTTTTTGAGTAGTAGGAATTTGATGGTGATATAAACACGAGATAGTTGAAATTTTCCCTAATTACTGCTACCCCAACTGGACTGTTTTCATCTCCCTTCCCCACTTTATGTTATCTTGTCACTTTCAGTTATTAAAATCCAATTCAGTTTAGAACTGCTAATTTCTCATCTTTAAATCTTATCTCCAAAGCTAAGTCTCAGGGAACTCGGGATAGGGAGGGCTCTTCCCTTCCTCCTCCTCCTCCTCGGATGCCTTAGGTCCGGAGAAGGGGCCGGGTGGGTGGAATCATGCAGTGGGCGCTGGGAGAGCCCGGACTGTACCTCCCAGGATGGGAGGCAGCTCGGTTCTCTCTCAACCCCCAGTCTCTGCTCCGTCGATGAGCTCCGTGAGTGTCCATGGGATCTCCCCACTGCCTTCTCCTTCGGCACCTGGCTTGACGTCATGTCTTCACTCTGTCCTCAGCTCCTGGCACTGCCTTTGGCTGGGGACTTTTCACCGTGGGTGGCATATTAATCTGCTGGGGAGGTTGCCATCGCAAAGACCACAGGCTGGGTGTCTTAGACAGCAGATTTCTCACAATTCTGGAAACTAGAAGTCCAAGAGCAAGGGGTCAGCTGGGTTGGTTTCTTCTGAGGGCTCTCTCCTCGGCTTGGAGATGGCCATTTTCTGCATGGTCTCCACCTTTATGTGTGTCTGTATTCTAATCTCCTCCTCCCCTTCTTCTTTAAAATTTTAATTAATTAATTAATTAGAGAGAGAGAAGGTGTGGGGGGAGGGGCAGAAGAGGAGGGACAAGTAGACTCCATGATGAGCGCTGAGCCCGACTCGAGGCTCACTCCCACGACACTGAGATCACGACCTGAGCTGAAATCAAGAGTTGGATGCTTAACCAACTAAGCCACCCACGCACCCCCTAGTATCTTCTTATAAGGACATAGATCATATCAGACTAGTGTCCCATCCTTAAAGACCTCATTTCAATTTAATTGCCTCTTTAAAGACCCCCATCTCCAAATACTGGGATTAGGACTTCAACATATGAATCTGGGGTGGGGGGTAACAATCAAGCCCATGACAGAGAGGGTGCTACAAAATGACTCAAGTCCACTACGGTCTGTCCACACACAGGACGCCCGTATCACCTTCCCCCACCCTGCTGTGACAATGCAGGTCACCCTCAGCCACCTTCCTCAGGGCACCCACCCAAGTCCCCGGCCCATGTAGACCTCCGGCTGGGAGTAAGAAGACAGTCTCCCTTGTGACAGGTTTTCTGAATCTCTACCCACGACTCTCTTGCAGCAATCCTCATTTGGCTTTAGAGGGGCAGAAAGGGACTCACCCCACTATTGCTAACCAACAATGACTTTTGAAAATTCCCTCACTCTTCTCCTCCCCAGTCTTCAGCTTATACAGGCTGGGGGGATGGTCGAGCTTGGCAAAAGTGGGTCAATTTTTAAGAGGTCTTGGGGAAAGCATCCAATCCAACTATTGCTAGCAGCTTGCCATCTCTTTCTTTGGGATATGGAGTACCGTGCACCATTGTGCCCTAAGCTTTGGATCCAAGCTGTCCATTCACT
Source organism: Procyon lotor (assembly GCA_028646535.1). Taxonomy (NCBI): domain Eukaryota; kingdom Metazoa; phylum Chordata; class Mammalia; order Carnivora; family Procyonidae; genus Procyon; species Procyon lotor. The sequence goes on from CM053615.1 coordinate 13,236,395, forward strand.
GACTAAAGGAATTTCTACTTAAGTAATTTATTTTTTTTAAGATTTTATTTATTTATTTGACAGAGAGAGAAAGGGAAGCAGGCTCCCTGCTGAGCAGAGAGCCCGATGCGGGGCTCGATCCCAGGACCCCGAGATCATGACCTGAGCCAAAGGCAGAAGCTCTAATCCACTGAGCCACCCAGGCACCCCTAAGTAATTTATTTTTTTAAAATAATACAAAGGATAATCTAAATGCCCATTAATAGAAGCGTGATTGAATATAGCATGAAATTAATTATGGTATATCAATGTAAAAAAATTTCTAAACTTATTTGGAATGGAATGGCACCTCAGATATACTTAATAAATATATCAACTCACAACATGGTATGTTTAGAATGAAAGCATTTGTATAAAGTTATAAACATTTATACATATTTTTGGGGATAGATAATATCTAGAAGGAACAGAAATATACTATTAATAGCAGCTATCCATATATGTAGTAGGCACGGGGAGAAAGGAGCTTTTCTGTGTTGTTTCAATTTTTAAAACACAAGCACGTGCCACATTTTAAAATAAAGAGGTAATTTAAATATAATTAGAAGCTATAAGGGTTTCTAGAAATCTTCTCTTGGGCAAAGTCAAGTTAACATTAGAAAAATTAAGCGCTCAGTAAGGAGTAATTCAGCTGTTTATCAGTAGGACTACTCTGCTGTCACATCCCACTGCCCTCTTAACCAGGGATCTGAATGTTTTCCAAAATAAAGTGTAGGAGGCAGCAGCCATAAACGAAAACACGAACTGTCAGCATCATGGAAGAAAGGCGGCGAAGACCAGCCTTGGATCCCCCTCCCGCGATGGGGCTGCCGCCGCCCCCGCTGGTCACATGTCTGTCGTAGTCATTTATCCTCACAAGTACATCAAAAGCTCTGATCTGTGCAGGCAGTGGGGGTATGAAAATAGCTAAGACACAGACATGCTGCCTGCTTTTGACGGGAAGTGCTGAGTCATCTTTTGCTGGAGGTCGGTTCCCATTTATTTATTTCTACCTTTGTTTCACAGTCTGTATCTGACCTCTACCCTCAGCTTTTCACTTTCGCTCTTTTGACTCTTGCTATTTATTTCCCTAGTGTTGTTGCTTTTTGTGTTTCAGTCTTGCATTTTGTTTCCTTAAAAAATAAGTTTTTTTCTATTTTTGGTTCTGAAAATTTCCCTATTTCATTTATGTTCTTTTCTTTAAAGAAAAATATTTGATTCCACATTGCATCTCTCTGCCTCCATAAGTCTTTATACTTTTGTGGGGGTTTTGTTTTTTGTATTTGGGGTTTTGTTTGGTTTTTGGGTGTTTTTTTAAAGATTTTATTTATTTAGGGGCACCTGGGGGGCTCAGTGGGTTAAGCCTCTGCCTTCGGCTCAGGTCATGATCTCGAGGTCCTGGGATCGAGCCCCACATCGGGATCTCTGCTCAGCAGGGAGCCTGCTTCCCCTTCTCTCTGCCTACTAGAGCTCTCTCTCTCTCTCTCTGCCAAATAAATAAAATAAAATCTAAAAAAAAAAGGTTTTATTTATTTATCTGAGAGAGAGAGATGATGATCAAGGGAAGGGTAGAGGGAGAAGCAGACTCCCGACTGAGCAGGGAGCCCGATGTGGGACTCGATCCCAGGACCCTGGGATCATGACCTGAGCCACCCAGGCACCCAAGTCTTTCTGCTTTTGATATTAACACTGGTTTGCGGTAGCAACCCTCTTAAGTCACTGTGGTTTCTGGTTCTCAAATGAAGACACTGAGGCAGAAAACAGAGCCATTTCCTTCTGGATGGGCTGCCAGATCCTAAAGCATCAGTTGGTACTGTGCTCCCCATAAAAACCCAGGGCGTGAGAGCACTGCCTGGCAGCCTGCATCCGGGAGCATTTGTTGAAGAAATACCTCACGGGTGCTCCACTGTTCTGTACCTTTCGTAAAACTAACCTATTTTCATTTTCTGGATTTCCTTCCTGATGGTTCGATGTTTCCTTGCTTTCCTCTAGCATAAAGTTCCTTTAGACTTTCATTCCTACCCAGTCACTGGCTGTGAATTACAATGGAGTCACCTCTCGGACCCCAGTGACCTCAGGAAGCAGGCTGTGGCAAGATACGGGCAGATTTCTGGAATCCACTCCTGCAATCAGCTTCCCATGAGCTCCTCAGGCCCATGGCCGACAGGAACACAAGCTGAAATGGACCCACAGGAAGGAACAGGACCTGAGCGTTCCAAATGGGCCCAGTGGTAAAAGAGACACCGAAGGCCGCTTCCTGTCCTTTTTTTAAAGCCACTGCTTCGCAAAACCTGTGCCCAAAGGAGAGATTCTACAGATCTATATGCAAAAGGGCTTTGTGCCAGGGAAGTCTGGGCAACGCCATATATTATATTAATGCACGTGAACCTGTCACAGAGTCTGAGCTGTCCTACAGAAGATAAATCTGTTTGATTTTGTTTACCTCACAAAGGTAGACCAAGGAACCGTTCTTTTCTTTCCTCTTCTTTTCCTTTTAACTTTCTCTTCCTCTCTCAATACGTTCATGCAGAACAAAATTTCAGCAGCATGGCGCCAACACCTAACCCAGCATGAGAAGTGGGCCGCTCCGCCCATCCAGGACCGCATCTACCAAGGGCCTAGCAAATAGGGCCTGAACTGTTCTCTCCTAGTTATTTTTCCTCACTGGCAGCTGAGCAGACAGCCTGCCCTTGAGTCCTGGCTCCGATCTTTTGAAAAGTGGGACTGTCACATATATAAAGGAAATATTACTCAGTCATGAAGAATGACATCTTGCCATTTGCGACGACACGGAGGGACCCAGAGGGTATGGAGCTAAGCAAAATAAGTTGGTCACACAAAAACAAAGATCCCTGCTCTCACTCATATGCAGAATTTAAAAAGCAAAACAAATAAACAAAGAAAAAAAGAGACCAGCAAAAAACCAGACTCTTAAATACAGAGAGCAAATGGGTGTGGTTCCCAGGGGTGGTGTGGGGGGAGGGGGGCGAGGAGTGGAATAGATAAAGGGGATGAAGGGCGCCCTTACTGTGATGAGCACTGAGTAACGTATGGGAATATTAAATCATTACATTGTACACCTGGGGCCCTTATAAGAGGAGGAGATTAGGACTCAGACACACAGAAAGAAGGCTGTGTGAAGATAGAGGGAGAAAGCAGCCACCTCTAAGCCAGGGAGAGAGGCCTCAGAAGAAACCAACCCCACTCATACCTTGATCCTGGACTTCTAGCCTCCAGAATTGGGACGAAATCAAATTTTCCCATTTAAGCCACCCGGTTGGAGATGCTTTGAGACGGCAGCTCGAGCAAACGCATATAGTATCTGATGTCCTCCCCTGGCACACCTAGTGTGAGAATCTTAGCTCTGGAAGGGCCCATCAGCTCTTCCACTCATCCCTTCTCCTAGAAATCTCTTCTGTTGCCTAACAGATTTAGAGGGAAAGAGAGAAGCCCCGGCCAGGCCCCACGAGACTGAGACAAAGATTCCATCACCTTTACTTACACATGTCCCACTGCATTGTCTAATTACATTCTATGAAGCTAACTGACGGGACTTGATTAATTTCACACTCTCCTGAGGGTTGTTTTCAGGTATCTGTACAGCTATGCCGACTTCACAGAGAGATCCAATGCATTTAGCTACTTCTTTAACCCTGGTGCGTCTTTCCTGTGAAACGTACACAGCTATTTAGGGAGAAAATGTGCTTAGGCTGTTGAATAATTGTTCACAGAATTATAGCCTTCCGTGGGATTCCGGAACTCTGTTTGGTCTGTCACTCCCCATTTCCTAGTTTCCATGCTAGTGAGTAACAGTCAGAACTGGGAAATAAAATTAACAGCCCAAGACCACTCACCTACCCATTGAGCTAGTTAGAAACGAGCCTTGAGCTTATAAACTGGTAAGTGCATGAAAAATGCGGTGACGGCCTTTTTCTGCCAAATCTTGTCTCTGGCCTTGTATCAAGGACATGATCTTTGATCATCCCTGAACTCAGCCTAAGGCACGGAGAAAACCACCCCATGGCTAGCCCACGGATAGGGTTTTGCTCCATCCCAAGCTTTTTATTTTTCATTTATCAGTACCAGCCTTCCCATGGATCAAAAATTTAGGACCATCCACCTGAGGTTTCCAAACCAGCTCACCTGCCCTCCTAACCTACCTCTTGCACAGCTGCTCTCTTGACATCCCATCGGCTTGGCTTCATGCCTGTTTTATTCTAGGAAGTGCTATTTCCAGAACTCCCCATTTCATCCACCCTTCCTGGGTCTTTCTGGGAGTTGGATCTAGAAAAAAGTATTTGCTAAGTAACGTTTTTATTCCTCTTTGAGTAAAAGGTTCTCTTGCTTCATGGGCAGTGGTGGCCTTCTAAACGGGGCTTCCACATCGGGTTTGGACAATACTACATCCTGCTACACAAAGGCTGTGCTCCTTTCCGAAGGGACTTTGAAGGATCTCTGTCGGCAGGCAAAACCAGACCTAAACATTCCGATTATCCACCTGAGGTTTCCAAACCAGCTTCCCACAAGCTTTGACGGAAGAAGCTTCTACGGTACTCCGTTTGTTTATCGGGCTACTCTTTCGGGTTGGCGTTCAACAAACATATCTGTTCTAGAACCATAGGGAAAGCATTAAACTAGTGTGGGGAGGGTAGACAAAAAGGATGGTTCAGACACAGATTTTGCCCTTCAAGGTTTTAAAATCTAAGAGGAGAGAGAAGAAAAGACACACCCAGGTTCACGCAAAATAGCACAGGGGGAGTCAAATGCCACAAGAGGTAACCCTGAGTTTCAGAGGCGAGAGAGGCCCCTTCAACCGAGGGCACGGAGTCCACGAACCTAGACTCTGCAGACAAGAGGTCGTGTCTGGGACCTGGTGGATGGGCTGCGGAGTGAGGGGGATAGATTCGTTCTGATGGCTCCTTTCTCCCCACTCCGTCCTCAGCCCTCACCCCTACAGTCAGGATCTCTTCTGTTCTTCCTCTCTCTGAGTCCGAATTGTCTCGGAGCTTGTCAGGGGCACCAATGGGCCTGATTCCTGTCTTCAAACTGGGAGTTCTCCTTCCTCTCCTTGTAAGACTAGAGTCGGCCGGGGCCCCCCAGGGAAGAGGACGACTCGAGGAAAATGTCCCCATCCCCTTCTGGTCCCAGCCCAGTAGGGACACCTCAGTAGCTGCCGAGGTAACAGTGGCTACGCGTCGTCATAGAAACCACGGGCCAGCTGGGACCATGACCTCACGCTGACTAATCAGATGCGGATTTAGCTTTCTGCAAGTGCTCCCACCCAAGCGGGTGGGGGCCGCTCACGATCTCTTCGCCTTGCTTCTGTTAACCTGAATCAAGCACGGCGAGGATACAGGCTCCCAGTCGTGGGGAATGACATGGTAACCCACCCTTCTGGGATCGCCTCCCTTCTTTGCGCCCTCGGCAGAGTTCCAGCCTCTCTGATGTCCCAGGTAGACGACCAGCTCCCAGCTTGCCTCCCATCGCTCCCGCCCCAGTGCCAGTCCAATCACAGCACCCAGCTCGGAAAACTCTGGCTTCCCACTGCCGACACATGGGACACAAACTTCTCTGTTTTACCCGCAGGGCTCTGCAGCATGTAGACCATTTCCCCCGTGGGTCCCCAAGTGCTCTACCTTGCAGGCGAAATGAGCTCCTAGCTCCCCAAGTCGTGCTGAAAGCTCGCCTGCTTCTACAGCTTGCTTCATATTCCCTCCTGCTGGAGTGCCCTTTCCGCCCCCCCCACCCCCCTCACCCCCCCCACCCCCCCAACTGAGCCCACTTCATCCATGAACCCTGCACTTGCTCCTTTACAACTAAGAAGAAAGACCAAGGCCGTCGAGCTCCGCGGTTATACCTCTTGTGGAATGACTTCCTTCTGCCCTTTGCAAG
>CM053615.1:13242404-13286730 GCA_028646535.1 Procyon lotor
TTGGATTCCTTTTGCATCGCACGCCGCCCTGAGGGGTAGCACTTTGTTCATAAGAAATGCACAGGCTCTGAGATTGGTGTTCAGTTACATTTCCCCCCGGATCTTTTTTCACAAATTTTTAAGGGTTGGAAAGAAATTAGGAAATGCCACCTTATCCTTAAAATAGAAGACTGCTAGATTTTTTTTTAAGCCCTGCGAACTTCAAATGTATGGACTAGATTTTGCTAGAGCCTTCTGATAAGGCTGAGAGGAAATAGCACAAGATCAAGAGCTAGGCCTCTTGGTCCAGATCCCAGCCCGGCCACTGATGGTGACCTTCAGCCAATCCCTCACTATATCCAGGGCTCATTTTTTTTTCTTTGCCCGTAAACTGAAGAAGTGAGTGAAAATGAATTCTAAAATTTATTTCAGTTTCTCTTACCCTATCAATTGAAATTTGGGTTGTAAATACAGAGAATCAGGAAACTATCAAAATAGTAGGCAGATGGCCTGCTGGAGCCCTCAAATGATAATGGTGCTCAGACAGGGGGCATCCACTCCTCCCTCTTCTCCTACACCTCTCTTGCACACCCAAGTGTGCACACCCAAGACCCCGACGATTCCTGCCGTTATTAATGCAGAAGGACCTGCAGCCAAATGTTCTTTGTCAATTGTGACACAGACAGGATACCATGGATAGAATCCGTCCTTCACTGATTTTCCCTCAGTCTCTTCTTCCCCTTGCCCCTTTCCCCAAGCTACACTATTAAGTGGAATTGATAAAGAATTGAGAATCCATTCAAATTCAAATACTACTCTAGCAGGAAGTTGCTTTCCATTAAAGCCTCTATTTAGAAGATCTAGATGCATCAGACTAAGCGCAGGCAATTCCAGACTAGGGGAAAAAAAAAACAACAAACCTTTTATTTGCTATGGGTGAACGAGCTTTCCTATCATAAACTATATTGAGTACTTGAACCTAAGGGCAAACCCCACACCTTGTGTTCTCACTAGCTAGGAAGTATGAAGTCTAAAGGTCAAGGAAGTATTATGATCCTTTAATAAAAGATTAAATTTTTCTCTAGTACAGAGCCATTCAAGAGTGAAAAACCAAATGGGACGTAAAGAAAATTCAAATTTTTATCAAATTTATATATCAAAGAGAGCCCTCGCCACGGGGCAAAAAAAAAAGTTAATTTGGCTTCTCGTTAATAGGAAGACTCTGGCTTATGATCCTTAAGTACCTTTGAAGCTTTTCACCTTATTTAGGACAGAAAGATTACTTTGCATTACAAAGTAAAATCTCCCAAGGATGTTCAGACACTGCTAACTGCAAAGGACGAAAAGCCTCATCTCGTTTTATCCGTCTTTGAGTCGCAAAGCAAGGTTCAAGTCATTTTAAAGTAAGGAGGTTTCACTATCCTGAGTGTGTGTAATTTACCAATAAAGACAGGGTTTTCCTCCCAGAGAAGAAGTCTCTTATCAATTAAGAGAAATTTCATGGGTCGTTTTTTTTTTAATCACCAGGAATTTTAATCTAGTGATCCCAGATTTTACTTTCTGCAAATATGGTCAATTAAGATTTTAAGAAAACTTTAGTGGAATCGAACATTTCCAAGTGGTCTCATTCAGTGGCAGCTCGCTTTTCTCTCTGTGGCTCGGGGCAGCCTGGAAGAGTATTCCATGTTCCCTAAGGCAACTTCCCTGGAAGCTAGGCTGGCCCACAAGGCGGTCTGCATGAGACACACCACGTCAAGAGTTCATATGAAAGAAAGGGGGCAGTTTACTCAGGTGCTGTCCCTCGCCCTTGAATCACCAAGACCAACCAGTACCCTGATCTCAGGAAGAATCATACTTAAATCAAATCCCTGCCAGGTGGGAGCCTAGTTTTGTTTTTTATTTTTGGTTTCCACAGAGGAATTTAAGGACCCGAGTATTTCTTGTTTGAAATTGACCGGGTGGTCGTCTTGTTTTAGTTTCTCATATAACTTAGTTTCTCAGTGAAACAGCAATATTCTGTCCATAGCGGGTTTTATCTCCGGATTTTGAAAAGGTGGGAGAGAGCAACACAAGTTCCATTTTTGAGGACGACCTATTTCTGCAGCTTAGAACTGAGGTGAGATGTAAAGATTACAAGACTTACTCGAAAGAAAGGAGACGTGTATGTTACTAGGCTCGGCAACTACCAGCAATAAGGCAAGAAATAAAAATGCCACTGTACCAGGGCCTCTCCGTGCGTCACACAGACACCGTAATACCCATTAGGCAAGAGTCCCCAACAGTTTCCGAACTGTCACTCCCTTCGGTTTTCTATCTCCATTTTCCTCACAGGCAGAAAGGAAGACAAAATGTAAAAAAAGACATTTACATTACAAAATGTAACAGACTTGTTACAGAGTCTGTGTTCCCTAAGGACCTGATCGCCAAGAGAGGGGCGGGGGACAGCGTCAAAGATCACAAGCCTCCCCAGTCGGGAGTTGATACAGACGAAAATGCAGCGGCCAGCTGTCACCGGCGAGGGGCTGGGCAGAGCCCCGCAACCTCTCCTCCTCCTCCTCCACCTCTCTCCCCCTGCAACTTCCCAGCAGCAATAGACCGGTCCTCCAGAACGACACTCTCCCCTGCGATGTGTCCTGCGGACCCGATCCTCCCAGAGTCGCGCGGGGAGCCCACCTACCTCCTGAGGCTGCGGGGAGGCCGGCTACCCGGAGGGCGAGAAGGATGCTCGCTCACAGCTCCTCAGCATCTCCCTTCCGGAGCAGTTAACTGGGAATACACATTCGCCTCCATTTTCTGGTCACGTGATCCCTGCCACATCTAAATAAGGGTGATCACCTGCCTCCCAGATCGCCCGGTGAACCGGCCACCGCCGGGGCTCTCGCGCTGGGGGGATGGAGCCAGGGCCGCGCAGAGTTGCCTTAGGGAACATGGAATACTCTTTCATCCAGGTTGTGGAGTCAGAGAAGCCCCCTTGATTTTCGTGTCTGCTCAGAAAAACAGCTGCTACCCCTGTTCCCGAGTGAGATCGGATGTGAATGGGCTCAAAGCACAGGTTGGAAGGAATCTAGCTCCCCTGAAACATCTTTAAAAAAAAAAACAAAAACAAAACAAAAAAAAACCCTGTAGCTTCACAGCACGCGCAGTAAGATGGCAGCGTGATTACTTTCTTTGCATGGACAACGGGTAAGATCGTAATAAAATGGACTTTGGAAGCATGGTCAGAGACATAAACAAGGCCAGTTGGAGGTTCCAGAGACGGTTATGATGTTTGCACAAAATCATGGGTATTGGAAGACAGAGGCCATAAAGCATGTGGGCTGTGCAGTCAGAGGTCCTAGAGTTTGAATCTAACTTCTATTTATTAGCGAATTTGGACCAGTTACTACAGTGCCTGGTGCCTCAGACCGCTGACTCACAGGTGGATAGTAACACTGGCGCTTGGAAGAACGATACATCTAGATAGAAATCTTAAAGAGCCTAGGTTAAAATCAACTCACAGTAAATGTTAGTTACTAATACAATTATTAATTCTCAAAACGCTGACAGAAAAATTAGACATAGGGAAGGTAAGTGAAATAGGAATGAAAAGTTTACATGCCGGGCATGCATTCTTTTGTGCTCTTCACAGAAAAAAAAATACTGTCAGACAAACCAAAGGCTTCTGATCACCATCAGGTAAAATGTCAAAGCAAAAAATAGCTATGGGTACTGTCCTCTGAACTGGATGGCTCAGGGTTCCCCGTTACATAAACTTTAAGTTTAGTTTTTCTTGTTGTTGTTGGGGGCGGGGCTGGGGGCAGGAGGCAATGATGGGTGGTTTTAGGTACTACTCCGGTTGATCAACCACTATCAAAAAGGGAAAGTGAGTGGGGCGCCTGGGTGGCTCAGTCGTTAAGCGTCTGCCTTCAGTTCAGGTCATGATCCCAGGGTCTTGGGATGGAGCCCCGCATCGGGCTCTTTGCTCAGCGGGTAGCCTGCTTCTCCCGCTACCATTCCCTCTGCTTGTGTTCCCTCTCTCGCTGTGTTTCTCTCTGTCAAATAAATAAAATCTTAAAAAAAAAAGGGGAGGGGGAAGTGAATTACTCAGCTGAGGACCTGGCCACAGTAAGTACTTAAGAAATGTTAGCTCCTCTTCTTAGTACTTAAAATGATGGCTATTTCTTTCCTCCTCATGGATGTTGGGGGTGGTGGGAAGGCAGTGGGGAATGGAGAAGAGAAAGAAGCAAATTGTTTATATCTTTATATGAACTAAAAGCCTACAGGGGCGCCTGAGTGGCTCAGTCGATTAAACATCCAACTCTGGATTTTGGCTCAGGTCATGATCTCAGCATCATGAGATCAAGTACTCAGCATGATCTCATGAGATCATCATGATCATCATGATCTCAGCGTCATGAGATCTGTACTCAGCACGGAGTCCCTTTATCTGTCCCTCTCCCTCTGCTCTTCTCCTCACCCCAAGCCCTACTTGCGCTCTCTCCCTTTCTCTAAAATAAATAGAGCCTCCAAAATTCTTCACACTTATGAGCAGTTATGATGTAATTTCTCATGTGCCATCTCTCAGCCCTGGAGAAGGACCAAAGGCGGGGAGCGGGGGGGGGGGGGGGGGGGGGGGGGGGGGGGGGGGGGGGGGGGGGGGGGGCATGAGGAACGTGTGACTTCGGCAGGGCTACTGACCGGCAGAGAGGTTCAGCAAGAGTGTCAGTGCGTTTCCCAAGGCCAAGATGAGCCAAAACCGTCAGGGAAGCATAGAGGGCTTTAGAGCTGGTCGTAAGCTGGGTGTCCAGGCTGATGGCTAAAAACGGGGATTTGACCTTTGTGAGGTGCTGGCTCATGAAAAGGACTTCCCCTTATCAGCTGGGAAAAAAGAAGCCGCTAGAGGGTACAGGAAGAGGGGTTAAGTGTAGTAGAACAGACGCCGTAACTCAATCTATTTTATAATGTTTTAAAAGTCAGCAGCTGATACGGAAACTGATTAAGTCATCAGTTCACTCACGGATACCTTTAAATTTTAAGAGGCACTTAATTAAATGGGGGAAATGTGGACATCTGTTTCGGCAATGATGTTTCCTTTTGTCTTGGAGGATGTTGTCTCAGCCTAAGCCGGGGCCAAAAAGCCCTAAGTCAGAGTCAGCCGGGCACTTGCGTAAATATATTGTTTTATTCATTGAGGCACTGCAGCAGTTACAAATATTTTTTTTAAAAAAAGGAAGATAATTACTGCTTAAATGCAAGACGTGTCATCCTGATCATTATATAAATGAAAAGGAGGTGGCAGATGTCAAATTCTCCAGAGGAGTTTCAGTTATGCTTTGAGAGCCTAATACATCCAAATCATTATTTAATAAATTAAGATTAAAAAAATAAGAATAAAAAAGGTCTTTGAAGATATTTATATTGTCAACTGCTATGTGAGTTGATGGTAGGACAGAAGTATTTTTCTCCTCTGGACAAACTGGTGTAGGCAAAGTTGACTTTTCTCCATGAGGCTGAGGGAAATGGGTAACAGCGCTTCAGGAACCCGAAAGGCTGTGAGAATCTTGGAGGAACTGTATACCAGGAAGAGTACAAGGACACTAAAAATAGGTAATTATGGTCTCAATTTCAAAAGAAGAGGAAAGATGGATGTTTGCAACATCTGAAAAGATGCCTATCCCGTTATGAACTGAGGGTTTGCATCCCCCCACTAGGTTCATCATCTAAAACCCCACCCCCACCCCCAATGTGATGGTATTAGGAGGTGGGGCTTTGGGGCAATAATTAGGATTAGATGCGGCTCCACCCTCCTGAGTGGAATTAGTGCCCTACCGAAAGGACTCCAGAGAGCTTTCTCGCTCTTTCGGCTGCCATGTGGGGATACAATGAGAAGTTGGCAGTCTGCAACCAAGGAGAGGACTCTCATCAGAACTCGACCTTCCCGGCACCCTGATTTCAAATTTCTCACCTCCAAAGCTGTGAGAAATAAATTTCTCGTGTTTATAAGCCACCTAGTCTACAGGAATTTGTTCGAGCCTGAACTAAGTCACGCCCATACTAAATTTACCACGCGTCCCTTGGAAAAGGACGCAGCAAACACCAGAAACGATCTGTTTCATTAAAAGCAAATGATGTTGGAACAACTTGGCTTTCTTTGCCATTAGTTCAATCAGGAATATTCCTGTGGCCCCTGTTATGTGACAATTGCTTTCCTGGGGAGTACATTCTCACAAGTGGAGAACCAAACAGAATCCACTGAACAAATAAACAGAAGGGGGCGCCTGGGTGGCTCCGTCATTAAGCATCTGCCTTCGGCTCAGGTCATGATCCCAGGGTCCTGGCATCGAGCCCCACATCGAGCTCCCTGCTCAGCAGGGAGGCTGCTTCTCCCGCTACCATTCCCCCTGCTTGTGCTCCCTCTCTCGCTGTGTTTCTCTCTGTTAAATAAATAAAAAATCTTAAAAAAAAAAAAAAATCCACTGAACAAATAAATAAACAGAAGGGGGCGCCTGGGTGGCTCAGATGTCTAGGTATCTGCCTTGGCCTCAGGTCAGGATCTCGGGGTCTAGGGATCAAGCCCCACATCGGGCTCCCTGCTCAGTGGAGAGCCTGCCTCCCCCCTGTGCCTCTCCCCCTGCTTGTGCTTTTCCCCTCTCTCTCTCTCAAGTAAATAAATAAAATCTTTTAAAAAACAACAACAAACGGAAGAAAATCAAACAGGGCAGTGGGAAGAGCAGGGTTCTCAAGCTTGGCAATACTGACTCTTAGGGCTAGATAATCCTTCGCTGTGAAGGCCTTCCTTGTGTGTTGTAGGATGCGGAGCAGCATCCGAGTCCATCACCCATGAGATGCCAGGAGCATCTGCCCCAGGGTGACATTGTGTGTGTAGGAGAAAGAGATCGCTGGGAAGGCATGAATGATAAGAATAAGCCGGGCATGTCAAGAGCAGTCTAGACAGAGAGGCCAGCTGGCGCCAAATCACTGAATTGGAAACGGTCTGGTGTGCAAGCCTGGGGGCTGATGGAAAGAGTACTCTCAGCGACCGGAAACGTAAGCAGCAACTAGGACAGACAGGGCCTTACAGTGGGTAGTGAAGAACCAGACTGTGTTCCAAAATGACACTGGACGGTTTTAAGAACGTGGGTGGCGGAAAGGAGATCTTTGAGGGGAGTCTGTGGATTGTAGGAGCAGGTTGACAGGAGGAGATAGGAATGTGGTTAAAGGACCCACGTGGGCTGACCAGGGCGTGTGTGTGCGTGTGGTGGGCGTGCGTGTGTATGCAGGACTGACAGGGTCCTGGGGCTCGGGGAGGTCATTATACTCAGCTGGGTCATCATAAGAAGTTGGGATGGAGGCCATGTCCAATAACGTTAGATGAAAGATTCAGGTCTGACCAGTAATTCTCCAACTTCCCTCTTGGACTGGAATTGTTAGCAGTAGGTAGACGTGAGGATCATGGCACCGTATGAACTTGGAGTTCAATAATGGAAGTGCTGGCAGGAGTAAACAGTCATTGGTGTCAGAGGCAAAAGTATGGGCCTCTGAGATAAACAGAAAGAACAGGAAGCATCCTGACAGGAAGAAAACCAGTAGCAAAATGAATATCAAGAAAACAAATAGATGAAAGAAGAATTTAATAAAGTGGAAAATAAACAAATAATAAGAAAAAATATGGATCAAATCGAGTTATCAGGAAATGAGTCCATCTTTAGAAAGACTGAACAAGAAAAAAAGAAGATACAAATCAACAATATTAAAGGGAAAAGAATGTATCTGCAGATTGAAAAAATAAGAGAATATATGAATAACTTCATTATGAAAATTTTGAAAACTCTGATGAAATGGACAATTTTCTAGAAAAATACTGAACAGCTGAGTTGTTCAGTATTTTTCTGAAGCAATACTGAGCAAAGTTGATGCAGGAAGAATGAGAAAATGAATAGACGAGGAATCATGAAGAAATCACATTACTAGTAAAAAAAAAAAAAAATCAACCCCTCCAAATAAGCAACAGACACAGACGGGTTCTAGAAATATTACTTAATCCTCAGGTATTAGATGACCCCCCTGGACTATACAAGTTATTCCAAAGAAGAGAAAAAAGAGAGAAATTTCCTTAGCTCTTTTTATTGTGCCAATATAACTCTGATTCCCAAACTAGACAAGAGTCAGATGATGAAGGAAAATCACAGGCTAGTGTCATTTATGAAAATATAAATGATTTTGAACAGAGGAAGGAAACTGGATTCTCCACTAAGGTTTCTAAGATTCACTCATCTAAGTGACTTGGCTATCCCCCTTCAATTAATACCTGAAGCCACAACTTCATGAGATAAATGCTATTTGCATCAGTGAGGGAAATAAAGATGTGGACACCCTAACCACTGGCTCGAGAGGCTTCCATCCAGGTGTGTTAATAAGACTCTAATAAATGCAAACAAGAGGCAGAATGTGAGGACGGCCACAAGACAGGTGCAAAGCGTAGGAAGATTCAGGAGAGAGCGGGCTTCCTTCCGTTCGAAAAGACTGGAGAATGTTTTAGGAAGGAAGAGGCATTTGGTCTAGGTCTTCTTTTTTTTTTTTTTTTTAAGATTTTATTTATTTATTTGACAGAGAGAGAGAGATCACAAATAGGCAGAGAGTCAGGCAGAGAGAGAGGGGGAAGCAGGCTCCCCACTGAGCAGAGAGCCTGATGTGGGGCTCGTTCCCAGGACCCCGAGATCATGACCTGAGCCGAAGGCAGAGGCTTTAACCCACTGAGCCACCCAGGTGCCCCTTTGTCTAGGTCTTAAATGAAAAGTAGAATTTCAATGTGCAGAGAATAGGATGGAGGAAGAGCAAGGAATTCCAGGAGGTGTTAAGATAAGAGCAAAAAGCAAGGGGGAAAAAAAAAGTCTTTTTCAGGGGAACCCTGAAGAGTTGTATGAAGAGGATATATGCATTTCTTTATACCTCTACTTTAAGGCAGTAGTGGTAGATAATGTAAAAATCCACTACCATCACGTGAAAAGGAAAGAAAAGAGAAGAGAAGTCGTGCTCTCAACAACATCCTTGGCACAAGAGGTGAGTTTCACTGCGCTGATCTAACATCTTCCATCAGCGTGAGCCAATGGCAGACAATAAAAATAATACAGGACAAAGAAACGTGATGGTATCCTCTGCAACATGGGGCAAGTACATAGTTCTCTGGTTTGGGCTCAGCCCCAAGCAGATTTGGGGACATGGAATGAAACATCTGCTTTACGTGTTTTTCACTCAATTTTCCATAAATTTTGATTTGGAGTTGACTAACATTTTGAGATCCTTTATGGGAGTGAAGTAAACAGTTTCCTGCCGGGTGATTACCGAGAACAAAACTCTCTTAGGTTGACAATTAAAAGAAGCCTCATCCCTTAACCAACAGTTGAGGGGCAGGGGGAGGGGGAGTCCTAATTTCTTCCGCTGGCACAGCCTGGGTTTCTACAAAGCGGGACCCAATCTTGGGGTGACTTCTCGACAGCGCTTGTTCTAAGAGAAGTCTCCCCTGGATCTTGGAAACAGGTCCTCCATGGCACCGGAGGAACAATAGTCAACTAACCTGTAGGTCCAGCTCTCAGCACACTTTTCCGAAGCTGCGGTTCACTGTTTTCTAGTTCAGCCAGCTGTGCGGGGTAACATCTGTGTGCCGCCTGGGCTTCACTCTCTTCCTTTCCCCCCCTTGCTCTCGGCCCCAGGAGGCTCCCTCCCAGTCCGAGTTCCACTCGGTTTGGGGGCCCTGGTGGGAGCTCAGAGGGAGGAAGTGGGGAGGCAGGGAGCTGCACTCCTCTGGCTCCCTCCCTATCAGGAGGCCCCTGGCTGGCCGTGCCCCCCAAATCTCCGCCATGGCTGTTCCCACGAAAACTGACATTCCCATTCTAGGTTCTGGAAAGCACCCTCTCCTTGCCCCTGAGGCCCGGGAACAAGGACAGCTGTGCTGTTTCCATTCCTGAGCTGCTATGCTATACCCTGCGAGCCTCTCACACTTCCCTTCCATCTTGGTAAATACTCCCTTTATTAAATAGTTCCCAAATTACCCTCATTTGAGTGTGTCATCGCTCTCCTGCTGGGTCTCTGACAGACTGACGCGTCCTGCTTTTCTATAAACCATGACTTCTCTTCCTCACATGCCATCAATTTTCATGGAATTCTTTTTTTTTTTTTTTTTAATTCCTGACATCAGTTTTGACACTTCCCCATTCCAGCTGGAGAAATACCTTGGATTCTTCCTCAAACCAGAAGCTGGTACAACACAAAAGGGCTCCTTTGTGGGTGTTCCTCCCAGGGGACAGCTGACTTGTACCCCTCATGTTGGTGTTCAGGGCCTTCGCTGGCTTTAAAATCCTTTACCACAAAATACCACATCCATAAATATATGGAGAACTTAGATGTACATTGAAGGGCTTTGATTCCCTCACCCACCCCCCCGCCCGGCCTCTGGCCACTCAGGTTGGCCCCACAAACCACAGATGGGGAGCAGCCCACTGACAAGGCAGTAACCGTCACAAATCAGCTATGGTGGGAAATGCGCACCCAGGCACGGGAAGGCCTCGGTAGGTCACATGACAGCAAAGAGTCAGAGGCGAGATCTGATTCTGCTATTCTCCAAATAACTCTGGGAATGTAGGCTATTAAACGTGATCTACTTCTCAATGGGACAGTGGGAAGATAGGACAAAATACGTCAACCTATAAATACGTGGCAAAAAATGATTGCTTTGGCCTCTGTGTCTTATCGACAAGCACTGGGCTAGAAGGAAGACAGAAGTTCAAGTCCTTATGCTACCACGGTCTCATTTCTGGACGACATTAATGGCTCATTTACTGAGCTGGTTGATCTATGAAGTAGGGATAATAAAATCCGCCCTGTTGAACTCAGATGGTGATTAGGGGGACCAGACCCAACTGAGGTCTGGCCAGAAGTGGAGACGTAGCAGGAGCTGGTGGGGAGACGTGGAAAAAAAACTTTTCTTTTTTTTTTTTCCCCAAACAGGGGACTAAGGCCTGAGTTAAACTGCAGATTTAAAGAACTGTGAATGTATTTAATTATCAGCACCAAGCCACCAAACATAACACACCAAGTGATCAAATATAATTACAAAAATAAATGAACACAGAGTCAGTGCCAAGTTTGGTCCTCCAGGTCTGCTTCAAGGTAAAGGCAAATAACCGTGAGTAAACAAGGGACGGCTGTCGTTTATGGAGTATCAGCTTGCCTGGAAGAAAGGGTGAATGTTTGGGACTGGGAGACAGCCCATCCAAACAGCACGGCCCAGGGAGGGGGAAGTATGTGCTCAAAGGGCCCGATTCTTCTGTGTGCCCAAACACACCATTACCCAACGCCGAGAGAAAGAGTCGACAGATTATTTCTTTACCCGTTTCTCATTTGCAGCATTCACGTTGGTTTAAGACCCAAGGTACTAATTTCTCAACCCTAAGTCCCAGACAGAAGAAGCCTGGCTTTAGAGGGCCTTGTGAAACTGTATAAAGGTTTAATGGGGTCACTCATAAGGAGAAAAGGGAGTTCTTTCCCACAGTCTTGTCAGACGGAAAAAAAAAAAAAGGTCAAGGTTACTAATTTAAAAAGAAAGAATGGACAGAGATGAGCTTAAGAAGTAGGCTGTGTGGAACATTGTGTCTGAAGGTCATTTTTATTTCAAGGAGTACCAAATACTTCGGCTCATAGAGCTAGAACACAAGCTAGAGCTCCACAGATACAAGAATTAGATTTCTTTCTTTCTTTCTCTCCTTCTCTTTCTTTCTCTCTTTCTCTTTCTTTCTCTCTTTCTTTCTTTTTTTAGATTGTATTTATTTGAGAGAGAGAGAGAGCATGAGAGTGCAAGCAAGCACAGAGGAAGAGTGAAGGAGAAGCAGATTCCCCGCTGAGCAGAGAGCCAATGTGGGGCTTGATGTCAGGACCCCGAGATCTTGACCTGAGCCAAAGGCAAATGCTTAACCAACTGAGCCACCCAGGTGCCCCTGGATCAGCTTATTCCTAAATACCGTTTCAAAAGCACATGAGCCAGGGCTCCCCTCGTCCTCCTCCCCTCTGCCTCCCACTGTCCTGCCCCCCACCCTTGCGTGTATCTACAAGAGACCAGACAAGGAGAGTCAGTTTACTTCCTCCTCTAGGAAATTACTTCCATTCATCATCCCGCACAACTATTTTCTTACCGCACACCCAAAGAAAGCCAATATATTCGTATATTGATCAACCCACTTTTGTATAATTTCGATGGTGGTGAGTTTACAAATATTAATGGTTTCATATTCACTTAGCATGTAGCTAGTTCAGGTTTTTTAATATAACCTAAGATTATTAATATTTTTGTCAACTTGGCTAGGCTATGGTGCCCAGCCAGTTATTTGGCTGAATTCCAGTCTAGATGTTGCTGGGATGGTATTTTTTTAGATGTGATTGACAGTGAAATCAGCAGACTTTGAATAAGGCAGATTATTCTCCGGAACACGGGTGGGCATTGTCTAGTCAGTTGAAGGCTTTAGGAGCAAGGTCTGAAATTTCTCAAAAAACAAGGAACTCTCCTCAAGTCTACCACACAGAGACTCTGCCTAAGTTTCCAGCCTGTGGTCCTGCAGAATTCAGACTCAAGACAGCGAAAACTTTTGACTGAGTTTCTAGCCCGCTGGCCTGTCCTATAGATTTCAGGCTTGCCATCCCCTAAACCTGCCAAGCCAATTCCAATCCCTTAAAACCATTTCTCTCTCTTTCTCTTTCTCTCTCTCTCTCTCTCTCTCTCGATCAAAGACAGATGGATATCTCCTATTGCACCTGTTGGTTCGGTTTCTCTGGAGAGCTCTGACTAGTATGTAATCAAATGATCCTTTTCTCTCTCGACTTTCTCACAACCCCGCCTTCTTTAAAAGAAACCTATAAAAGATTCTTCATTTTAAGAAAATAGTGTGTGGGGCAGATTACTGTGCAGATGTTCCCTGTGACCCCACCAGCAACATCGGGCCTATCCATCACTGTCTCGGGAGTTGGTGTGCGATCCCGGGCTGGTGGTTCTGTAGCTGGAGGATGACCAAGGTGTTGGCAAAGCCTCGGGGAAGAGGAAAGATGGATCTTTGGAACCAGAATGCAGCTCTGTAGACCTCAAAGGAGAGTTTCTCTCCCCACACTCCCAACAAGTCCTGTTAACAAGAGGCAGTTGGTGAAGTACAAGGAGAAAAACCACCTTCTGAGGCTTCCTCGCATTTTGAAAATATGGCCTGCAGCTCTCAAACCAGGGTGGAAATTTGAGAGGAGGGTGTGGTGGGGGTAGGGGAGGGCTAGAAGCCAATTCCTAGCTGGCTCGGCACATTGCATATCCTATCCGCCTACTTCTCTTTTTGAAGCCCAAACTTTAATTTTTTTTTTTTTTTCAGGACAGTCTTGGTTCTGCCCTATGGCCAAATTCTGTCAGAAGACGTTTCCAGGTTTTTAGTCAGAACAATAGGACTATCTCATATTGCTTCTGTGATTATCTTGCTGTGTCCATGGCTTCCTTCATCTCCCTCTTCCTAGCCGGCTTGGCTGACCTCTTACCTCCTTCTTTGCTTCCCCAGATTACGACTTTCCTTTAACGCCTGTCTCGAATTACACCTCTCAGGGCCACCTTATGCCTTGGGCAGGCCTTAGGCACTGTTACTTTCCTGGGCTCTTTCTGTCGTTAAAAAAAAAAATCCAGAACTTTATTTTACATCTGCGTTGGCAGGAAAAAAACCACACAATCCACACAGGAGTATAATCATTTTTTTTTTCTTTAGACGTTAAAAGAAGTTCAGAGTTCCACGTGGGCCCTTTAAAGTATCGGGGGCCTTGGGCACCCCACCTTCTGATGTGGGTGGGTAATAAGCCCACTCTAGTTCCTCCGCCACAAAGGTGCCCAACACAGATGCCTCCCCTCTTCATTTACTAGCAAGAGCACACACTCTGGACACAGAAAGACTGAAATTCAAATCATAGCTTCTTCACCTTCTAACTAGAAACCAGACCGAGTGATTCTACTTTTTTTTTTTTAAAGAGATTTTATGTATTTATTTGAGAGAGAGAGAGAGAGAGAGAGAGAGAGAGAGCACAAGTGGGGGGGGTGGAGAGAGTCAGAGGAAGAAGCAGATTCCCCACTGAGCAGGGAGCCCAACGCGGGACTGGATCCCAGGACCCCTGGGATCATGACCTGGAGCTGAAGGCAGACGCTTAACCAACTGAGCCACCCAGATGCCTCTCAACCTATCTAAACATCAGCGTCCTTCCTTGCGTAATTCCTGCCATGGTAATATGAGGTAGTGCACACACACACGGCTTAGTACCCTGTATGTGGCAAATGCTCAGGATAGGTAGCTATTTAATTTATACACATGTTGGTCATCAAGTACTTTGATCTACATGTTACACTATTATCTACATCTTTGCCTAACTCCCTTCTTAAACTGGAGGACTGGGAGTTTTAGACCAGTGGTTCCCCAACTTGAGCGTGTACCGGAATCACCCGTGTTAAAGCACAGATGGCTGGACCCCATCTCGAGTTCTTGATTCAGGAAGAGCGAGGAGTAGGGTCAGGAATTTGCATTTTTAGCAAGCACCCAGGTGATTCTGAGGCTGCTGGTTTTATTTAAAAAAAAAAAAAATTTAAGTAATCTCTACGGCCAACACAGGGCTTGAACTCACAACCCCCGATCAAGAGTCCCATGTTCTACTGACTGAGTCAGCCAGGTGCCCCGAGGCTGCCGGTTTTAGGACCCCACTTAGAGAATCCCTGTTCTCCACAGCCCTACCCTCTCAAAATCTAGCACAGAGGGAACCTTTCAAGTACAGTCAAGAGTAAATTATTTATGCAAAAGGTAATAATACAGATGCCGGCGGGGAAACTCTGCCCCTTCTCCTAATTATAAGAAAATTGTCATTACTGCAGGGGCTGAGCAGAAAAATATGAGCAAAGAAATCTGCTGGCAAGAAAGGGGGCCAGTGGCACCAGGGAACAGTGTCATCTGTTGGACCGCAGGGGCATGAAAATGCAGACGAGAAGCCAAACAATAGCTCAGCCAAGGCGAGGCTGCCTGAGTTCTGAGCTCCATCCATAACAACACCAGCGGGGCTGCTGGGATCCATCTGCTACCCTCTTTCTGATAACGGATCTGGGGGCTCTCTGGAAGGAAATAGCTTGACAGGAAAAAGGAAAGATTAGGCTAGCTGAAAAGGTCTGGGTTTAGGAAGCTGCCCTTGAATATGAGCTTTTAACCCTTTATGGCCCTTTAAGAACCCTTGATATATACCCCCTGTTGTTCCTTCTTGTTTTCTTATTCCTTTCCTGGAGAGAGGAAATTTGTGGAGACCACAGCTCTTCTGGAAACATTCTGTTTACACGCAGATGAAGCCCCTGCAAATGGGAGCCTGAGGAAGTCCTCCAGCCCAAGCCGCCAACTTTATGGAGGAAGAAATTTTAAGCCTAGGGTTGATTCCAACATACATGGCCAGTCACGGTGGGGCCAGGCTGGAATCCAGATTCTTGGACTCACAGTGACTCCGTGGTAGGCATAGTCCTTTATGGTCCCGAAATGAGCAGGAAAAAGAGATCTTTTTTCCACTACATTTTAAAGAGGAAACACGAGCTTCCCTTTTAGCTTGTCACCATTTACCCTTTCATCCCGGGGAGCCAGAGGGCTCCATCAGGAAGAACGAAGAGAAACTAACAACCCTTCGCGGCGACGGCAGGGCCTGGGAACCTGGAGGGCAGGGAGGACATCCTGTTCCCTGACTTCTGCCTTGTACCCACCGGCCACCCAGAAACTCCCTGCAGGGCAGTCTCAGGCCCCCTGTGCTGAATGAATGAATGAACCCCTAGTCTGAGTGAATGCTTCCCACGAAGACCTTGAGCCTGCCGTGGTTAGCCCTTCGTTAGCCCCCTTAGCCCTCCTCGTGAGTTAAGCGTGACATACGACCAGATTCGCCCTTTGTGGGAGAGAGGCAGTGTGTCTGTTGGAAAAGCGCTGGCTCTGGCGGTGGAAAAACCTTCAAATCCCAGAGTGTTCCCTCTGGTTACTTTACTTCAAGGCACCCCCATCAGTATGTGGAACGTAAAGGTAATAATATCGACCACGTCAGGGTTGTTGTGAGTATTAAATGAGATAATGCAAGCAAACTCTTCGGTGCTTTATGAAAAAATGTTAGTGCCCTGCTTTCTCTGGTTCCAGCTGCTTGTTTAAGACTAATATAGGTATTGAGTAGGGGGAGGAAGAGGAAGTATCAGAATGTTAAGTACAGACTCTGGATGGAAACTGAAGTGTTTTTTTTTTCCTTTTTCTTTTCTTTTTGACTGAAAATACCCACCAATCATCATTAGCTTTATGTTTACCTAGCAGCTGTTTTTACAGATGGTGCACTTGGCCATACATAGAAGCAAAGCTCCCATCGTCTGGTTATTCTTCATATTCTACAATCCCTCACCATTTCCCCAGATTCTAATACAATATTTTTCAGGGAAAAAAAAAATAAAATAAATCTCGCTTTTGGCTTACCCATTTGGTCTCGGTTTCCTTGTTCTGGGCTCCAGAAACTCTGTCTCCTCCTCCACTTCCGTTTCGGGGATCCTGTCTTTCCGAGAAGGCTGGGGAGGGAGCATCTCCCACTCATTGTCCTGGCGGACAGTAGGCCGCAGAACCGCCTCTGGGCCAGGCCTGCCGCGGCCCTTGCTCTTCTGGGACTGGCTGCCCAGACCGGGGGCCTCTTCTAGCGTTAAAGATTCCACAGGCTTCATTCCTCCTAGAACCTGCATGTGGGGACCCTCACCTAAGCCACGAGGGGACGTCAGCTCTACGGCCTTGCCAGACCCTCCAGGCCCCGAGTTGCCGGCTTCCAGAGACTGATCACCGACCTCCCTGTGGCCCAAGGCAATCCAGCTCTGGTCTTGCCCAGGGCTCTCAAGAGATGATCTCTTATCACCTTTGGGAGACGTTCTCTCTACAGAACCATGATCTCTCTCACTGAAGGAGGCAGGCTGACAGGAATCTGGGAAGCCTGCTTGCTGAGTTCCTCGCGGTGCTCTTTGTTCAGAACCCGTGTGAGACTCGCCTAATTCATACCCGTTTTCTCTGGCTTCACAGGCCTCAGGCACTGGGGGTGAATTTTCTTCATGGTTTACAAGTATGTAGTCCATGTGTAGAGCATGGTGATCTTCATTCTTCTCTGCGTACCTTTCTTCCCTGTGTTCTGGGGTTAGCCGCTCAGGCTCTTTGATGATAGGAATTACTTTTTCTTCTAACTCTGATACTCCCTCGCAGGCACCTGAAAGTGGAAGGTGAAGGCGAGAAGGGGCGAAGAAGGTGGAATTAACACATTATGTGATTTGTGATCTTTGCAAATGATCCATCTAAGGAGAGATAACTTATAATTTTTTTGGGGGGGGGGTAGAGCTGTTTTATTTTCCCACACTCTCAAAGAGAGGTATTATAAAAGCAGCAGACATTTACTGCTGTTGATGCAGGATTTGGTTAAGCATGCATTGCAAATGCAGTTAGTTCCTCTTTTTTACCCGTTTGGTAGGAAGAGCTCGGTTTACAAATACTTTAATCGCGTAAAAGTGGCAGTTTCCGGGAGTTGGGGGTGGGGTTGGGGAGGGGTTGGGAGGGGGCGGAGGATCGGATTGTTTCTTACCATTTGGTGGTCCTATGTCTCCACCTGCTGGTGAATCCGACTTATCTGTTCCTACTTCCCAGTCAATGTTAGATGGAGACAACTCGAGGTTGGAGTGGGCTCCCTGCGGCAAAGAAACCGACTCAGGATCTTCATGAATGTGCAGCACAACCAGCTGTCCAGGCTGGCTGTTTGGGGCTTCTTCGTGCTTTTCCTTGCTTCTTTGATCGGGAAGGGCAGAAAGTAGTATCTCGGCTGCGTCGCTGCCCAGAGAGTCACCCTCAGGGGACCCAGCCTCCTCCGCTTGGACACCAAGAGTAGGTTCTGTGAGATAGGACAAATCAAAGGGTGGTGTGTAAGGTGACAGCGATCGCTTTAGAGCATCTTCTTCCGAGGGAGGGTCACCACCATAGAGAAAATGCTCAGGCTCTTTCATTAAATCGATATCATCGATATTTTGGCCCATGACATCATATTCAAAATCACCCCACGAGGCTTCGGATGAACAGACATCTTGCTTCCCTGGATCCCCGTCAACTGGCGTTTCGGGATTGCCCTCTGACAGTGTCAGTTTACTCATGTCATCTATGGTTCCCGTGGATGTGTTAAGACCTGAGGCATCGCTGAAACTGTGGTCAAAGGCGGCTTCGCTGACATCCAGACAAGTGTCTGAGGCCAGCAAGGCATCAGGACCGGCGGCAGAATTCTCGGTAGCAAAGGGCTGCTCATGGTCCACCAAGGCTCCTGCATCTGTCCGGCTTTCCGGGGAAAAGCCCTCTGACATCGGCGAGCCGCTGCTGTCCACAGTCAGCTCGTGGAGAGTTACAAAAATACCCGTTCCCACGTTTTCAGTCATTGGGCTTGCTCTGTCGGCAAGCTGCGGATTTGGTGCTGGATCTGGGGCAGCTCCTGTCTCGGATGCTTTAACACCTGTATTCTTTCCGCCACTGATTTCAGAAGGTTCAGGGGAAGCTTTGCGAGAGGCAGGCTGAGACGAGCCTCCGGTGTCTGCTGGTTCACTGACCGGGGCCAGTGCAACCACAGCCTCAGAAGATAGTTCTTGATTGCTTGGGACAAATTCCTGCCCGGGTTCCAGCCTGGGCTCTTCATCCGTGTTCGGCTCAGGGAGGTAGAACTCACCAGCTTCCCCTCCGGGTCCCACTCCAGCCCTGATGTACTGCTCCGTCGCTGGCTTTGCTTCGTAATCATGATATACATCAGGGCTGCTGGACACCTGAGAACTGCTGTCCTGGTCACAGTGAGTCAGTATGTCTGGATTCTCACCATCTGCTTTCAGGCTGAAGGGCTGCTTAGCGTCCATCCACAAGTCAGGCGACGCTGAGGCCAGTTCCCCATCCTCTTGGAAGTTGCCGTGCAAAATATCTGGAACAAATGTGCCTTGGGGGCCCTCCCTAGGGGTAGAGACATCCCATTCAGAGCCCGACTTCTTTATCAACTGTGTGGAAGAATGAACGGTGGGGAAATCTTCGGAGGCGATGGTTGGATTCGCTCTTTCACCGCGATATGATTTTCCTTCTTTCCACCAGTTTGTTTCTTGACACTCAACCGTTGAAACGTCAGACATCACACATCCGTTTTCATCTGTGTGAGTAAATGTTGGGTCGGGCTGACCCTGGACGGGCAGCACTGCATTCTGACATTGCCGATCTCCGGGAGGTGTTTCCGACGTTGGTTCTTGAGCAGTAGAAGACATGAAGCTTTGCTCTCTGGAATCCTCTTTAATTTGGTTCAGTATTACCAGCTGGCTAAGCTGATCAGCTTCCGGATCTGGCTGCCTTGGTTGAATGTTCCAGAGTTGCTCATGGGAGTTCTCATCATTGCTATCCAGGAAGGGTGACCGACGTTCCTCAGTGAAAGGATTGGTAAATTGCGTTTCCATGGGATCCGTATCACCCTGAGCGGGTGCTCCCCAGGAACTCACATTTTGGAACGCTGACGAACTCACGTCTAACACACTACTTGAGCTAGGTAATTCCCTTTCAAATGTACTCTCCTGCAGGGAGGCCTTCCACCACTCAGTACTCTCGGTGGAGAAGCCAAGCATTCCCAATGCAGAATAATTCTCATTCTTCGATTCACTTTGGGGGGAGATTTGCCATAGGGTATCTCCCGTCTTCACTGTTCCAGGAGATCTGGTCTCCTTTTCCGCTGCTGTGATCTGCAGTTCACTCTCCTTTAGTGGCGAGAAATTCCAGTGATCGGGGCTGTTTTGTTTATTGTCACAGAACGGGGTTGACTCTGTGGGTTCTGAACTTGCTCCATAGGCAGAAAATTCATCACGGGCATCAGCTGGGGCCGAGAACTTATTAGGTTCATTCAGTGAATCCCAAGCCCTGGGTTCACTCTGAGCAGTTTGGCAAGTGCCCACATGGGTTTCTTTCTCCACTGACCCTTCATCCCCTATGCTGTCGTCATCAGAACCTGAGCTCGTTGCCATGAACCTGGCCTCCTCTGGCTGCGGGGTTTTAGAAATGTCATGCTCGCTTTTCTCCTGACAGCTAACCACTAGATTTCTTTCTTGATAGGCAGTGGAATATTCTGAGTATTTGCCTGTTTCAGGGCTGGATAAAGAGGAAAAGGAATCACCATCTAAGGAGTCATTCCAAATCTCTAAAAATTTAGGAACCTTGTGATCTAAGCTCTTTTCCAACCTGTCCATTCTGGTTTGCTCCAGGTCCTTCATTTCAGTAATCACTTCTACTTGGCTGTCAGTAGTAATGAGGGCAGATTCTCGGTGATACTGTTTGCTCCAATCGTCTTCATGCTGCTTCTGATGCGCTGTGCTGGGTCCCTGGTCCCAGGAAGGCAATGCAGCTGAAGAATCGTTTAGGCCAGGACTGGATGCACTGGAATGTGTATACTCGCTAGAAATACTATCCCTGCGATAATTTCCTGATGGGTCAGCTCCTGGAGG
Organism: Procyon lotor; assembly: GCA_028646535.1. Classification (NCBI taxonomy): domain Eukaryota; kingdom Metazoa; phylum Chordata; class Mammalia; order Carnivora; family Procyonidae; genus Procyon; species Procyon lotor. Next base: position 13,262,938 of record CM053615.1, read on the forward strand.
GCCGTCTTCCGTACCCTCGACTTCAGGATTCTTAGTTATCTCAGAACTCGGTAAATTGACTTGCATGTCATTGTCTATAGAGGCATCCCAAATGTCAAGGCTTTGGGGACATTTGTGGGGTGGCTCTTGGTTCATGCTCTCTGGCTCCAGAACGATACATTTTCCAGTTTTCTCAAGATCCATCTCAGGTAAAGACACAGTTTTTGTTAGTTTCAGCCCATCTGAAATTTCCGTAGCTTCCCCTGAATTTCTGGGATCCATGAGGTGCTTTTCCCAGGTCTCTTGGGCCTGCGGGTCGTTTGTGGACAGCTCTGTGTGCCCTTCACAGGGATCCAGATTGTAGGACCCGCTCTCATTCTCTAAAACCTCCGGAGGTTCCTCAGTCTGAGGACTGGAAGTGACCGAACGAGAACTGATTTTGCTGGATTCGTCGCAGATTTCTTGATATTGAGATGCCGCTGGGGAAGAGCATTCCTGGCCGCTGGGCCCTTTTCCAGAAATCTCTGAGGCTCTATCTAGCCTCTCCTCCTCACTGAGGTGCTCCCCAGCAGTAGCTCCACGGGCTTCCTCCTCACCTTCGCTTTGTCCATAGTGAGGAACTTTCCACGGTTCTGAGTGTGCAAAATGCCCCGGATTCTCAAGGGTGGCTGCCCAGGATGCCGCATCCCTTGGCAGGGTTCCTCTGCCTGTGTCCTGCTTACCGGGATCAAGGGCTCCTGACTCATTGGCTCCAGAAGCTTCTAGCACCTCTGGTATATAACTGTCCTTAATTTGTTCCGATGAGTTGGGACTTTCAGGGGGTGACTTGCGTTGTTCAGAATCTGTAACGTATGATGGGCCCGGTGTCATTAACGAAGACATGTCATTATCTCTCATGACGGAATCCCAAATATTATTTGCGATCTGCTGCCCACTTTTTTCACTCAGGGCGTGATACTCCTCGGCGGGAGGGTCCTCGCCGTGCTCAGAAGAGGCAGGGAGTTCCCAGTCCACCTGATTCGATTCCTGATACTCCACACCCCACGGTTCCAGCTGTCTCACGGAAAATCGGGTCTCGGGTTCGGGACCTTCAGTCACGTATCCTTGTGCTTGACCTTCGCTGGAGATCGCCACGCCGGCACTGCAGTCATCCCAGTCCAAATCGTTATCCATATCGGAGATGGTCGCAGTGGACTGCGTGTCCTCCAGAATCACTCTGTTCCACAAGTCGAGGCTGTCGGGGACTGCCTGGCGGGAGTTGGTGCTGCTGTGCAGAAGTGTGAGCTGACGGTTGGTCTCATTGTACAGCTGCATCATGCTGGGGTCATCGTAACTGGACAGGCTGCTCTCCCCGATGTCATCGTCCAGGGAGATGTTCTTATCATCGGTGGGCTCTGTCTCGAGTAAATCTTTATCGGAGTCATGAGTGACATTTATTTGACAACTGTTATCTGCATCAGGGGAACCCCACATTTCCAGGTTCCCGGGACCTGAGCTAATTCGATTCCTGGGTGGCTGCTCTGGGGACCGAGGAGGGATTTCAATCTCCCCCGGGGTGCAGTTCGTGTCTTTTGACTCCGAGCCTCCCTCTTCAGCAAATGGCTTGTTTTCTGTTTCTTTTTCGTCTCCAGCAAATGTTGGCGAAGTGTAAGAGTCAGACGTGGAGTAGTTGGTGTCTAAGGGGGAAGGCACCGAATCTTCCCCCATGTTGGATGCGCTGTAATCGGAACATTTATATAAGAAGGAATCTTCCCAAGGTGCCAGGACGTCTGACCCGCCTTTCTTGAGACCCTCCTCGAAAAGGTTCCAGGAATCGACCTTTTCATACACCTTCCCCCTAATTCTTGCATCCACAAAAGCATTCTGATCTTCCGGTGTTGGCTTAGAGCTATTCCATGCGAGATCCAGATCGGAGCTAGGATTCCCAGATATCAGGATATTATCCCTGGGGCTGTGGTTCTTCTGGCCCCAGATTTCTTCTTTATTTGCCTCGCTGGGTGAATTGTCTTCTGAAGGAAAAGAAAACCCACTTTTCGCCATGGCCCACTCGCTCGGGTCCCTCACGGACGGTGTCTCACCACTGGTTGGGTGTAGGTTCCAGGCATTAGTCAGAGCTTTGGTGCCATCTTCTTTACCAAAGGCACTCCAGGCTGGGAACGACACCGCAGCAGCTGGGTTGCCGTCCTCTGTGGGATTTCCCCAGGGCTCCGGCATCGCTGTGGGAGAGCGATCAGAACGCCACAAGGCGGCAAAGTCCTCTATCAGGTGATTTGTTCCCTGAGGAGAAGCCTTTGGCAAATTCGATTTCTCTGGGGGCACGTTCTGAAACTGCAAAGTGTCCTCATTTCGGTCTTGCATATGATTGCTGCCAAGCCCAGGCTGACCGAACTCAGACTCCCAGGGACTTGACTTTGGGAATTCGAGACTCTTTGGTTGAAATATGGAATCTGAGGCTCTCCTGTCTGCTGGGTTTGGCTTATGATCTTTCCATGATGCAGGGCTCTGGAAGACAGACTCCTGCTCGCTGGAACTCCATGCATCGCCAATATTTTTAGAGTCGATTTCCAAACCACCCCACCAGCTGCTGCACCTCGCACGGGTCTGCGGTGGCCCGATGTGACCTGTGTCTATTGCTTTTTGGGTCACATTCTCTGGATAGAGTAGAGCTGGTTCTTCGGTAGACGGTGAGCTTTCTACAAAGCTATTCATGGGTGTTGGTGGGACCCTCTTTCCAATATTTTTTAGCCTTTCCGGTGAAGGAGATTCATCTCGCACAAAACCCGTCAGGTTCAAATTTCTTTCAGAGGGATCCCGGGGACTTTCTTGTCTCTGATGAAACTTCTCATCGAATTCCACAAGGTTATCTTTGCCAGCCCCTGACAAGAGCGAACTGGATGAATAATTAGACATGTCCATCCCTATCCCACTGATTTCTTTAGGTCCGCTGGGGGGTTGTCCTTCTGATGAATCACTATTGGGGAAGAAGTCGTCTGCAGGAGAGTAGTCTGCAGAATGGGAAGATGGTTGGGACTGCCCAGAAGCCATGGGCGCTTGGTCAAAGTTGAAGAGATCAAAGGATTCACTGTGTTCTCCAGACCGGGCGTGCTCCTCAGCGACCGCTCCTTCGGGGATGGGACTATAAGAGTCAAACCCCGGGAGGAGGCTGTGGTGAGGCCCCACACCTTCTCCAACTGGACTGTCATCACTGAGGAAAACTGAGCTCTCCTTGGACGAACGGCTGCTCCTAATGGTGGCCAAGCCGCTATCAGGGCTGACGAGGTCTACATTGCCATCCACCTGAGCCTGGTTAGAATCGTTCAGATCTGGAGGGTTTTCTATGAAGTTCACGGAGCTGGGCTGTGGCTCTATGTCGGAGCCATACAACTCCATAATCCCGGAGGATCCCTGGGACAGCGGGGCGCTGCCTGCCACAGCTTCGGTCGAGGACGTGCGGCTGTTGGAGGCCATCTCTGGGCACCTCCTGTTGATGACTTCCTTGACAAGAAGAAGCACCTGATCACAGGTCACCAAAGGGTTCTCCTGCTGGTACACCAGGATCTCGTCGCAGCCACACTCAAAGGGCTCCAGCTCTAGGCAAGGGTTCTGGCATTCCTCCAGTTCACAGCAAATCTGTCAGGGAGGCACAGGGGTTCATGTGAGCGCTCGGGCACTCTGCTCTTTGCAATCTGTCTTTCTTAGTTCTTCTTAATATAAAATTAACCTACGTGCATCGTCTACAAAGATCTCAACAACTGAAGACCGGGCGTAATGTAAGACACGGACAATCCCACTTAAAATACCACCACCTCTTTCTACTATCCCATCGAACTGGCTTTTCTTTTAACTCAAAAGCCAGCTGCTCAAAGTTGTTTGCCCTGGAGAGTTACAGGTTGAGAGATTTAAACCATTCAAGTCATTTCCTTGGTGTAAAATAATATCATCTTCCAACGGGAGTGAAACTCAAGTTTGCAAAAAGCAGAGATAATGCTGGTTGCTGAGAAGTGTGTGTGGGGTGGATCAGTGTGGGTATGAGGGGAAACTGAGCAGGAGGAGGAATCCAGGACCTGCTTTTCCCTCCGAAAGCCTCCCAAGGCAAAGGAGAAATAGGAAGGAGAAAGCTACCAGGGGTGGAGCTTTCCAACAGCACACGAGCCCCAACTATCTCTTCCCGCCCCCCACGAAGCATCGACACGGAGCCCAGAACAGACAAAGCTGCCCTCGGATGCCAAGAGAAGGAGTGACAGCTGGTGTGAGGCTGGAACCAGGCTGCAGCTCTCTAATTTAGGAAATGTCAGGGATATTTTGCCCGCTGGGCTTTTGAAATGGCCCCACAGGATTAGCAGAGGTAAGAGCAACAACACTGAAAATAACTAGGGAGATCACGTAGATAGTGTAACTATTAACAGTAATTGTTTCCATATGTTTTATGTGCAGTTTCTTTCATCCTCACAATACTTCTGTAAAAGGTAGGGATTCTTTATCCCCGTTTTTCCAGTGATGACACAGAGACACAGCAAGGTCAGATACCTTGACCGCCGCCATGCAGGTGACACATGATGGAGCCATGTGGTGAATTCTGCAGAGGCTGACCCTTAACCAACTGCAGTCACATGGACTCGGAGGGTTTCCTCTAGGGCAGTCTGGACCTTGTGCCTGCTCAAGAGTGTGTCTCAGGTGGTGGGGGGGCATGGAGAAGAGGAGAGGCAGGCAGAGCGGGCTACAGGGCTCCTAATTCACTGGCTCATCCACTTTTGTCCGTTTAAGATTAACCAATTTTTAAACCGCTTTGCTACTAAAGTGATTTGAAAACCACCATATTGGAGGCTTAGGAGATGTAAGTCGGCCCCTAGGAAACCAGTGACCAGACAGAGAATTGAGCTTGGAAACCCAGTGCAGAGCCAAAGCATTGAAAAAGCCACAGGCTGGTGATACAATGCGCAGGCGTGTGAGGGTCAGAGGGGGTTACAAAACACATCTGCAGCAGGACCAGAGGGGGGCTCTTTCCTCTTTCACATTTGGACTTGGGAATGCACAGAAGAATCCGTGAGTATCTACAGCCTCATTCAATACAGCCAAAGTGGATCTCTTGGGGGACAGCAAGTGAGGATGGAGAACGAGAAAGGAGTCTTGAGAGACTTTGCCTGCTGCCACCGGTGGATAGACAGGTGTCTAACCCGTTAGTGACGAAAGATAGTGATGTAACTGTTCTATGTTCACGTCGTCCATATTATAATGAATCATGCAGGTTCTCACATTAGCTGTTAAATACCCCGGTCGGGTATAGCCAGTGCCCTATTTTGATTAATTTTGTCTACTTCTTACATTATTTCCGAAACACTGGGTTAAAAAACTCAGTTATCAACCAAGAGGAGCTGACTCATTACCCAGTCAGAATTTCAGTACTTAGAGACAAGCCAATTCTGATCAAAGCATTAGATCACCAGTTACTAAACACTGGCCATCAAATAGGTATTTAGATAGGGACTAAATTTTTTTTTTTTTAGGTATAATCAAGTAGCAGTCTTCAAAGAAAATATCACCCCCAAGAGGACTTGACTTTCTTTGGGTGAAACGGATACATTCTTTCTCTCTATGGATTCAGTCTTGAAGGCAAATAGATACAGTGATCTTCTAAAAGGCCTCATGTGGTCATTGGGATGAAAGGCATAGCACAGGGAATATAGTCAATGATATTTGTGCTGTGTGATGATGGTAACTACACTTGTGGCCACCACATAATATACAGAGTTGCTAAATCACTATATTCTACATGTGAAACTAATGTAATACTGAGTATCAACTGCACTTGACTACAAAATAAATTTTAAAAATAAAATAAAATTAAAAGGCCTTGTGTGTGTGGAGGTGAAGGGTGCCAAAAGGTACAAGCTTCCAGTTACAAAATATAAGTCCTGGGGATATAATGTGCAGTGTGATGACTATAGTTGGCAATACTGTATCATATATTTGAAAGTCGCTAAGAGAGTGGATTGTTAAAGTCCTCATCACACAAAAGAATTTCTTGTAACTATGTGTGATGATGGATGTTAACTAGACTTCCTGTGGTGCGATCACTTCACAATACGCACAAATATCAAATCGTTATGGTGTACCCCAGAAACCAACATAATGCTATATGTCAATTACACCCCAATTTTTAAAAAAGGGCCCATGTTTATCTCACTGCCAAATCTGATTAGGTGATTTTTGGGTGACATAGCCTCAAAACTAAAAAGTAAAACTCTGAAAAATTTTAACTAGAAATATGTACATACATACATAAATGGCCCAATGTGCAAAATACCCCCAACATTTCTCAAGGACCTTATCTCTCGGGTGTGTTTCCTTGAGCTTCGGATCCTTTACCACGTCCCACCACGTGTTGTGACAACCGGCCGGTTGGGAAGCGAATGGGCGGGAGTGAAGGCGGTCCTTACCTGACTGCACAGCTCGAGGTTCTGGGAGTACACGGCGATCTGCCGTCTGGGCTGCTCTACCTCCGACAGGTAGCTGGCCAGGAGGATGAGGACATCAAAGCCGAACTTGTCTGCAAATGCTTTCAAGTCACTGCTGATATTGCTGTGAAACATACAGTTCTGAAACAACAACAAGTGCGTTGACATTAATGCCGGACCGCCTCGCCTCAGGGAGTTGTGCCACAAACTGGTCCCGCCTTGTGATGCGTAAAGACAGTATTCATTATCGGACGCAAGCGAGAGAAACACACAAGTTTGCAAACTTTCACGCTATGGCTTAAAACATCCTTTGCTTGTTTGTTTTCCTAACCCAAGGAAGGAAGGAGTCTTGGCCAATATTTTTTATTTTTTTAAGACAGAGAGAGAGAGAGAGAGAGTGTGTGTGAGTTGGGGTTGGGGGAGGAGTGGGGGAGGGGAGAGGGAGAGAAGTGGGGAGAGAACCCCAAGCAGACTCCCCAATGCAGACAGAGCCCCCGTGGGGCTCCATCTCACCCTGAGATCATGACCTGAACTGAAACTAAGAGTCAGAGGCTTAGCTGACGGAGCCACACAGGCACCCCAGGCATCTTGGCCATTATTAAGATAATTTAGACAAGGAACGAGTGCCTTAGCAGTTTTTTCCTAAAATATTTATTTGAATGTTGGCTATGTAAAAAATACTTTTCCTTTTATTGTTCACAGGATTAGGAATAGCTGCTGACTCTTACTACAACCCGTCGCTAGAAAAATAGGAGGAAGTTGTTGTTCTTTTTTTAACAACTGTTTTCCAATGATGATTATAGTGCCAAGAAGAAGCCATAAGGATGACTCTAGCTAAGCTAACCGTATGCTTTTTTTTTTTTTTAAAGATTTTATTTATTTATTTGACAGAGAGAGAGAGATCACAAGGAGGCAGAGAGGCAGGCAGAGAGAAAGGGGGAAGCAGGCTTCCCGCTGAGCAGAGAGCCCGACGCGGGGCTCGATCCCAGGACCCTGAGATCATGACCTGAGCCGAAGGCAGAGGCTTTAACCCATTGAGCCACTCAGGTGCCCCTAACTGTATGTTTTTTATTCCGGTGTAGGAGTCCAGGAGATTTATGCAAGGGCTATGTTATCAGATCTTCTTGCTCTCTGTGCAGCTAAGAAAGAATGAATCATTGTGGAAAAGGACCCCACTACCACAAACCACATTATCTCCAAATATGAGCTGGCCTTTTTCAGTTTTATTAACGGCAATAAGAACCACGTTGTTGGAACAGTTGTTTCTCTTTCTTAAAGGAAGGAACTGAAGACCAGATGTTAGCCCTTAGCATAATGCCAGGCATATACTAGTTGCTCAAAAAATGTTTTTGCTTTTGTTTTAAAGATTTTATTTATTTACTTGAGAGAGAGAGAGAGAGAGCAAGTGAAAGTGAGCATGAGCAGTGGGAGGGGGGAGGAGCAGAGGGAGAGGGGAAGCAGACTCCCGGATGAGCAGGGAGCCCAATATGGCGCTTGATCCCAGGACCCCGGGATCATGACCTGAGCCAAAGGCAGATGCTTCACCCACTGAGCCACCCCGGCGCCCTAAGAAAATGTTTTTGAATGACTGGAGAGACACACACACTCAATCAGCCTTTGCTACATAACCCTCTATCTACATAACCCTCTGCATAACTCACAGCATATATATGTGTGTGTGTGTGTATGCTGTGATTATATATATAATATATATGTATGTGTATATATATGTGTGTATATATACATGTATTATCATAGACTATCGACTGACAGTCGACTGCACTATTCAGTTGAAATCACCACAATGTGCACTCAAGAGAGATGAAGAATTCTATTAATTTTTTGTTCTGATATAAAAGGCATCAGAACTGTCTGTGCCCCTGGTAAAGTATTAAAGCGACACAGAAATATGTACCATAGGGAGTGGAGGGGCCACGAACACCCTCTCCAGGTAACTGTGACCTGGAGCCAGACAGTTCAGCGCACAGAGGTGAGGGCATTTTCCGTGCCCAGATTTATGTGCGTACGTGGTTGCTCTTGGAAACTTGTGGATTTCATATTTGTGGTTCAGGTTATTTACCGGCTGCTTAAAATATCCATAACACATGTACTCTGTAATTCTGCTGAGTTGAATGTTAAGTCTCTGAGGCCCCCGAGAGGCCACAAGAGACACCTGACAGGTGTGGGAGCCCAGCCCCTCACCAGCTCCCACACCTCAAGGAGCGCTTGTTGTCTACCTCTGCAGCAGCCACTCTCACTAGGCATCTCCAGAGAACACGGCCCTTTTTGGGTACAAGGAATTGCAGGTGGGAATCGACAAAGCTCTCAGGATACACTGTTGCCGAATACCAGGGATCTATATTGTACTGACTTGGTAGTGAAATTTATGACAGTCAAATACAATAGCATCTTGCAACATGTGTCCCAGAAAGCATACTGTCAGTTTTCATGCTTTTTATTTATTGTCCGTGTGTCACAGTAATAATCTTGAGATACTTAAAAAATTAATTCACTCACAATAGAAGTAGATATTTAAAATGATATATATTTTCAAATTGGACCTCATATTATACACAATGCACATTCCACAGACGAAATTATTTCGAATCATCACTGATGTTGTCCCTCAAGAGGACCTCAGTGCTGAGCTTTCTGCCATCATGAATTATAAAAGAAGCTATAGTCCTGAAGGAAAACAAGAATGGACAGCAACTACCTACGTCTTACCTCCTACATCCTCCAGACTAACGGTTCTGGCCAAAAAGCTTAACAATTTCCCTTTCAAAATATTTTTTTCAGTATGTACACAAAACCCCCCACATTCAGTTATAAATGCTTGAAAGAAGATACACTTCTAAGAGATTTTTCACATATAATAATAATTATTACCAGACTCCCGGCTAGGTCACCTGAACAAAAGAAGGCAGGTTTTACTGGTAGCTGAGCACAAGAATAGGATTCAGTAGATTCAGCATTATTCAAAGCCATACTTGTGGAACATTTGCTATTCCGAACTGTTGGCTGAGCTCCAATCTGTTTGGATTCTTCTATGTGCAAATGGTGGCTCTAGGATCTTGCTGGACTCAAGTCCAGAGGCTTTGGCAACAATAAGCATCTCGTTAGGCATGCAGTCTCAGGCCACACTCCAGACCTACTGAAGCAGAAACTACATTCTCTAAAAATCCCGGGTGATTTGAAAGCACGCTGGAAATTGAAAAGCCATTTCAAAAAAGGGAGGCATATATTCTTTGATGTATTTTCCCTGACCCTTCCTTTGGGTTCTTTCAATGCTCTCATTTCCTTGGGACTTTTATTAACTCACACCCTAAGCTCCTTGTTCCTCACACCACCTTCATCATAAAAATCACCCCAGGGCGGGTGATGTTTCTGAGCCACTTTGCCGGAATCTCTCATTTCTCCGGTCGACGACTGGGTCCAAGATTCTGTATTTTCATTATGTACCTCAAGTGATTCTTCAGATCAAGCTCCTTTGGGTGGTCCCCCGCTCTCCTCCAGGTGGCCCCCAAATCCACACGACCATATTAAGTGTTGAAAAAAAAACAAAGATTCCTGTGAATCACTTAGGCACGTTTCATGTTACACTACTTCCAAAATGGTGGCCATCAACAGCTGTGTGCTGTCTACCGTCATGTAATTGACCAAACCAGAGTTGATCTTAATGGCTTTGGGGGCGTGTCAGCAGAATCATGGAGAAAACAGCATCAGACAAGGGAGCGAGTGAGAATCTTCAGGAATCTGGGAGGCAGAGTCTGTTTGTTCCGCTTTTATGCCGGTGCTATTTGCATAGGAAATAATTTATTATTGTCTCCTAGCTACACAGGGAGTCATGTGCTACTGCAGCTCTTATGTCGCTGACAAGCGAGGCTGGCCCTGAATAAACAGCACTTCATCATCAACACAACCCAACTGTAGATACAGGTTGGCATTTTATTGCCCCCATCTGCCTTCCACCTGATAAATTACTGTTTTAGTTACACGTATACAAATACTATTTGTTAATCTGCTCAAATGTCTCCAAAATGTCTCCTCCACCTTCAGTTAAAATTATATACATGCATGTATGTGTATCTCACTCAATTTGCCAAAGGTTTAGAAAATGAAGAGCTCCTCCAGTAACTTACCACCCCCTGCCCCTACCGCACAGTCCTTCACCTTAGCAGCGGGACCCCAGCCTGAGATTGCTGCAAGGAATGTACACAGTTACTTTACTAATCATTGTAGCCAGGAACTAACTGGCTGGCACAAACCCCAGCCTATTCTAATGCATCAACTAGGAAAGATGGGAAGTTTCTCTGTCACTATCCTTTGTCACTCAGGGGTCCAAAGGTTTGATCATTAAACATTCTTAGAGGTCATGAGTCCTTTTGCCTGAGTGATTTCTAGTTTTGTAATGAGCTGGACGACCCCGGAAGTGTGGGGGAGAAAAAGGCTTTATTATTTAAAGGTGAGTTTCATGGTCATGATGACAAAGAGCAGGGAAACAGAAATGATATGGTTCTACTTAACTCATATCACAACCGAGATAGTGACAGTGATAGTGTCCAGGAGATTCATTACATTTGTGGTTGGAAGTTTGCAGACAAATGCAGTGGAAAATTCCATTCTCTCACGAAATCCTACTTTAGTTCTTACGCCATTGCTCTGAAAAACTGAGTCTTTATGCCATGTGCTGAGAGCTGTAGCGCATCACATGAAATACAGGTGATCTAACTAATGTCTTGAAAACATCTGAGTACTGAAATGTGGCTATTCCTTAGAGAGAAAAACCCACTCTTCTGACATTGCTCATATAGTCCTATCCTGTAATGTCTCCTGAAGTCCTCTGTCTGGTTTCTGCCTCTATCCTCCCATTGAAATTGCTCTTCAAAAGTACCAATCGTGGGGGCACCTGGGTGGCTCAGTCGGTTGAGCATCTGCCTTTGGTGCAGATCATGATCTCAGGGTCCTGAGATGGAGTGCTCTCATCGGGCTTCCTCCACCAGGGGGGTCTCCTTCTCCCTCTGCCTCTGCCTGCCGCTGTGCCTACTTGTGATCTCTCTCTCTGTCAAATAAATAAATAAAATCTTAAAAACAACAACAACAACAAAAAAGTACCTTCACTTCCAGGTGGCAATATCCAAAAGTCACTTTTCTGTTCTTACTCTATTTGACTTCTCCAAAGATTTCCATGAGGTTGGCCCTCCTTTTTCCTTGAAATATGTCCTTCCTTGACTTTGCTGTCATGACATTCCCCTTGTTTTTCCCTCAGCTCCCAGGCTACTCCTAGGTCACCTCTGCTGGTCCCTCTTCCTTTTGAACCTCTAAATGTTCACGCCTCAGACTGTGTTCTCATACCTCTTTCTCTTCTTTATCTACACATTCTCTTCGGGGATCTCATCCAGTAGCCTGGCTTTCAAACCATCTGTCTACCGGTGACAACGAAGCTACATCCCTCTGAAATCTACTCTTGTCTATCCACATAATATTTCCATGTAAATGTCTAATAAGCATCTCAAATTAAAAAAAAAAACAACAAACCTGCCTCTACCCCAGTTTCTTCCATATCATTATTTTTTTTTTCCTTCTTCCGTGTCATTAAATGGCACCACCAGGCGTCCAGTTAATCAAGCCAAACATCTAGAAATCATTGATTCTTTTCTCATTCCTTATCCATCAGGAAATTCTGTGATTTTTATTTCTGAAACATGGTTCAAGTCCAAACGCTTCTCTCCGTCTCTATCACTGTCCTAGCCACGGTCACCATCATCTCTTGCTTAAACAGCGGCGTCAGCCTTCTGACTGATTTCCCTGAAGCTGCTCTTGTGTCTTACAATCAGCTCTTCCCATCACACCAAGAGCAAGCTTTTAGAACTATAAGCAGAATATGACACTTCGCTTACAGATACTCAAAAGTTTTCAGTGCAATTGTTATTATTTACTATCATTTTATTTATTTTTTAACTGGAGGAGGAAGTCTTAATGTCCTCACAATCGAGTTCTTATAAATTAATGGGAAAAAGTAAATAGAAAAACAACAGAAAAATGGTTGACCACAAGACATTCACAATTGAAATACAAATGCCAAAAAATATCTGGGCTCACTGATAATCAAAGAAATCCTTTAACAGTAAAATATTTTACTTTCTCTTTTTCTATGATTGGCAAATACTTCGTAAGGGGCATTCTCATATACTGTTAGAAATACATTCTAAAGAAATAATCACATACTGGCACAAAAGGTTTGTGGACAAAGCTGTTCACTGGGTTATTACTTTAATTACTAAAACTTAGAAACAGGCTAAATGTCCAACCATAGAGAAATGGTTACACAAATTATGAAAGAGTCACACAAAAGAATAGAATGCTATTCTTTTACAAATTTTGGTATAGGAACTGGTTATTCTTATTAAAATTTCCTGCCTTACATCCTTTCTAATATACATGAACTTTCAAGTGATAGTCACACATTTTTTTTTTAAAGGTTTATTTATTTATTTATTTGACAGAGAGGAGAGAGATCACAAGTAGGCAGAGAGAAAGGAGAAGCAGGCTCCCGGCCAAGCAGAGAACCCGATGTGGGGCTTGATCCCAGGACCCTGAGACCATGACCTGAGCCAAAGGCAGAGGCTTTAACCCACTGAGTCATCCAGGTGCCCCAGTCACACACATTTTTAAGTCACTTAAGCAACTCATATTAAGTTTTTAAAGGTGAGGGGATAGAGGAAGTTACATAAAGTTAAATGTGAATCAAAGTCATTTAAAAATGATATAAGATTTAAAAAATGGGTAAAAGAGTGTGTCTCATTATTGAAATCTTTATTTTTTAAAAATATATTATTTATTTATTTGATAGAAAGAAAGAGAGATCACAAGCAGGGGGAGCAGTAGAGAGAGAGGAGGAAGCAGGCTCCCCCCTGAGCAGAGAGCCCAATGCGGGGCTCGATCCCAGGACCCTGAGATCATGACCTGAGCCGAAGGCAGCCGCTTAGCAGACTGAACCAGGCACCCCTGGAATCCTTATCTTTAATTCCAACTTAAACTCAGTGAACGAGCTTCTGTTTGTCTATACACAAATAACAGCTTTTAAAGGATCGAAAAATTGCGTGGTGATTTCTCCTTCTGCTAAGTCACCATGGGTAGAGCCTGCTCCTTCCTTCCCACGGTTTCTCCTCCAAGTGCCACCTGCTCTTCCATAGACATCACTCCTTGTGCTAACATTTTCTATGCAGGTCCAGCATTCTGGATCACACACCCAATCCGAAAACAGCTGTCTCTCTTACAAATTATAAATGAAATACATCGAGTAGGCTTTTAGTAAATGAAATTAATTATTTTCTAATGTCTTGGACCAGCTATGCTAGGAGTTATTATGTTTGAGATTCTTTTCTTCTTATAGGAAATAGAAAAATCAAGTGAGCGGGTATTTTTTTTTTTGCAGGTAGGATAAAAATCATCCTAGGATGATTTTTGATGAAAACAGGAGCACGTCTAGCTTCATTCGGAGGGAACAGTGAGGCTTAGAAACATAGTTTGACAATCCATAACTACCTAACAAGTACAGTGACCAGCACGGATTGCTGAGTTACTAAAATTTAAGAGTACAGTTTGACATTTATACTCTGCATGGATTTATTTCTAGACTGAGGACTATTTTTTTTAATCAAGATATAAGAAAAATGCTGAGGTGTGTACACAAATGTTCTAACTGAAAGCTTTATGATTTATGCTACCAAAATTCCATTATGATGTTTAAAATATTCAGCAATAATAAAGTCTGATAATTTTGACAGGAAAATGATTTATGAGAACACAAAATGCATAAATTAAGAGATTTCATTTATTCTGTTTTCAGCCACTCCTTAATTGGTAAGCAAAGATATTTCCCATGTTTTTACCAGATGTCATTAAAAAAATAAAGCTCTATTGTTCTTATTTTTATAAGCTTGCCAAGGCATTTAAGTAGTAAAAACTTCACTGGGTCTATAAGACTATATTATACATCACACTTTGAAAATAGAGTCAGACAGTACATAATATTCTTCATAGCTAAAAAGAGCTCCAGTGTGAAAAGATTTTGTGAAGATTAAAAATGCTACATTATATAAATGAGTATGTAACATATGTATATCAATGTGATTTTTATTTAAATCAATAGTGAATTGCCTATCATAATTTAACCAAGCACAGTGTCTACCTTAAGCCCTCTGTTATATGCTTTGCATCATCTCATGTAAACTTGAAGATGCCCTGAGGAGGTGGGTAACATCATTTCTGTTTCACACTACGAGAAAGGAGGTTCTGAGAGGTAAAGACACTGATGTCACACAGCTGATCCGGGTGAAAAATGGGAGGTGAGCCCATATTCTAACCTTTATGTTTTCCTTGAATGAGAAATTCTTCATCACCATAGACGCTACTAATGAATTCTGGTTTTAATTTAATAAAAAACACTTTTTCGCCACTCTGTGACTATTCGGTATCGATCTGCTTTCCTTACTATACACAAGCAAGCCACACTCCTGATTTTAACAAATGCTGATAATAATGAGCTGCTTACATTTTTTGATGATTTGATATTATCAAGCTTTATGACCAATTTTCACCTTTTCATCTACTCTATAAAATGTAAGTGTAGGATGACCATTAATTGTATGTATAGGCCTAAAATTGAAAACTCACCTAAGGAAACTGCTACGAAGAAGAACGTTTTTTACATTCTTGAAGCAATATGTACTTCTAAAAAGTCGGGCATGCAGGTGTATGCAGAAAACATAAAAAAACGGAGGAATGGCATGGTCACGGGCTACCCAGAGTTACCCCATGTAGTTTTGCTTCCTTTGGTAGCTTCCATGCACAATGGAAGCATCTTGATTTACATTCAGGATATAAAAGTCTGTGGACTCTGAGAAACAAACTGAGGGGTTTAGAGGGGAGGTGGTGGGGGAATGGGGGAGTCTGCTGACGGGTATTAAGGAGGTCACGGATTGCAGGGAGCACTGGGTGTTATACATAAACAGTGAATCTTAGAACACCACATCAAAAACTAATGGTGTACTGTATGGTGACTAACATAACACAATAAAAAAAATAAATATAAACACACACGTTACCTAAGCATGCTCCCAACATTGTTTCTTCTGCTCAAAAGCCCAGAGAAACCAGGAATTAGGATTGCAAAAGATGGATGGGGAGATAAAAGACGTAATTTTTAACCAGAAGAGAATGGATATCTTCATAAGAAGCGTGAAAATTAACTAAAGGAGGAAAAAGTAAAAAAAAATAAAATAAAATAAGAAAATAAAGGGAGCCTCATTGAGAATGATGTCAGGGGGGCAGCAGGGGAAGCTCTCACACTTTACCACTTGTTATCAAGTGGAAGAGAGACCCTGCACATAACAGGAAGAGAGACCCTGCACATAAACACTACTTTACTACCCCCGAAGGAGGAAGACTTTCCTTCTGCCTTGGTAACAGCCCAGCCAATGAGAGACTGTCACAACTCAGCCAATGAAAAGCCATGATACTTCGAACTCCCTGTTTACTCCGATGGACTTTTTGTTTCCAACAAACAGCCCTCCCTGCTCCCCATTTCCTCTACAAAAGAGTATTCTTCTCCTTTGTTCTGCTGACTTGCCTATGGTTTTCCATAGCTTGCTTGACCTGGATTGCAATTCTCTGCTACTTCTGAATAAACCCTTTTTTGCTGGTAAAATAACTGACAGTTTTAATTTTTTTTTTTTTTTAAGATTTTATTTATCTGACAGCGAGAAACACAGCAAGAGAGGGAACACAAACAGAAGGAATGGTAGCAGGAGAAGCAGGCTTTCTGCCGAGCAAGGAGCCCGATGCGGGGCTCGATCCCAGGACTCTGGGATCATGACCTGAGCAGAAGGCAGACACTTAACGACTGAGCCACCCAGGTGCCCCGACAGTTTTAATTTTTAAGGTTAACAGAAGAACGTTCGATCCCACCATCTCTTCAAGCGAAGTCTCCTATAAAGGTGCCTCAGTGTAGGTCAAACAGATGCCTCAGTATAGGTCAAGCATGTCATAAGTATTAGAGGAGAAACCAAGAGTTTCTTTTAAACAATCACCCTAGTAAGGTCATCATTTGGGTCAAAGAATTCAAGAAGAAGAGAGAGAACATGTCTGTTCAAAATTGAAAATTATTGGGGCGCCTGGGTGGCTCAGTGGGTTAAAGCCTCTGCCTTAGGCTCAGGTCATGATCTAGGGTCCTGGGATCGAGCCCCACATCGGGCTCTCTGCTCAGCAGGGAGCCTGCTTCCCCTTCACTCTCTCTCTGCCTGCCTCTCTGCCTACTTGTGATCTCTCTCTCTGTGTCAAATAAATAAATAAAATCTTAAAAAAAAAAAAAATGGAGTGGTTTCATGTCAACCTGAAATTAAGCAAGTTGAAGACTTGCCCCGGTCCTTACTGTCTCCATCATAAAGAGAACCAATGTTAACAACCGCAGAGAATTGCCCTGAAGAATGATGCTTATATACCGTACTTCATAGAGGAGATGTCCCAGGCAGACTCTTACAACTAGTTAATAGTAGATTGAATATGTGCATGTGGGGAGTTTCACAACCAATTGAAGATAAATAAGTCACAATCTCATTAACGAGTTCAGCCTAATTTACGTTTTCTTTAAGGACAGACCCATAATCATCAAAACTTTTTTTTTTAATTTTTTTTAAGGTTTATTTATTTATTTATTTGACAGAGTGGAGAGAGATCACAAGGAGGCAGAGAGGCAGGCAGAGAGAGAGGGGGAAGCAGACCCTTCACCAAGCAGAGAGCCCGATGTGGGGCTCAATCCCAGGACCCCGAGATCATGACCTGAGCTGAAGGCAGAGGCTTCAACGCACTGAGCCACCCAGGTGCCCCCAAAAGTTTTTGATACAATATGGATGCAAGGACTCAGCAGGAAAAGGGCTACACTGTTGTTCCCCACTAAGGGCCCCTTTGTTAGAATTTATGTGTGTTTACAAGCACTTCTGTATGGGAATGAGTAACTCAGGACCCATGCGTAATGGAAAATCCGCTCATTAGTTATGCTTTATTTTTGAAATGGTGGAACCTGGGCAACACTCCAGCTACCAGATAATAATACTGAATTATTTCCATAATTGTGTATAGATGTTTAAAAAAATCCCTCTTGGCTTGTTTTGAGCCATAAGCTTGAAAACTTACAGCTTTATTTATTTTTCTTTGTAAAAATAAATCATCTAGTTTGAACAATATTTCCAGAAAGTAGGAAACCTTCCTTCCTCTCTGGGTACCCTTTTCTGATTTATGGAAACCACCAGTCAAGTCTCTGGAGCACTTGCTGTACGTGTACATTACACACACTTCCGATTTTTCTAAGCTGTGTCAATATTAACCTGACCAAATGAAGATCAAACTGTCTCTTTTGTTCCTCACGCTCCTCACATGGGGAGCACAATATGGCTCTTGTCAGAAGTGCTTTATCATTTTGGCTCAAGGAAACTGTCAGTACAGTTTGGGATTCGTTCTTCATGGGCAGATATCCTGATGGGTCTAATGAAGCCTTTCTGCTGACAACTCATTTGCTAAAAATACCCAACCATCACTAAGTTTAAGTGGAGGAATATGGTTGTGTCCCCTTTGCTATCACCTCAATGAAAGTAAGTGTTTTGAAGTCTAAAAAAATCTATGTATCCCGGCACACGCATCTCCCCACTTATGTATGTGTTCTTGCTAGTTTCCATTTGCTCACTGATAAACTTTATGACATTCTTAAATTGGAATCTAATAGGGTAAACACCAATCTTGGAGCACACATGCAGAGCCAACAGTCTGTGTG
Organism: Procyon lotor; assembly: GCA_028646535.1. Lineage (NCBI taxonomy): Eukaryota > Metazoa > Chordata > Mammalia > Carnivora > Procyonidae > Procyon > Procyon lotor. Next base: position 13,281,202 of record CM053615.1, read on the forward strand.
TGCCATTTGTTGCAATCTAAGCTAATTACCAGAAACCCCCTCCTGCAAACAGATACACTCTGGGGTGTGTGGTTTGATTTTCATTTGGAGACGTCTGTGTGTGGGGATCTCAAGGAATTCATTTTCAGGGAAGGACACTGTATTATCACAACTCTCTTGGTCCTAAGTCACAGAAACTTACACTGACTTCAGAGAAAGAAAGTGAGAAGGATTCGGGGAGTGTTCCCAAAAAAGCAAACGAAGAACCGGGGAGTAAGTTGGGAGGAGGTGGGGGGTTGCCAGGGATGTGCTTCTCCATGCTCTTCTGGCTTTGTTCTCCTTGTGTGTGACCAACTAGTGTCTTCTACGTGCAAGAAAACATGAGCCCATGCAGCTCCAGCGTAGACCCTTTAGTTTCAGACAAGGTTAATTCTCTCTTGGTTTTGAGTCTGAAAACCCCAGAGAAGAAATTCCGGTTGTTCCCACTTGGGTTGGGTGCCTAATCCTGCACCAATCAACTGAGAGAGATTGGAAAGACCCCAAATACAGATATGGCACTCATCATGACAAGATATGGGTAAGAGTCATTTCCTAGAAGAGGAGGCTGAGCAGGTCAACACACAGGTGGGCACCCTAGCTATCAAGCTCAAAGGACTCTCTCTCTCTTTCTTTCACACATACCAGATAATTTCCCAAATCCCCATTTTCTTTGGGGATTGCCCCAGTCACAGACAGAGACTTGGAAATGTCTCTGTCTTAGAATGTTATGCTTGGAAAGTTAACTTGAGTGAAGTGATTTCACTGTTTCATTTCATGGTGGTTTGGACCCCAGTTAAGAGAGGTAGTATAAAAAGGAGTGACAAAGCAAATCTATAAAAGTGTTAAGCTTATGAAATGTAAGTTATGCCTCATCGATCAAAAATACACAGTACCGTCTATTGAACCTAGGAGAAAGAGGCCAAGCCTCCTTCACCTTTATCCTTTCAGGTCAATGTAAAGAATCCCCTTTCTGGCCCCTGATGTCTTCAGATGCTCTGATCTCCCTTATAATGGTCAAACTTCCACTGCTATTTGCACCATACATATGAGACACCAGCGTGCTTTAAATACGAATGAGAAATGATCTACAGCCCCTGCCTAGAAGGCAAAGCATATTTGGGACAGTTGTGTTTATATGTTATCATTTTATACAAGAGTTATTTATAGAAGGGCTTTAAGCAGGCCAAATGCTGGGGGGTGGGGGGCGGACCTGAATTCATAACAGGTAAAAAAGTAATAACGTTAGAGCAGGGTTTCTCAAATTCAGCATTATGGACATTATGGCTGGAAAAGTCTTTGTTGTGGGGGCCACTCTGTATATTTCAGGGTCTTTAGCAGCATCCTAGCCTCTACTTACTGGATGCCAGTAACAAACTCACACCCTGGTTGTGACACATATGTCTCCGGACATTGTCAATTGTCCTCAAGGGGCAAAAGATGCCCTAATTAAGAACAACTTCGGAGAATAATAGTGGGAGAGTCTTGAAAACTTAATAACTCGAATCACACGTAACTTTTTCAGAAACGTTACTGCATAAAGCAAGACATATCATTAATTCCATCTGGTTTGAGAGGTAGGAGAAAAAAATTTCAGGGATGAGGGCATCTACATGAATACATTGCACTCATCAGCCAAATGTTTCCTTTTTCTAGGTGGGAAACATTAAAAATTTCCATCAACTGCCTTTTAGTTTATATTAGTATGCTTGTAAAATAAACAGCATTTTGATTCTCTTAAACAAAGGAAAAGCAGGATGATCTTCTTTCAAAAAAGAGCCAGGTTTTACTAAAACATCTACTTCCTGTGCCAGGAAAATAAAGTTTTTCTCTGGGTATTTTCCAGAGATTTTTTTTTTTTTTAGTCTAGAAAAATTCTATTAACCCAGGTCAGTAATGGGTAAATAAGGTATTTTTAAACACCAAACTTATATTTGGGATGCCTGAAAATGATATAAAGACTTCCCTGTTAATTCTATTATGGTAACCCCCAAATATGGTGTGTATTGAGGGCAATGCAACATGTCTGGGGCATTATGAGCAGTTCATGACTGGCCAGCATCTGTGTCTGATAACAGGCTACGGGGAAAAATTCATCAAAATCCATTTCTGAGCCTGAATTACCTCAACCTGTATGTCTATATTACTAGTTCATAATCTTGGTTGCACCTTAGAATAACCCAGGGACACACACACACACACACACACACACACACACACACTACAAATACTCAGAGCCCACCTCGTGAAATTTAAATTTAATTGGCTTAAAGGAGGGGGGTGGGCACCCATATAGTTTCCAGAAAGTTCCAGCCTTTATTCTAATGTGCAAGTTGGGCGCAGAATGGTGGTTTATACTGATATAAAGAAACAATTTTCAATTTATGCCACGTAGACAGTTTCTCTATCAGTGGTTCTCGTTTCTACTCTCTACCCATTGAGTGAACTTGCATAGCCACTGGGGAAAACCCAAATCCCAAAAATATATGCTCCCATCTTATTTGTAACATAAGTCGCTCTAACTCTCTCAAATGAGCGGATTAAAACGTGGTGCTGAAAGTATGGGTCTTGACATCTGACAGCCCAGAATTCAAATCCTAGCTCCACACCCTGTTACCTCTGCGCCTTTGGGCAAGTGACTGGATCAGGCTAAGCTTCAGTTTTTTCATCTGGAGAATAAGGGAAAAACCTACTTCACAAAATGAGCTCATCTCTACAACGCTTAGTCCGGGGTCTCTGAGAGTCAGCCGTCTGGACGCACTAGGACAGCAGCAGCAAGACCAGCAGCTACAATGATTTAACAGTAAATTTATCTGTCATTTAGGTCAATGAAAATTACCCAACTTTTGGCAGAGTTTACAAATTATCTCTTTACCTTGTGTAAATTAGAAAGAGTCCTTTCTAAGCTTCTTTGGTTGTAGCCCATTGTTTACATTATGTGAGCTCTCAGATTTCTGATTGAAAGAAGTCGGTGGGGGGGGGGGGCGCACCTGGGTGGGGTGGCTCAGTTGGTTAAGCCACAGTCTTTGGCTCAGGTCATGATCTCAGGGTCCAGAGATCAAGCCCCATGTCTGGCTCCCTACTCAGCAGGGAGTCTGCTTCTTCCGCTCTCTCTGCCCATTCCTCTTGCTCACTTTTTCTCTCAAATAAATTAAAAAATCTTAAAAAAAAAGGTAAGGTTTAGAGAAAGTGCCTGACCAATTAGCCAGAAATGGGTTCTTCTCCAGGTTCTGATTATATTGAGTGGTCACAGTAAACTGATGGGTCTTCAACTTGAGCTGTATCACATTCACCCGGAGGGCTTCTGAGAACAAACACCCGGGTCCCACTCCCAGGGTTTCTGACACCATAGATCTGGGGCAAGATGAGAATCGTCATTACCAGGAAGTTCCCAGGTGATGTTGATATGGCTGGTATAGGGATCACATTTTGAGAACCACACCTTGACCCAGAACAAGACATTTTCCCCTTTCTGGACCTCAAATTGCTAACTTGAACAAGGCAGAGTCTATTGAAGTCAGAAAACTCATTGCTTCTACTTTCCTTGGCTCTTGAAAAATAAAGCACTGCAATAGGAGAGTTCTACTTGTATTTTCTTTTCTCCTCTTTTTTTTGGTAAAGATCTTATTTACTTATTTGAGAGAGAGAGAGGGTGAGCATGAGCAGGGGAGGGGCAGAGGGAGAAGAAGACTCCCTGCTGAGTGGGGAGCCTGACATGGGGCTCGATCCCAGCACCCTGGGATCATGACCTGAGCTAAAGGCAGACGCTTAATGGACTGAGCCACCAGGCGCCCCGCTACTTGCGTTTTTATGTATTCTAGATGATAGGATTAAGAAAAGCAGTTAATTAATTAAAAATTTGGTTAAGGAGGGAATTTTTTTTTATTTTTTAAAGTTTTTAACTTTAGTTAACAGTGTTCTATTAGTTGCAGATGTACAATACGGTCATTCAACAATTCCACATCACCCCATGCTCATAACAACAGGTGCACTCCTTAATCCCCATCACCCATTCCACCCATCCCCCACCCCCACCCCTCTGGTAACCATCAGTGTGTCTCTATAATTAAAAGTCTGCTTCCCGATTGTCTCTTTTGTTTCCCCTTTGCTCGTTTTTTAAAAAAGATTTTATTTATTGATTTTGAGGGAGAAAGTGCGAGTGAACATGAGTTGGGGGGAACAGAGAGAGAATTTCAAGCAGACCTCCTGCTGAGATTATGTGTTCATTTTTAATCGACTCTGGGCTTGATTTCATGACCAGGAGATCATGACCTGAGCCAAAATCAAGATTGGATGCCTCACTGACTGAGCCACCCAAGCGCCCCTCATTTGTTTTGTTTCTTAAATTCCACAGGCGTGAAATCCTATGGTATTTGCCTTTCTCTGACTGACTTATTTCATTTAGCATTATACTCTCTAGCTCCAACCATGCTGTGGCAAAGGGCAAAGTTTCATTCTTTAAGTCTGAATAATATTCTAGTGTGTGTGTGTGTGTGTGTGTGTGTGTGTGTGTGTGTATACACATACCACATCTTCTTTATCCATTCATCAACTGATGGACACGACACTTGGGCTGCTTCCATATCTTGGTTATTGTAAATAATGCTGCAGTAAACATAGGGGTGCATGTATCCCTTTGAATTCATGTTTTTGTATTTTTGGGTCAATACTCAGTTAGCGTGATTCCTGGATTGTAGGGTATTTCTATTTTCAACTTTTTGAGGAACCTCCATACTGTTTTCCAGAATGGCTGCACCAGTTTGCATTCCCACCAACAGTGCAAGAGGGTTCCCCTTTCTCCGCATCTTTGCCATCACCTGTTGTTTCTTGTATTGTTGATTTTAGCTATTCTGACAGGTACAAGATGATGTCTCATTATAGTTTTGATCTGCATTTCCCTGATGGTGAGTGATGATGAACATCTTTTCATATGTCTGTTAGCCATCTGTATGTCTTCTTGGAGAAATGTCTGTTCATGTCTTCTGCCCATTTTTTAATTGGATTATTTGGTTTGGGGGTGTTGAATTTTAATAAGTTCTTTATATATTTTGCATACTAACTCTTTATTGAATATGTAATTTGCAAATATCTTCTCCCATTCCATAGGTTGCCTTTAGTTTTTATGATTGTTCCCTTTGCTGTGCAGAATCTTTTTATTTTGATGTAATTCCCTTAGTTTATATTTGGTTTTGCATCCCTTGCCTCAGGAGACATATCTAGAAAAAAGTTGCTAAGGCTGATGTCAAAAAGGTTACTGCCTGTGTTCTCTTTTAGGATTTTTACAGTTTCAGATTGCATATTTATGTCTTTAATCCATTTTGAATTTATTTTTCTGTATAGCGTAATAAAGTGGTCTAGTTTCTTTTGCATGTTACTGTCCAGTTTTAAAGAGGGAAATTTTAAAAATAAATGTTTTATAATGAAATAAGATCAATTTCATTGATTTTTAATGTAAGATTACATATTCTTTTTTTTTTTTAAAGATTTTATTTATTTGACAGAGAGAAACACAGC
>CM053615.1:13286830-13307219 GCA_028646535.1 Procyon lotor
TGAGATGATCTAAATGTAGACTTCTTCTTCATTGTTATAGTTCCCTCCTAATTTTTGATAGCCATACTGCCCTAATTTGAAAGCACATTTTCATTTATAGTATGTTTCATTTCACTGAGTCTTTCTAAAGCATTTATCTTAGAAAAAACCAATCTTTCCTCCTCCTGTTTCAATTTATTTAAAGTGTGTGATTATATTCACTGGTGCAACCGGTATAAACAAGGGAACGAATACAGCTGATTCTCGGTAAACACTGAATTCCGTTAAAGGAGATGCACACCCCCGTGCATTCTAGAGAGTTTTCAGTGGGTCTGAAGCATTCCACTGAGGTTATCAGTCAGTGCGTATCACAGAGCATGATGGAGAATGTGTCTAATTCAGCACATTAGTTAAGGGAAGATCCAGAGAGCTTCTACTATCAGAGGCAAGATGTTCAGCCCTACCTCCTCACTGCTCAAAAATATGGATTTCAAGTCCTAAGGTGTAGTAACCCAGAGCCTCCAAACTTTAATACAAATCACCTGGGAATCTTGTTAAAATGCAGATTCTCAATTAGTAGGTCAGGGATGGGGACTGAGATGCTGAATTTCTACAAAACCCCAGGTGATGTCTGTGCTGCTGGTCTGTGGACCACACTTTGAATAGCATGATATTAACCACTGAGGTTAGAAGCTATAAAGGAGGAGGGGTCCATCCTGAAAGGAAAGCAAAAAAGGATGATGATGCTAACAGTGAGTCTGGAAGGAAATATTAACTATTCTTTTCCTTTATTTTTTTAAGAGAGTGAGTGAGACAGAGAACATGAGCGGGGCTCAGGGGAGGAGGGAAGGGGAGAAGCCGACTCCCTGCTGAGCAGGGAGCCTGACGTGGGGTTCCACCTTGGGACTCCAGGATCATGACCTGAGTCGAAGGCGGACGCTTAAATGACTGAGCCACCCAGGCGCCCCAATTTTTACTATTCTTAACATCTTTCTCTCTGTTGACAGATGAGAAGTCTAGAGAATATAGGATTTATCTGAGTACAGTGCAGGATCCTAATGTGAGAGAGGAAGGGATTTCAAACTGAGAATATGGCAAAAGAATAGTGGTTTGCAAATACATTTTATTAGGCACCAAAGCTTACCTTTCCGGTGCTTACCGGAAAGGACTCGAAACTTTATACCCAGACACCTCCACCGCGCCCAGCACTAGCAGGCTCCCAGTCTCCTGAGGGGGCCTGATGTATGTATTTCCATCGTAGAAAATGCACTTAGACACATTCTCTGGAAAAAGGAGAGACCTGAAGTCGCAAGCAATCTCTAAGAATCCTCCCACCCTACTTCAACACACGCGCACACACACACACACTTTGACACAACTTTTGAATTTTCCTATTCTGTTGCCTTTCATCTGCCCTAACTTCAGAATCAGGCCACTCCTAACGCTTCCTTATTTCGGATACAGCTGCAAAGACAAGCCACCCAGTTTTCCACAGTCCCTGGTCAGCAGGCCCAGCTCACTTAAGAATGTGCAGCGGCTCAGTTGTGTAGTTTGTCTGTGTCTAGTTTTTCCTGCGGCTTGAGATGTCTATTAGTGAGGCTCAGAGAGAGCCTTTGTCTCTCCTACTTCCTGCTTCCGGCACGTCTCTGGAACACAGCTCCTCCTGAGGTGGACCGAACGCGGGAGAAGTAGATCTCCAGCGACCGCTGATACCTGTGTGTCAAACTAGTTGATGAAGAGGGACCATCGCTAGGGTGGTTTCTGTGCCCTCTGAAATATCTTCTTATTAGGGGGCCAGAAGAATCTCCATGAACATACTGTCCAATGAAAATAAATGAAAATTGCCAGCATTTCTTAAAGTCTGGATAAAACAGCTTAAAATCTCAAGGCAGATGTTTGACCCAGCATATAAGGTAGTGGCCACAGGTACTTTCACATTTGAACACTGACCCTCCCGATTAGGAACTGAGATGAGGCTTCTGGGCAGGTTTCTGCACTAAGCCTAGAACTCCACCTGCTGAGGGGGAAACAGGAGCTCTACAAAAATACTTCTCAAGGTAGATTGGGACTTCGGCTTCTCTTTTCATCTCTGCTACTTATATTAATTTTTTTAAATGTTTTATTTTAAATTCCAGTTCATTAACATACAGTGTAATAATAGCTTCAGCTGTACAGTGTAGTGATTCAACACTTTTCTCCATCCCCGGTGCTCATCCCCATCACTTATTTATCCATCCCTCTTCTCTGGTAGCCACCAGTTTGTCCTCTATAGTCAAGAGTCTGTTTCCTGGTTTTCCCCCTCTCTATTTTTTCCCCCTTGCTCATTTGTTTTGTTTCTTGAATTTAAGGAAACAATCAACAAAACTAAAAGGAAATCTACAGAATGGGAGAATATATTCGCAAATGTATATCTGATAAAGGGTTAGTATCCAAAATATATAAAGAACTTATAAAACTCAACACCCAGAAAATGAATAATCCAATTAAAACATGGGCAAAAGATTTTGTTGACTGTTTGCTGTGCAAAAGCTTTTCATCTTGATGAAGTCCCAATAGTTCATTTTTGCCCTTGCTTCCCTTGTCTTTGGTGAGACAACTGACAGAATGGGAGAAGATATTCGCAAATGACATATCAGATAAAGGGCTGGTATCCAAAATCTATAAAGAACTTCTCAAACTCAACACCCAAAGAACAAATAATCCAATCAAGAAATGGGCAGAAAACATGAACAGACATTTCTGCAAAGAAGACATCCAAATGGCCAATAGGTACATGAAAAAGTGCTTAACATCACTCAGCATCAGAGGAATACAAATCAAAACCATAGTGAGATACCATCTCACATCAGTCAAAATGGCTAAAATTAACAAGTCAGGAAACGACAGATGTTGGCAAGGATGCGGAGAAAGGGGAACCCTCCTACACTGTTGGTGGGAATGCAAGCTGGTGCAGCCACTCTGGAAAACAGTATGGAGGTTCCTCAAAAAGTTGAAAATAGAGCTACCCTACAACCCAGCAATCACACTAGTGAGTATTTACCCTAAAGATACAAATACTGATCCGAAGGGGCACGTGCATCTGAATGTTTATAGCAGCAATGTCCATAATAGTCAAACTATCAAAAGAACCTAGATGTCCATCAATAGATGAATGAATAAAGAAGAGATGGTATATATATACAATGGAATACCATGCAGCCATCAAGAGAAATGAAATCTTGCCATTTGCAACGATGTGGATGGAACTAGAGGTATTATGCTAAGTGAAATAACTCAATCATAGAAAGACAATTATATGATCTCTCTGATATGAAGAATTTGAGAGGCAGGGCGGGGGGTCGTGGGGGGTGTGGAGGGGAAATGAAACAAGATGGGATGAGGAAGGGGACAAACTACAAGAGACTCCTAAACTCACGAAACGAACTAAGGGTGGCTGGGGGGAGGCAGGGTAGGGATAGGGTGGCTGGGTTACGGACACTGGGGAGGGTACGTGCTATGGTGAGTGCTGTGAAATGTGTAAGCCTGATGATTCACAGACTTGTACCCCTGGGGTGAAACATTATATGTTAATAAATAAAAATGGGCAAAAGACAAGTATAGACATTTTTCCAAAGAAGACTTAAAGATGGCCAACAGACACATGACAAGATGTTCATCACTGATCATCAGAGAAATACAAATCATATGTATTTTAAAAATTTCTGAAAGTAGCTAGGCAGCTGGATAGCTGGGAAAATGACAGGAGGGTCATTTTTCAACCTGCTGAGGGAGACCACTCTTATTCTACCTGACTGAGTACACCAACATGTATGGGTCCTTGGAAGGGGACAAGAAGCAAGCTTTTTGCCTCCTGTGTAGCTGGGCTCACCCTCTTCCAGTACCACCCCCCCCCACACACACACACATACAATAGCATTTCCTCACCATCTGAAGGACAGACAGCAAGCCTCCTTAAGAACTAGAGTGATATCACTGACCAACAAACTTGTTCCAAACTAGAAACCTCTTGCTTTCCTACTTCATTATACAGTTCCTCTGGAATCATCATAAAGCCACAGATCTTTCTTTAAATTTTTAAAGATTTATTTATTTTAGAGAGAGAGAGAGAGAATGCTAGTGTGTGTGTTGGGGGGGGGGCAGAGGGAAAGGGAGAGAGAGAGAGAATCCTCGGCAGACTCTGTGCTGAGCGTTCAACCCGAGGGGGCTCGATTCTCACAACCCTTAGATCATGACCTGACCCAAAACCAAGAGTTGAATGCTTAACCGACTATGCCGTCCAGGTGCCCCCTTTCTTTACATTTTTAAGATCCTAAGTGAATAAGGTGACATTTAAGGTAGTTAAAATCCTCACCTACAATGCTTCAGGACAATTCTATGAATTCTTGATAACGTCAGAGGTCAGATGATTGATTTGTCCTTATAGTTATACAGTTTTCTCCTTAGCATTATAAGATATAATAGATGGCATTTTGTTCTTTTAGAGTTTCTGCTGTTATAATTTTGTGATCCATATAGTCATTTTTCCCTGCTAAAGCAGCCTGTTTCTTTTCTTTTTTAAAAAGACTTATTTTAGAGAGAGAGTGAAAGAGAGTATGAGAGGGAAGAAGGTCAGAGGGAGAAGCAGACTCCCCATGGAGCTAGGAGCCCAGTGCGGGACTCGATCCCGGAACTCCGGGATCACGACCTGAGCCGATGGCAGTCGCTTAACCAACTGAGCCACCCAGGCGCCCAGGCAGTCTGTTTCTAAAAGGCTTTAGGTTTTCTCTTTCTGAAGTACAGGTAGCATTAATGAATTAAATAATCCAGTTGCTAAAAGCTAGTTTATTATTTTAAAAAACTGTTTATTGATGGTCTCTTATGTGGGGGATTCAATAAGTACTATTGAGTAGAATGGCAAATCAAGTCTGGGCATCAGGAAAAGGAGTTGTTTTTTTCTGTTTCCGGATGGTCTTTTCTCCTTCCATAAAATGAGGGAGTAGGGCAGGTATTTGTAAGGTTTCATCAAGTGGTGATATTCAATGATACCATAATTCGAAGATGAAAGGATGTCAAGAAGCTAGAGTCTATCGGGGACAGAGGAGAAGATGAGAGGGGCTCGGGGGGGCTCAGCCAGTTAAGTGTCCCACCCTTGATGTCAGCTCAGGTCAAGAACTCAGGGTGGTGAGATCGAGCCCTGCATCAGGCTCTGGGCTGAGCACAGAGCCTGCTTAAGATTCTCTCTCTACCTCTTCCCCGTTCACAATCCCTCTCTCCATCTCTAAAAAGAGAGGGAGGGCGGAAGGGGGGGGAGAGAGAGAGAGAGAAGAGAAGGTGATAAAGGCACAAAAAAGTTTAAATTTTAAAATGATTGGACTTACATGAGAAAAGATGGTAACATAGTGAAGCAATGAAAACCCCCGGTCCTGACACGACGCAGACTCTGATGTGATTCTCAGCTTTGTCATCTATAGTTACACAGCTTGGGGCAAGTTACTTATCTTCCAAGCTTCAACTTCTGCATCAAAACAATATAGTGCTAACAATACCGACTTCATGGTTTATGGAGGATTAAATGAGATAGTTCATATAAAATGCTAGCACAGTGCTTGGAATATTGTAAATAATAAACATTCAGTTTCAAATAAAAAGAGGAGTTTAGTTTATCACAGACATAAGCAATTTTGTCTGACCATCAATCCTTCCTTAGGGAGAGAGCCGTCCTCCCTTCTTGTGGCTGATGTCAAGCTGTCCTTGCTCCCAAGCTGAGCTCTAGGTGTGGCACGTGTGTCTGACCTGGCCAAGCTGTACCACACCTGCCTGGCTACATAATGATTTCAGGAATGAGACGTGACCCAAGCTAAGTCAATTAGCACCTTTAGAGGAGTTTGGTGAAGCTCCCTCTTCCTCTGAGATCTCAAGATCAAAGGGTCACCGTAAGTTTGGAGCCACCCATGACCATTTTGGGGAGTCATGGAGAGAGCTACGTGAGAACAAGACCAACATTGAGAAGCACGGCAGCAAGAGGTAGAGAGAAAGGGACAAGCTCTCGTGACATAGTTTGACTATGAGTCCAAGACTATCAGAAGCTGGGTCTACCCAGGATTACCACTTACAAAGGCAGAGCAATCAGTGCCTTGTTTACCTTAAGCAAATTCGAGTTGAGTTTCTGACACTCACAACCGAGGAACTATGAAGAGAGGGACAAGTCTATAGTTTATGAGAACCTACAAAGTGATTATAATACTAGAACTGGACATTTGCAGGGGCAGAGGCTGCTTCAGGAGAGAGTCTTTTTTGGGGCGGCACCTAGGTGGTGCAGTTGGTTAAGCATCCGACTTTTGGTTTTGGCCCAGGTCATGATCTCAGGGTCGTGAGATCGAGCCCCCACATCAGGCTCCACACTCAGTGCAGAATCTGCTTAAGTTTCTCTCTCCCTCTCCCTCTGTCCCTCCTCCCCTTAACCCATGCGCACTTTCTCTCTTTCTAAAATAAATCTTAAAAAATGAGAAAGTCTTTTGTTTCTAAATCATCAGTTTTTACATTTTAGAAATGGGGCCCCTCTTTTTATTGAAGTTGGGTTTTTTCTTTCCCTCACTAATCATAACTGGTGGATATCTGCATGGTGGCTGAAGATTAAGTCACTGAGACACCAAAAGAGTTGAGGGAGCCAGCAGCTGGACTCCTACAAGCTGAGGACAGGGAAAGAACAGCACCAGAAGAAGGACCATGCAAGGCTTTAGGATCACTTGCTAGGCTGCACCAGTCTAAAGGGCTATCACTGAACAAAGGTTTACATATAAAAAATCAAAATCTAAAAGTGTTACGACGCTTAAGGGGAAAGTAAATTTCATGTCTATAAAGCAACACTATCTTTTCTATACATGCTCTATGTAATCTTTTTTTTCTTTTTTAAAATTTTATTTATTTGACAGAGAGAAACACAGCGAGAGAGGGAACACAAGCAGAGGGAATGGTAGCAGGAGAAGCAGGCTCCCTGCCGAGCAGGGAGCCCGACTTGGGCCTCGATCTCAGGATCCTGGGGCCATGCCCCGAGCCGAAGGCAGATGCCTAACGACTGAGCCACCCAGGCACCCCCAATGTAATCTTAACTGATGTTTACCAACCTTCCAGCTGGTAGTAAGATAAAAATTAGTGCTATCCATTTAATAGGTGTGCAAGTTGAGGCTCAAGAAGCTTCAGGAATATTCCCAAGGTCACACACAGTTATTTGATGGTAGAGCAGGAATTGGAGCCCAGATTTTCTGAGGTTGGTTCTGGTACATTTGTATATGCGATCTGTCCTCATTTGGGGTTGGCATGTCTGATATGGACAGAAAAGGAAACTAACTTAACATCACCTTTCTTTTAATCACTTCTTATTCTCTTCTTGTAATCTAAGGAGAAAATATCAGAAGCCAAATTTGGATGTTGATGAAATTATTTTGCAGCCTCACAGCTTAGTAGAATGTGTGTGTGTGTAAAAACTTTTCAGACACTTTCTCTATACATTTATTTATTTATTTATTTACTTATTTATTTTTATTGGGGTGTGTGTTTATTTTTTTTAAGATTTTATTTACGTATTTGACAGAGAGAAAGAGAGAGAGAGATCACAAGTAGGCAGAGAGGCAGGCAGAGAGAGAGTGGGAAGCAGGCTCCCTGCTGAGCAGAGAGCCCGATGCGAGGCTCGATCCTAGGACCCTGAAGATCATGACCTGAGCCGAAGGCAGAGGCTTTAACCCACTGAGCCACCCAGGCGCCCCAGTATACATTTATTTTTGAAAACAGTATAAGCAGTGTAGTGGCGAGCACTCAGGAGACTTGGTGTTGGCGTGTGAGCAAAACCTCCACACACTGCACAGTTAGGAAAAATGCTCTATGATGCGTCTTACGCCATAGATCAGCTCTGGTCTGGTGTCTAAAAGAAAGAGGGAGTTATGGTGCTAACTCCTAGAAGGACAAAATCAACAGGAAGTTGCTATGTAGTTTATGACTGGCTTCAGCTTTCCGCTTCCCAGTATTCCAGGGTCTGAACAGGGCAGCAGAAGAGGTCTACATGGGAGCACCCGACTGCCCAGAGGTTCTGAGCACCGTAAGCCATCCTCCCCTCCACAGTGACCCAGCAAAGGTCACCACGTGTGGCAGAGCATCGTACTTTATGGGAAAGGTATGAAGTGGAAGGGAGAGCCCCTATCCCTATGTCTGTTCTCACGAAGTTCAGCTGTCATCGAGATGAGCCTAGATCTTTCCCTGTGTAGCTGTAACCCTTCTCGATGAGATAAAACTAAGAAACATGCTTGTTTGTAGGCTTTCTGTAAACAGAAGCACAAGGAGACACCTTGTGCCTTCTCTTCCTTATTTAAAGGTAAGAGTCTACAAGGAAACTGCCAGGTTGATGAGTCTAGGAATTATCAAGCTTTGGCATTTGGTTGCCTCCAGCCCCATCCTTTCTCGAGAGGGGCACAGATGATCACTCAAACCAAGCTCAATATTGAATCACTGGCAATGCTTGACTTTACTACTAATATCGGTGAGAGCAGACATTTATATCAACCGCTACAGGGCAACCCGTAAGGGTGTAGGGTACAAGACCATACAAAAATACTACAGATCCCATAGTCAGAAACCTCACCAGGAGCTATCTACTTCAGCAACATAGCCTCAGGTACAAATTTACATGCAATAATTCATATTCTAACAAATAAGTCCCAGGCAAACAGAGTAATGCAAAAACACATTTCCTGCTGTCAAGAAAATTTCTGGCAAAATTAATCAACCATTCATCCATTCAGGCTCTTTGCATACCCTTTTGTCAAAGAGGGAATACTAAGAGATTTCTTTTCTCTTCCACGCACTCATTTCAATGAATTGAAGAATCCATCAAGCTTGAGTTGATTTATTGAACTGTCTCTTAGCTCAGCAGTACAACTACAGCAAATGAACTGGGAACTTCTCCTAAAACCAGCAGCGATTCAATTCAACAATAACCGATTTCTTTAACTCTTTGTAATTCCAGATTTAACTTATTCTTGCATTCTAGCTCTATGCACATTGATTTTCAGTGTATTTCTAAACAGTCCAAATTTTGGATAAAACCTTGCACATTTACATGCACTGTTTAGTGTTCTGATGGCAGTAATTGAAGCATATAGATTCTAGGACCTCTTCCTCTAAAGGACTTTAAAAGCACATCTCTATTAGGTCGTTCAAAAGAAAAAAAGAGGATTTCTTTAAAGATCGACAGCTTTTCTGCAATGCAGACTGTTGGTTCTGGGAATGTTTACTGTTAACGTTGATGGCCAGTCACTTTGGTTCAAAGCACTAAAGACACATACATTTCTTGTTTCTGTATTTATTTTAACCATTCTTCCAGGTGAGGAGAACCACCACAAGGAGATATTTAAGGCGTAAACATCAGAGAGAAACGCAACCGATGTTTAAACACGGGTTTTCTCACCAAACCTTGTCCACTGAGCCCCATGGAGCCCATTTATCACACACCAGCTTTGCATTTTTCTTTGTAAAGATCTATGACCTTTGCCTATTAGATTTCATTAACGGGGCACCATACAAGGCTCCTTTGCACATGGCAGGAGAGAAAGCTCCACATCCTCGCCTGAAGGATTTGCGGGAACAAGCTCATCTTCAATCTTTGTCCCTGGGAGGCACTTTTAACACCTGCCAACCACAGCACTATCATCAGAAAAACATTTAGAGATTTATCTTCGGGCTGGTAATTATAAGAGATAATTTGTTTGGAGTATGGATAAAGTTGGTCTAGCATAAACAAACTAGAGGCTCAAATTACATGACGAACATCATTAACTATTGATTTAACCACTGCGGGTCTGCAAGCTCAGCGACACTGTCTGAAGATGGCAGGTTCCCGAGCGACAACTTCAGCCTAAACATTCCAGGGAGTTGAGGGATATATTTCAGGGCCCGCTCAGAGTCATCCTGGCTTTCCTCGTTCTCCTTCTTCATTTCAGGGTTCAACTCTGGGTAACCTCTGTTCAGAACCCTGAACATTGAATGTTGTAGACTGTCACATCTCAGAAGTCAAGGTACTTGGCTTGGGGGAGGTTTTTGTAAGGGGATGAAGCCAAAGTCATGCGTCCCAGACCACATTTTACCTTTCACAACTTTTCCTATATGATCACAGCAGAGCCTTACAGTCACCCTGTGAAACGGGCAAAGCTTGTTTCTGAGCCCATTTTATAAGGAGGGGACTGAGAAGGGAAGCAGCTGAGCATTTAAGGACCTTGACCAAAAGACGTTATGAATGGACTCCTTAGGATAGCCCGTCATTCTTATCCTCAGGAAAGACGAGTGCATCAAAGCACCCCAAGAAACCAAGAGCAAAGTTGTCCTTCTCTTTGCTTTTAAGAAGATACTTGGGGGTTTGGAGCTAAGATGTGACTTCGTTTGTAATCCTGTTTTCTGCACAGAATACCAACTTGCAGGAATGAAACAGGAACCCACAGGTGAAGAGGAAAATCTCATGGGCAAATATACAGAAGAGAGTAGAGTAAATGCTGGAATTCCTGGTTGAGATGCTAGCTGTATTCAACACAGTTCTGTCTTTACATGTTTCAAAGTGAAGAGTTACAGCCTCAAGCTCTCAGTTTAAAGCACTAGCTACTCAGTAAGTACTCAATATGTGATACTACTAATATTCGTTAATACCATCATTACTAATGGCAACAAAAAATTCCAGTGAGCCTTCTCCAAATAAAAGTCTATAATTTCTTATCAGAAATCCCTGGGGATATACTTCATAATTCAGATTTTTTTTTATTTGGGAAAGGTAATATGATGCATACAATGTATAATATGCTAGGGCTGTCCCCCGCCCACAAGACACACAAATATTTATGCAACAAAATGTAGATAGTGGGATAAAGACCACAAATACCAGGTTGGAGTTTGCTGTCAAAGATTTTCAAAAACCCTGGGGTTTTTCAGAGCTTTCTGCGTTTCAGAATTGCAGATGAGGGATCATAGACCTGGACTATTTCACAATAAGATGTTAAATATTGAATATCCATTGTTCAGTGAAAAGAGCAGAGATCACTTCTAATTACATGCTGAGATAAATTTAGAATTAAGCTTTAAAAGATCATCTAGTTGATCACCAACGTGAGTCAATTGAAAGGAGAGAGCCAAAAGGCATTAATGTAAAATCTCATTAATATAAGCTCTATGAATTAATTCAGATGGTGGAGAGTTCAAAATTTACATTTGCTTTCTCAGTGAAAACATTTAGTGGTTCCCAAATGCTACAAGAGAAATGTTTTATTTAAAAGCAGTTTTTTAAAAAAAATCTTTATATGTAATTAAACACTTTTGCTATGAATTAAAATTAAAATTTTTTTGCATTTAATTAGAAATCTCTCTTAGCTAGTGACCCAGGTAGATGCCCCCATATCCTCTCGTTATCAGGTTATCTGTTGGCTGATTCAAGCTTTCTATGTTTCTGAAAGTTAGAAAGCTTTTTTTATTGAAAAAATAATCTCTAATTCATGTCTCTCTCGTTGGTTTTTTCTGCACTTATCTAAATTAGTGAGGTTTGAACTTTATATCAAATGAATTGTTTTCCCGGAGCTGGGGCTATGGATTTCTGGTCAAGGCTTGATGATTCAGGTTATACTCATAACAATTTTTGAAGTAATTTCTTTATGCGCACAACCCACAATATTCCATTCAGTATGTTACACTTGTTGATCACATACAAATGTGGCCTATAGGTGAACTGTAGCTACAGGTAGTAATCACTTTTCCATCAGTTAGGTTTTTAGATCAAATATGCTAACCGTATTAGTTCTCAGGTCTGGAGGAGGAGCAAGTTTGCCAGATAAAGTGAATGAGGGTGGGGAATGGGCCAGCTAGGGAAAATGTTCCAATCAAAGACCCAGAGATGAAGGAAAACACGCTGCATTATAAATCTCTGATATTGCAATTTTGCTCTGATTTGTTCTTCTATCTGTAATTTTCGTCCTCCTCTTCCACACCTCGTAGTCTGTTATAAAACACACTCAGATTATTTCCAGGGGGATTATTTTTATATTTGAAAGACATGACAACATTTTTCTTCTAGTTGTCTAAGGCACGTATTGCGTACAGAGATGTCTGTGGTAATTTTGCAAGCTAGAGTAGATATTTGATTTATGCTAGAGATAGACAAGATAAACTGGAGAAACATAAACGGATCTGCCATGATTCTGGTAGACTGTTATTATAAACATAAAGAGGTTAAAACCATATTGCATGTGATATTTAATCTGTTTCCTGCTCCAAATAAATAAAAGCAAACTTAAGTCTAATTTTGTGAAGTGGGTTTTGAGTCAAATGAGCTTCAGTGCACCATTTCATCATCTTGCAAAAGCGAAGATGAATAAATACAGAATTTAAAAAAAAGTATTGGTTCTCAGAGATCACAAGGCTATGTTTTTCTTTATGTGATTCTTCGCTAAACTAAATATTATCGTAGTGCTCTCTCCTGACGTTGCGGAGTTGTGCTTACTCTGATCACAAAAACAGTGTCTTGGAATAGATGCTAGCTAGTAGATTCACGACCAGAATCCAGAATCCAGAAAGCATATATGGGCGCTTAAGACGCGACGAGGGTGGTGTTGCAAACTCAGTGGGAAATGAACATTTTGACTAATAAATAGTGTCAACATAATTGATACCCTTCGAAGAAAGAATGCTAAAATTAAACTCCAGATGGATTAAAGAGCCATATGTAAAAACATCGGATAAAAAACTACTTGAAGAAAATCAAAGGAGATTATTTTTATATTACTGTATTCAATAGAGTTTACTTAAAATACTAAATATTCCAAGACCATGAAGCAGAAGAGACATATTTGACTACGTAAAAGTTAAGTATTTAAAATTCGTGTGTTAACATGTCATAAGGTCAAAAGATAAATAATGGACTGGGAAAATTACCTGTAGTTCTTGTGACAAGCCAATATTAATCTCTAAAATATGTAACCTTTGAAAGAATCACGAAGAAAAAAGGCAAATAGCCCCATTGAAAGATGGCCAAAAGAAATAAACTTGTGGGGTGCCTTGGTGGCTCAGTGGGTTAAAGCCTCTGCCTTAGGCTCAGGTCATGATCTCAGGGTCCTGGGATGGAGCCCCACATTGGGCTCTCTGCTCGGCAGGGGGCCTGCCTCTCCACCTACTTGTGATCTGTCTCTGTCGAATAAATAAATAAATAACATCTTTAAAAATGAAAGAGACTTGCAATTGAAAAGAGAAAAAAAGTAAATGGTTAATGAATATATGAAAAAAGGTTCAATCTTACAAGTAATCAAGGAAAAAATCAGATTAAGCAAAAATGAGTTACCAGTTTTAATATCAGATGTCTAAAATTTTATTTTATTTATTTCTTAAAGATTTTATTTATTTGACAGAGAGAGAGACTGCAAGAGAGGAAACACAAGCAGGGGAAGGTGGAGAGGGAGAAGCAGGCTTCCCACTGAGCAGGGAGCCGGATGTGGGGCTCAATCCCAGGACTGGGATCATGACCTGAGCTGAAGGCAGCCACCGAATGACTGAGCCACCCATGCACCTCCAGATGTCTAAAATTTGAAAGAGAAAGAAAATCTAGGGCTGCTAAGGATACAGGAAAACAGTTCTGTCAAATAAAGCTGGTGATAACAAATAAAGCTTGTTGTAGATTACAACAAATTTTGGAAAATAATCTGACATTGTTATTAAAAAGAAACATAGCTATGAGTCAAATATATATATAAAATATATATATATTATATATATATTGTATGAGACATATTCTACAGGGATTGTTAACACAGCATTGTTTCATAGTGGCAAAAAGTTAGAAATTGTCTGACTGTGTCTCTAAGGGGACCCTGTAATAGGACAGTCATGCCCCATCCAACCACGGAAAGGAATATTATTTGATATTAAAAGACTGAGCTAGATGTAGAAATTTATTTGACATACTGCTAAGAGACAAAAAAAAATTGTGGAATAATGTATATGGTATAATCCTACCATATACATCGAGAGAAGCACATATTTGATATTTCCATATATATACTTCCATATATCTGTCTGTATGTGATTGTGTAAGATAGAATTTGTTAATTTTAATTGTATTGGGGGAAGGTAATTGAGGGTATACGAGTGCGTGTTTCTTTATATATTTCACACCATTGTTCTTAATAAAACAAGCCTGTATATTTTTGCAGTTTAAAAACTAGATAGACAATCAGAGACTAATAGAAAGAACTATGAGATTGTCTTTGCTCTACAGGGTAGTCTGGATAACATGCCCAAGTTGGTCTAAGTGCTCCAATAAGCACTCGTAGTTAGGAGTTAACTGAGCCGCCTTTAGCAACTCATTTGTTAAACAGTCAGTTCCTTCTGAACGAAATGCAAGTCATTATCTACCCAAACAAGAAAAAAACTCTGCAGATGTGTCTCCTATGCCAAGTTCAGAGGCTGTGTTATTATAGTCGTTTATTCAGTTGGCAAATATCCCGTAAGATTTAAACTAGGCAAACCAAACGTTCCAAGGTCAAAGCAATGAAGGAGGTTGAAGTTAAAAACACTAAATGATCATTAGTAAAAATTCCTTCTGGAATAAAGGATGGACCGCAGAAGACTTCCGTAAGAGCGGAGATGCCTCACTGGCGATGTGCTGAGAGCAAAGGTCTCGGGACTTGGGGGATTACATAGATGGGCGTTTTGTCTACCCCAAGGATGGGGTGGTCTGCTCCTGTGACACTCCATGCCTCTCCACAGCTGTCCCTAATCATGCCTCTTGCACACTCAGTGTTAAAACTAAGCAGCCCCTCATACCCATCCTGCTCTAACTAAAGGTATGGAATTAAATTTCAACTCACTGAAACTGTTAACATAGTTTACAAAGGCATACCCTAGCATTGTCATCCAAGTTCCCACAATGTTCCCTGCATGGCGGATAATCTTTCTTCCTTTCCCTATATGCCACTCTGACACCTACCATGAACCCCTGTTTGTTTCATCCTGCTTGGGAAAGACACTCTGACTCTTGAGAGTTCGCACCACCCGTTCACCATCACTATGTCCCACCCATCTGCCATGGCTCTGAACCACTGTGTCTTGGACTTTGTTTGCAGAGAGCAGATCAAAGGATGCTGCCCACAGTTCTATGGCTCCATGAACCTCTTTATTTGGTCCCTCACAGTTGGGCGGGCTTCACCTCGAGGGCACTCTTCTCTAGGGGAAGCTCTCAAGTCAAGCCTGACTCTCCTCACCAAGTTATCTTACTAAGACCGTGCAGCCAGCCATTGCTTTGGTGAGTCCTGATTTTGGCTTATAGTTCTACCTTCTAGCAAAGAGGAACAGAAGATAGTAGTAGGTACCTGTTGCTTTTCATCTGCCCAACATCTTTCGCTCCTTTTGTTAGCAGTCCCCTCTCTCACGCCACAGGAATGGGCAGGGGATCCAAACTGGACTCATCATAATAGCTTACTCTCATTACCCCTGGTGACAGGTAAAGGGAAGAGGCATGTGTCCCTACAAGCAACAACCAATGTCTTTCTGAGCTTAGGGAGAGAAGCTCTTGGCTCTGATAGCGTCTAGAGCAATTGAGAGCCTCTATGCCCAGAAGGGGAGACTGAAGGAGACCCAGAAGGAAGCAAAGCTAAGAGGTGGTTTAGTAATATGAACCAATGAAACCCTTCCCATTTAAACACGTTATTTATTTATTTAAATTATTTTAAAATTTATTTTGCTTAACTAGAGTCATATTGGTTTTCTGTCTTTTAAACCAGAATCCTAATGAATGCAAAAGTTAGTATCTATGGAATCTTCAATGTACCAGGAATTGTACTAGAGACTTTAAACACATTGTCTCATTTTAATTAATCTTCCACAACAATCCCATTATCTTTCCCATTTTATAGGCGAGGAGACAGAGAGGCTCAGCAGGGATTAGCAACTTGCCTAAGGTCACACAGGGAGTCAGAGGCGCCTCCCTTCAAACTCGGTCCTACTAGTCCCTGCCCTCTGCTTCACCACGTGGATTTCTGTAACAGTGTTAGTTCCTGGATTGTGGGAAGAAACCTCTGTAAGGGAAGAAAATCAATCAGTCCCCTTAAGAAATGGATTCTTGAGGGGCGCCTGGGTGGCTCAGTGGGTTAAGCCTCTGCCTTCGGCTCAGGTCATGATCTCAGGGTCCTGGGATCAAGCCCCGCATCGGGCTCTCTACTCAGCAGGGAGCCTGTTTCTCTCTCTCTCTCTCTCTCTCTCTGCTTGCCTCTCTGCCTACTTGTGATCTCTCTCTGTCAAATAAATAAATAAAATCTTAAAAAAAAAAAAATGGATTCTCGAAAGAATCCCTCAAACAATACTGCTTTACAATGGCCATAAATCCCTCTGGGGCGGGGGAGGGGACTCTGTCTGAAGACTCTTTCATCTTCCTTAATTCCCACCCTTCTCTCTCCATACTCTTCACCTGACTGGTGCTAGGAATTCTGGTCAATGGTCAGACTTTTCCTATCACCAGGAAGGCCTCCATCCCCTAAGAGAATGAGAAGGAATCTGGATATTTGAGGAAGTACAAGTGGGTACCAGAATCATAAGTTAGGTGCCCTTGTCTGCCCCACAGGGCATTTCTACCTTAACGGGAAAAGTATGGAAAGCCACTGAAAGGATTTTAACAAGGAAGCAGGGTACAATTCGATTTGCATTTTAATGGAAAGGGTGGAGAGAGGATTTGTATTCAAGATCAGAAAGCCATGTGCCTGATGGTTCAGAAGAGTCCCCTCCCAGGGCTAAAGCTTGCTTTGGCCAAAGCTCACCAGGGGTGAGTGGCACTGAAATCCAGCCCACAACCCCCCCACAAAGTCATTTTGCAAGGTAGAGCTATGAACTGAACGAAGGGGCATTACCCTAATTTGCACAATGGCACCCATGGGCTGGCTCCTTGCAGTTCCAGCTGCCATATTCTAGAAAAGACAAGACACGGTGCTGAAGGTAGGCAGTAGCAATGAGATTAGAGAGAAGGGGACAAGTTCACAGGGGCCTCGTGGAGTTTGAGATGCTTATGTGTATGATACCCTTCCAAAGATATCCTTAGGTGACTGGAAACTAAAGGCTGGGTCTAAAAATATAATTTGGAAGGTGCTCCTGCACACCCAAAGGATAGTTTGTGGGGATGTGGGCTGAGATGGGGTCTCTGCCACCAAGCACGAGAGGCACAGACCTTCATTGTTACTTACGGAGCTGTACTAGAAGGCAAGTAGAAAGTTCCAAGAAGAAATGATTAATGTTCAACAGAAGGTCCCTGCTGGGTCAGTTTGCCAAGCTTATTGGCTCCACACATTTAGCCCACTTAAATCGAAATCCGTAACATACACCTAATGCGAGAGAAGTCGAACTTCCCTCCTGCCTCCCGAATAGCCTCTTCTCATGCACTCTGCTAAGCAGTTTGGATGGATACAAACAGCTGGGCTGTGCAAGAATGCTAGATATCTTCACTGACAGATGGCAGCAATTCCCTAGGGTACACACACACACACACACACACACACACACACACACACACAGAAACCTTAGGAAGGTCAATAACGCTGATATTCATCAATGGAGTTACTAAAACTTAGAGTCAGAAAGGCCTGTTTGAAAGGCCTGAAACTGAAAACTGAAAACCTAAGTTTGTGTTTCTTCTGGGCTCAATGCCAGCAGGTTTTATTTTGGAAAGCTGCTGTGAACAAAAATGCTTTCCATTTTATATTTCCCTTTTAAAGAGTAAGAGAGGGGCGCCTGGGTGGCTCAGTCGTTAAGCGTCTGCCTTTGACTCAGGTCATGATCCCAGCGTCCTGGGATCGAGCCCTGCATCGGGCTCCTTGCTCCGCAGGAAGCCTGCTTCTCCCGCTACCATTCCCTCTGCTTGTGTTCCCTCTCTCGCTGTGTTTCTCTCTGTCAAATAAATTAAAAAAAAAAATCTAAAAAAAAAAAAAAAGAGTAAGAGACAATTGGTCACAGATCAGGAAGTGATTGTTCCATATACCTCAGATTCCCCTCTGCTCTTGTCACAAAAACCAGAAGAACTTTAGATCTGTGTCTTCTTGGGAAGCAGAACTGAGAAGTCCATGGTGGAATGTGCAAAGTGTATGTTTAAATCACCATATTTGGAAAAGTCTCTCATAAGAAATATTGCTATTTTTACTGATCCCTCCAACCTCCAGCCCAAATGAATAACCAAAAAGATTTCATTAGGTAGTTGTTATGACAGAAAGAAAATATGAATATCCAGATCATATTCTTTACGAAATGCTATACATCAAAAAACTGGTGGTGGTTTTCAAAACAGTGGACTTTTCTCCTACTATTGAAATGTAGAGAACGAATATCAACCTTAAAAAAAAAAACAAACACATGATACTATTTGGGAGAATCCACTGAAATTTCTTCTCCTCTGGTAGACTGGTTGGATTCTTCCTAGAATCGTATAATTTTAGAATTCAACTGAGAGCAAAATTAAATGATAGGTTTGAGATGAGCCCTAAAGGCCATTTAGTTCAATCGCCCACCCAATTATTAAATTTCTTTTGCCTCATTCTGCCAAGTGGTTATGAACACCTGCACACATGGAAAAGTTGTGATGACCTGAGCTGATTCAGTCCATCTTTAGATAGGGCTATTGGACAGCTGTCCCCATAGACAGAGGCCAATTGTCTCCTTAAACATTTTCTTACTGGCATAGAATGTTGGTAACAACAATGAATATTGGAGTGTTTGGAACAGGCAGGCACTGCTTTGAGCATATGACATGGATTAACTTATTACTCAAAATCAACCTCGGGGCAGGTTAATATCGATATTAACATCATTCCCAACCTACAGAGGGAGAAGACTGAGGCACAGAAGAGTTAAATAACTTTCCCAAGACCACATACTTTAAAAGTGATAGATCCAGGATTTAGGGCCAGGCATACCGACTCCAGAGTGCAAGCTCTGTACTTTAATAACCAAAAGACTGGGTGACTGAATCTCTTCAATCTTTGTTTGAAGAGAGCCATTGGGCTTCCTCTGAAAATTCTAGTTAAAAAAAAAAAAGACAACTGTAGCTTTTAACATTACCCATTAATGAGATATTTAAGTAACCTGTTAACTCTAAACAAAGTATTACTTTTTTTTTTTAAGACTTTACTTATTTATTTGACACACAGGGAGAGAGATTACAAGTAGGCAGAGAGGCAGGCAGAGAGGGGGAAGCAGGCTTCCTGCTGAGCAGAGAGCCCGATGCAGGGCTCAATCTCAGGACCCTGAGATCGTGAGCAGAGTCGAAGGCAGAGGCTTTAACCCACTGAGCCATCAGGCGCCCTGAATGTATTAATTTTTAAAAGATATGTTTTTATGTATATTTCTTAGCAGAGGATGCCAGTAAACCAGACCTACGAAGTTACAATAGAACGAAGAGCCATCTGCTTATATAAACCTATGTTTGGGCAGCAACAAAATAAAAGCACTCTTATTCTCTGTCACGAGTTAATAAGGAAGCTTACGGAACAGCTGATCCAAGAGCTCTCCCCTCTGGATGAAGGTTAGAACACCTGAGGGCTCTTTCTGACTAATGACCACCGTGACTGTCCATGCCCACCTACCTCTCCCCTGAGATTCTGACCCAAATGGCAAAGGGTAGCCCCCAGCACCAGTAGTGTTGTAAAGCTGCCTAAATGGTTCCAGTGTGACATCAGGGTTGAGAACCAGGATCAGGGACTAGTCCTGTTTCAGACTGCGAACCTTTAAAAGGTCCCATGGCCATTAACAGGCAAAAGATGGGATTGGAACTCGGGTGTTACGACTCAACAATCTGAAATTGTTCCCAACGTGCACTATGGCCAGCGTCTCGTCCTAATACCTAGTTCCTTCAGAAAACAACAGCAGCAGCCCCTTGCAGTGGGAGGGATGCACGTGTGAGAAAATACACAGAGAAGCTAGCCTCAGGACCGACCCAAGCGGGGGCCACACGGGACCTGCTGATCTGGCAAAGACAAAGAAGCAGCCTAACAGGCCAGTTCCTGACGCATTACCAGCACCCCTGTCAGTTTTCACTCTTTTACTCATGAATTAAAATGTCCTAGGACATTCCTACCTTACCATTCCCACAGGAACACACTAGCATATCCTAATGAATCATGGACTTTTCTTTCTATATGGGTAAACATGAGCATCAATTTTTTTTTTTTAAAGTACTCTCAAGTAGCTCTCACATTAATTCAACTTCTTGTTAGATTTGACAGGCCAAACCTCTCCTGTTATTTCCTTCCTTTGGATGTTTGCAGGACTCTCCGGGCAGGCCATGTACTTATCTTTTTTTTTTTTTTTTAAGATTTTATTTATTTGACAGAGAGGAGAGAGATCACAAGCAGGCAGAGAGAGAGGAGGAAGCAGGCTCCCTGCC
>CM053615.1:13307719-13323002 GCA_028646535.1 Procyon lotor
GAGAGAGAGAGAGCACAAGCAAAGGGAGGGGCAGAGGGAGAGGGAGAAGCAGGTTCATCGCTGAGCAGGGAGCATGATGCAGGGCTCGATCCCCTCCTGGATCGTGACCTCAGCTGAAGGCAGATGCTTAATAGACTGAGCCACCCTGGTGCCCCTGAGCTCTGCAAAGTTTACACAAGTTACCTGAAAAGGACTGAGTATGTGCCTGTTGTACTGTTAGAAATGTAGGTGTTGGTAAATTATGTAGGAAGCTCAAGAAACCAAAAGCACTATACCTTAAGTGTTAGCCATTACCTGGGAGTGCTCACCCCAAGTTCCAATTTAAATATGGTTCCTCTCTGCTCTCTCCCAGAGAAAACCCACTCATAACATTTAGAACATCTACCGGAAGTTCACAGTTGACTTGCCTAGTTCCTACAATGGACTGTCATGGAACAAAAATAATGAACAGGTGAGGTTTCCTATCCCCCATCCCAATGCAGCATTTGGGTGTGATCTCCGTAGCTTCCCTGCCTCCCTTGCTCTCTCGAAAGAGTGAAAGAGTGAACATCACGTTGGGAGCCACTAGGGAAGAACAGTTGGGGTGCAGTGTGTGTTGCATGTTACAGCAGCCATGGGGTAGTTCTGGGGCTCCCAGAATGGAAAAGGAGAATGCTGATTGGGAAGATGGGATGGGACCGGGGAGGGGGGGACAGTGTGGGGCAGAGGAAGATTTCTTCTGTGGTTACATAGTGTGTGGTGTCCCTGAGTCAAGGGGTTGGAGAAGAAAGGTTTCTTGCCTTGGGCTGTGTGCTTGGAGCATGTTCCCTAGTTTGAGAGATACTACCAAAGATGGGAGTTCTTGTTTGGACTAGACTTCACTAGAAGGACCTGTGGATATCGACTTCATACAGTTTGTAAGATTACATGTTAGGCAAGTGTAGGGTCAGTGTCCTCATTCATTAGTATCATTTATTCACTGGTCTACAGGGCACAGATTTATGAACATTCTCTGTGCCAGGCAATGTTCTAGGCCCTGAACATAAGATAACCAACAAAAAAGACCATGCTGCTGCTCTCATGGACTTACATTTTACTGCACAGAGACAGATAGTAAATCAATCAATCGATCAAAAAGATCATTTCCAGTAAGGGTAAACGCCAAGGAGTATGTAGTATACTGTGATGGAAAATGACAGGATGGGGTAAAAGGGAGGTTTGAATGGGGATATCTGGCAGGTGATAAGATGACATCAGAGTGACATTCTCGAATGATCAGAAATGGCTAGCTCCTTCCAATTCTGAAGCCAGACAATTCCATAAAGAAGAACCAGCAAATGCAAAGGGCTTGGGATCAACTCTGCAGATTGGAGAAACAGAGGCACAGCCGGAGTGGCAGTGGCCAAGACAGGTAAGGGCAGATGTCAGTGGCAGGAATGTCCCCATGACGCAGAGCTTTGTGGGTCACAGAATGAGCTTGGGTTTTATTGAAAGAGTGATGGGAAGCTACTGGAGGTTTAAAGTTAGGGGTCAATTTAAAATCTACGTTTATATTTGAGCTTTATACAAATTACTCCAGTCATTGTGTAGAGATTGGGCAGCACACAGAAGCAGGGAGACCAGTTAGGTTACTGTATTGGCCATGGGGAGAGGTGGTGACGGGGCCCAGGCCTTCTGGGATTGGACAAGCCATTGCTTGGCCTCTATGAGATCCTTTATGGAATAGAAGTTGATAACAGGGATTTTTGTTTCATTCACCACTCAGTTGCCAGTGTCTAGACTAGAACTTGCATAGAGAAGACACTAATTAAATGCTGTTGAGAGGCACCTGGGTGGCTCAGTGGGTTAAAGCCTCTGCCTTAGGCTCAGGTCATGATCTCAGGGTCCTGGGATCGAGCCCCACATCAGGCTCTCTGCTCAGCAGGGAGCCTGCTTCCCCCTCTCTCTCTGCCTGCCTCTCTGCCTACTTGTGATCTCTCTCTCCATCAAATAAATAAATAAAATCTTCAAAATAAAATAAAATAAATGCTGTTGAATGAATTTATCAAGAGCAAGAAGAGTGGTGCAGGGCAGAGTTAGGGAAAAAGTCAAAAGGTCTATTTAGGATGTGTCCAATACAAGATACTTACTACACATTGCAATGGAGATGTCAACTAGGCAAGGTAGAGATACAGGTTTTGAGCTCAGCAGCAGATGAACATTTGGGGATCACTGACGTATGATCTCCTATTTCTCTAATCCCTGCCTCTTGTGCTGACTTCTCTTCCTTCTCTCCTAATATGGGGAACATGAACGATTCATCAGCTTTCTCGGTGTGTGTTACACAGTCCCTCTTGAGTCTTTAAGTGAATCTAGCCTGCCCAGCACGACTCTAGCAGTGATCCCAAAACCCAGCCAGTGGAAGTAGACTTTGGCTCCTGTGTTCCCTCAGACCACTCTTCCATTTACTCCTCAGTCCCTCTGCGACTCCCTTCTTGCCTGGCTCCCCAGTGCTCTCCGTTCCTCGCTTAGGCTCTCGAAAGAACAAGAGCAGCTGGAGGTAATGATGAATTACACAGTCCCATTTCTTGGATCTTCCGCATTATTTCTTGCATGATTTGGGAACCGCTGTCCACACTCTGGCCTTGAACTAGCATCTCGGTGTGAACAGATTCCCCGATCTCTAACACCCTCACATCTCGGTGTGAACAGATTCCTGGATCCCTCATTTGCTCTGAGGTCTTCCACCTCCCTTCGGCTTGCAAGGGAAACAGAAGTTGGAACCGTCTTGTAAAGGACCCACTGCAAAAAAAAATGTGTAACTCACCTCCCCCTACCCTGACCACTTTCTTTGAATTTCTTATCATCTAAGTTTGGATCTCCCTATGATTTGGTCATAAATGTGGTGTGACATTCTGCATGGATTTTATGCTTTCCAAAAAAAGAACCCATAAAGCTTTACTTTACATAATTCCCCCTACCAAAAACATTCTGCTTTGTCAAAAATTTGAATGGCGGAAATAATACAAGCTTGTTTTCAAAAGTCAAATCTTCCAAAGCTGTTCAATAGGAATTTTTTTAAATCTAAGCATTTGGTAAAGATCGATTGAAGTCCTACTGTGTGTTGGGCACTCTCCCAGGAGCAAGAGCTACAGAAGGGGACCAAGGCCCTACTCCAGGCAAAGTACAGGCGAGCCAGGAGACGGACACAGACCATAGCAAGGTCACATGGCAGGAAGCAATGAAGAAAACGAAGGTGGGATCAGGGTGAGGGATTGCTGGGGTGGCTGCAGGGAGTGGTTATTTTAAGCAAGAGCGTTCAAGGATGGGGGTAGGCAACACTGAGCAGAGTCCTGAACAGCCGTGAAATGTCTACATCAAAACAGTCTGCGGCCAATTGCGTTATTTTTAAAACCTGTGAAATGTCCATTCAGCAAACTGACTTTCAGAAGATTCAGCGAGAGCCAGAAAACAGGTAAAGCAAACCTAAATGTCATTCCGGCCGGACCAGACCCAAGCGTCTGCTGATGCATTCTGGCTTTGTTTCCAGTCGCTTCCGGAGGGGAGAAGCCACCGCACTCCTTGCACTGCCCACGGAGGCCACAGCCCACTCAGGTGTGGTTTGCTGACCTGAGGCCCAGTGAGGAAGGAAGCCCCACTCCTGCCTACTTGACTACAAGGCAGCACCAACACTCACTTTGTGACAAGGGCAGTACAAAGGGCATGCGGCCCAGTGGGCTCATTAAGAAGCTTCCAGTACACTGTCGCCCCAAACAAACAACATTGCAGTGAACCTGGCACTCGAGGAGTCAGAGAACAGACAGCGTGGTGGAGGACAGAGGCTTTTAACCCCTGAATCCCTGACCTCCGCTCCTGGCTTTAGACCCTGGCTGGGCGGTCAGCCGGGAAAGGCCTTCCCTCTGCTTCCTGGCTGCCGAAGAAAACGATACTCTCATCTGTCCTTTGTGATTTTCCCTCTATTCTGGGGCCCAAAGGGAGTGCTTTATTCTTTGTGTAGACACCAGTGCCCACCGCAGACAGAAGTTAGAGGTATGGAGGTGCCCTCTGAGGAACGGATTCTTCACTTCAATACTCATGATCTTTGGGTCAAAGATATTTATTTTACTTGTTTTTAAAAAATTAAACCGTCTCAACAAATCTGAAACCAGAGCGAGACGGGGGTTGAGCTCACTGAACCTCTTGTTAGAGTTCATGCGTAGCCTTGAGACCCTGGGAACTACTGGTCTCCAAGCTCTAGCAAATTCTTAAAGGCGGACCAAAGACAGCCCTGGTGACTTTGCAGAAGTCTTCTCCCCCGGGGAGGCGAAATGCCATTTTCGATGGTGTAAGTTATTGATCGGCAGCCAAATGGGGATTTCAAAAGGTAGGTGACTCTCTCCAAAGACGGGAAGCATAAGCAAGTCACGCTTTGCCCTTTTCCATTAACTGGAAAGGTTCATGTTTGCTCCAGAACCTTCCCATCTGGAGAAAGGAACAATTCATGTGAAGAAACAATAATCAAATCGAATCAAATCACCAATACAATTTCTTACATCAGAATTTATTACCTGAAATCCCATCATCTTCCCCCACTTTCTATTACTTTAAGCACATACTTATTTCCCAGGTTAATTTTACTTTCTTTTCTTGTTAAAGATCTGTTCTATTTTATTTTAATTAATATATTTATTTTATGTAATCTCTGAACCCCATATGTGAGTCTCAAACTCACAACCCTGAGATCCAGAGTCGCGTGCTCTGCTGACGAGCCAGTCAGGCGCCCTCAAGTTAATCTTGCTTTTACAAAGTGGTCTTCCATGGCCACTGTTGCAATTCATCGAGTTCAAGAAAAAATTCTGAATTAATACAGGTACGAATGAAGAACGAAATCGATAGCTCACAGTACCCACAAACCTTTCCCACTGAAGAAACAGAAATCTTTGTGAACCCTGGGAGGTTACCAGAAGGAAAAACTGGAAGAAAAGTTGATCTAGGGGCGCCTGGGTAGCTCAGTGGGTTAAAGCCTCTGCCTTCGGCTCAGGTCATGATCTCAGGGTCCTGGGATCGAGCCCCGCATCGGGATCTCTGCTCTGCAGGGAGCCTGCTTCTCCCCCACCCTGCTCTCTCTGCCTGCCTCTCTGCCTGCTTGTGATCTCTCTCTGTCAAATAAATAAATAAAACCTTAAAAAAAAAAAAAAAGAAAAGTTGATCTCTGTTGGACAATCGATTCTTTATCCATGTTGTCTGGCTTTCTAGTTACCATACATTCCCCCTGTGGGTCACACCACACACAAATGAATATACCTTATATAAACATGTGCAATCATAACGTCAAAACCTTTTGTTGCCTTGTTAATATACTCAGCCAGTTGGTAAAGGGAATTTAACAAGGACACTTACTAAGGAGACCCCCATGTGTTAATTAATTTTGGTACAAGTAACCCTACAGAAAGAAGGTGGAAAGCAATTGATGGGACACAGTACAGAAATGGGAATTAAGAAGAGAAGGGGTGAATATATACCAAACAAAATGACTATTTAGAAGACAGCAGATCTATTTTAAGTCTGCAGGGCTAGGAAAGGACAAATATTTTCAAACTTAATTGGACTGTTTCAAATAATAACAAGATTATCTACTTGAAAACTTGGGCAGAAAAGAAGAAAAGGGGTAGGCTTACTTCTCTAAATCAGAGAGAAATTAAGATTTTTTTTTTTTAAAGTTAAAAACGGAGGGACCAAGGGCTCCTGGGTGGCTCAGTTGGTTAAGTGTCTGCCTTCAATTCAGGTCATGATCTCATGGTTCTGGGATCGAGCCCCACATCAAGCTCCCTGTTCAGTAGGGGGTCTTCTTCGCCCTCTGTCCCTTCTCCCCCACTCATGCTCTCTCTCTTTCAATAAATAGGATCTTTAAATACATACATACATACATACATACATAAATACACAAAAAAATAAATTAAAATGGAGGGACCAGATGGGATCTAGTGGCTGTGGAGAGTGAAGAGACTGCAGATTATAGGGACAGAAGAACATGGGTTCAAGTCTGTTATCACATGCGGGTGACTTTTTGTCCCCGAACCTCAACTTCTTTATCTGCAAAATGGGTATGTTAATTTAGGCTCTATAGTTGAAAGCATCTAGCAAGAATGCACCTCCTTGCAGTGACCAAGAGGAACATTACTATCAGAGGACCATTTTATACTTTGTCCTTTTAAAAAGCAATTTCCTTCCTCTACCCATATTTCAGGTATGCAAGGACAACATTATCTCTGCACTCACCCTGGAACTCCTGAACTTTTCTTAGGTATAAAATTTGGTTTTATATCATCCCATTTCAGGCAAATCCTCCCAGGTCTTATATGTTTTGGAAACGAAGAGGGACTGCTCACCTGGTCTTCCGGCCGGTGACAGCCTGTTTCTGAGATAAGCTCTCCCTCTTGGTTGCATCCAACACTGGGTCCGACTACATCTGTGGTGACTGTCATCACTACCCCAATCCGATTACCTCCGTTCCTAAGAAACATTCCTAGCTCTACACTCTCTTACTTCCTTTCCAAAGTTCAAATCCATTTTCCAGGTACCAGATTTGGAAGAGACAAGAGCCAGAACACTGAGTTCCCTTTTAAAAATTGCTTCTTCACAACTATGAAAAACAACTTCTGGTTTCCCAGAGTAATCAACTCAAGAGAAAAAAATTAATGACTCAGTAAATAAAAATGAAACATTGATTCAGTAGAACAAGGGCTGTTTTACAAGCAGTACAATGATGTAAATAACAAGAATGGATTCATAAACACTCTTTTCCCTACTTTCAGAAGCTTAGTCCTGATTAATAGCCAAAACTACTAGGATCTTTGTTATTCAGGTTCATTGTTCTCTCTGGCTTATTTAAGTGATGGACTGACGACCCCTCCCCACCCCAAGGAATCAACAAATGATGATGATTCAATCATCATCATTCCCTTTTATAATCAAATACAACATATAGTTATTGGCATATAAAAATTTAACACTAGAATATAGGAGTTTAAAAGAAATGTTAAGGAGTCCCAGAAAGGGATACTGATTTTAACCAGAGAATCAAATTTTTATTTTTCTGCTGCTATTCACAAATATCCAAAATTTCCATATGGTTCATTGATTTTTTTTCTTATATCTTGTTAATCGATGATTAAGAGCATTCTAAAGATGGAAAGACTTTAATGATGCTCTGCATATGTCACACATCATATCCACGCACTGGTCATCTACCCTTTCTTTGAATGTCTCCCATAATCAGAGACCTCACCTCCTTCCAAGGGAGCCAGAATCATTCATTATATAGTTAGCTAGTTCTAGTGGTATAAGAGGACTTCACAAATGGAGTCAAAACTGTGATTCTGGGACTTTCTACACTGTCGTCTCCAGTTCTGTTTCCTGGGGTAACTTCCTGTCTCTATAAAGTTTTTTGTATGACTAAGAATTATCAAACCTTCCCTTGAATTCCCTTTCTTATTGTCTGATGACACTGAAAAGGGGCCTGGATCTTTCTTCTAATCCGCTGGGATACTTGGCACTTGTCGACTATTCCTCTTGGGTCTGTGTTCCCCATCTGTGGCTGCACTGCCAGCCAGCCAGGCTCCTGTAGGGCCCTCGTCTTTCTTCCCTGCCCCACCGCCCTGAGGTTGCAAACTGCCAAGAGATGAGGGTGTGAGGAGGAGAAAAGTGGGAAGCAGGCAGAGAACAAACGAAGACATGCAAAGACCCCAGGCATTGGCACGGCCAGAGACAAAGGATCAGGGAAAGATTTCAGGGACCTCCTATGAAGCGGGAAAGGGTCTCTCTGGAGGTAGGCTTGGGAATAGAAAGTTTTTAAGTTTCTTAGGTGAGTCAAGGCTGAGGACCACTGCCCCACTGCTGTAAGCCACTGGTACTTTTGAACAGAGGACTGTTCAAAAGCAGACCCAACCTTTTATAGAAGTAGTCAGCATTCTCTTGGGGCAGAAATGCAGCCTTTCACCCCACAGAAAGACACAGAATGACAAACTCAACAAATTAACTCTTGGTATGGATGATTTTCTCCTGAAATCTTAAAAGACTGGCTTGATAGAAGGAGACAATTAAAAACTGTCAGGCTGAATGTTTACTGATATAGAAAAAGAAGTCTCCAGATTCGAGTACAACTGGAACAATGAGATGATTAGAGGTGGGGGAGATCGGCTTGGAGCAAGCTCAATAGCAAAGTGGTTTGATGAAGACTTTGAGATTGCACAGGACTGGATCTGAGGCTTCACCGAAATGTCTACTGACTGGCTGAACTGGTGTCTACTGGTGTCTACAAATGTCTACTACTGGTGAACCTGAATGGCTGGATGATGGTTTTCACCTCTGAGCCTCAGGTTCCTTGTCCATAAAGTGGGATAATAATATGACCTACTTTGGGATGCCTGAGTGGTGCAGCCAGTTAAATGTCTGACTCTTGATCTGGGCTTAGGTCATGATCTCAGGGTTGTGAAATCGAGCCCTATGTCAGGCTCTGAGTTGGGCGTGGAACCCGCTTAAGGTTCCCTCTCTCACTTTCCCTCTACTCCTGCCTTCTCCTCCAAAAATAAAAAAAAAAAAATAATGACCTACTTTGCTGGGTTATTAAAAGAATGAGTTATTTATTCTGTGTGCTCAGAACAATGTCTGGCTTAGCATATATGGTGGAGAATTGAGAAATGTCATGAGGTTAAGTTTAAGAAACATCAGGTGTCATTATGATTATTAGCTTTTATTCTTTTGACATGACTTGATTTGTCTTTATTTGAGCCTCAACATTGTGCTGTTAACAGAAGAATTTCTGGTTCTGGGCAAAGATGGAATACCATGGCTCTACAACATTTCCTTTCCAGTTGACTTCTTGAGCTTTCCAGCTGTGTCAGCAGTTACCATAAATAAAGTTTTAATATTTCTTCAATGATTCTTTCTCATTTTTGAAGACACTATTTTATATGATTACAATTTTAAAAAACTTGGGAAGAACAGGTGTCAATAAAATATAAAATCAGTGCAGACTCACATTTTCTGGATAGAAGAGTCTCATGCTCACAGGAAATACTTTAGAATATGCACAAGAGAATTAAATGGGCAATAGGCAGAGTAAAAAGTCTAGAAAACAATTTTCCAGGTATCATTCTTTTTGGTCACTTGGTAGAGAATAGAAAAAGAGCCATTACTTCTGCATAATCTAACCCGCAGGATTGAGATTCTTTGGGGGAAAGATTGAGGTCTCTAAATGTAGTTTTCTTCCAGAACCCCAGTTCTATTTTGAAAGACATCAGAACCTTTCTTCAAGACAAATAATCCATTGTACGTCTTTGTTATGGAACGAACTTTCAGGGAAATTTTCAGTCGTCCATCTTTAGTCACTGTAGCTCTCAAAATGCTTGACTTTAATAGAAAGTTTTAGAATAGTTTTTTAAAAGAAAGTTTTAGAATATCATATATATTCCTGTGGAAGGAAGGAGTTGTGGTCTGGACTCTGTAAGGTCTTTATTCATGATAAACTATAAGGTAAAGAAATCTCCATGACAGGAATCTATAACATTGTCTCGGATGCTCATAAATACTCCACTGTATTGTCTGAAATGACTTATCTCAGTCCTGACTGTGGGCTCAGATTTACTGTACAGTTCATCAACTTCTCAGCATGATGGATAATGAATGTTTCATTTACATCGCTAATTGCCAAGCCATGGTTCCCTCAACCTTTAACCCGTATGCTTTATCCCATTATCACCATATGTCAATATAATTGCATTTAACATTCCAAATGACAAACTTTCTTCTCTACAGAGGAATATTTTTCACAAAGAAATCATATGAGGGCCGCTGAGAAAATGCAGGTCTATTATAGGAAATGACAAAAACTAACCCATAAGAGTAGGTAGATTCTGATAACTACTAAACTTCATCTTTGGACAAGGACCCTTGATTTCATTGTTAGGAAAAACGATGGTAATTTCTCAAGAAGTTACCTTTGTTAGCCTCTAATTCAACAAATGTATAAAAAGACATTCCCAAAATGGTGCGATTAAACTTTCTGGCCTCTGTAATGTTCACCCCCCACCCCCCAAAAAAAGGAAAAAAGAAAGAAACCTAAAAAAAAAATAGTGATAACTATATGATCTGGTTATATTTTCTATTTTATCTGATTATTTGCCACTAAATCAATCATAAGATACTCCCCACCACCACTAATTCAGAATCACACATATTTATAGAAAGGAGTGAAATCTATCAAAAGACAAAACTCCTAAACTGGAAGAAAAGTTGTGAGACTATTTTGTAGATTTATTAAATAAATCTAAGATTTATTTAAAACCAAGACACAAGGTCAAGCTAAAAAAGATGGCGCTTTTTTTTTTAAAGATTTTATTTATTTATTTGACAGAGATCACAAGTAGGCAGAAAGGCAGGCAGAGAGAGAGGGGGAAGCAGGCTCCCCACTGAGCAGAGAGCCTGATGCGGGGCTCAATCCCAGGACCCTGAGATCATGACCTGAGCCAAAGGCAGACACTTAACCCACTGAACCACCCAGGCACCCCAAAAGATGGGTTTTTGTAGTCATGCGCAGTTGTTGCATGGAGATAGCCACTGAGAGCTACAGTGTGGTCAGCTTACAGGGGTCAGAGGTCATCTGCATGTGGACTTGTCAGCCACACACACTGCACTGCAAAGCTGGGGTGTGCTTGCCACCCTGACCTCCATGCTTTTGTACATCCCCCAAATCTTTATACTACACACCGGCGATTCACCCATGACATTGTTTTCTCCCTAATCACCATGGCCAGTCCATCAACAAACCCTATTCGTCGTAACTCAAAAGTATGTTTTCAATTTGTCCTACTATGGGTTCCACAGCTCCCCGCCCCACCATCCGATTTCAAGTCATTGTCTCTTCTCTGCTGGTCTCTGAGTTCTTACTTTCTTCCCATTGATTCTTTGAAATGTCCCCACCTTTAGGGTCCTCTGATGGCTTCTATGGTAATTAGAATAAAATCCAAATGAGGCCTTGTGGGATCTGACCCGACCACCTCTCCAGCCACTGCATGCCATTTCCCTCTCCACACTCGCTGTGATCTGTTCAGTTCCTAAGGGAATGTTCCGTCACTTTCCTGAACGTGCTGATCTATTTCCCACTGCAGAGCCTTGCACTGCTATTCCTTTTGCCCACATACGTACCCTAGTCTTCTCCTACTATAGTGTACCCTTGATTTGTAAGTTTAAAAATTACATTTGCAAGGAAGCTTTACACAACTTCCCCATCTAATGCAAATTAGGTTATGTTATGGTTATGTTATGTACACACACACATATATATTTTTAAAGGTTTTATTTCATTTATTTCTCAGAGAGAGAGAAAGAGGGCACAACCAGGCTGAGGGAGAAGCAGGCTCCCCACTGGGCAAGGAGCCTGATGCAGGACTTGATCCCAGGACCCTGGGATCATGACCTGAGCTGAGGGCAGACACTTATCCAACTGAGCCACCCGGGCGTCCCATGTTCTTATATATTTTTTCAGAGTAGCATCCTGTATTTTTCTGCATAGCACTTACATTAGCTTGAAATATTTGTTTATTTGTGTGATTATTTAATGTCTAACCCTTCCCCTAGACTGAATGCTCCACAAGGACAAGAACTGTGTGCATTTCCTCTCCCTCTATCCCTACCCCTTAGCATAGAGCATATAGTACAGATGAAGGTGCCAGTTAAAATGCTTTGGTGTTCCACCATTTACCCTACGGGACTCTAATTCCCCATAATCAAGGTAGACAGCAAAGAAAATGAAGATGTTGGGCTCAGGATGGAGATGCTGGGGATAAGTAATCAGAATGGACTTCTGGTTCCTTAGAGGAGAAGTGAAATAGAAGAACTTCCAGAAAGGGAGAGAATGAATGAAACGATGCCCTTCATTGGGAGAAGCATTTGAGGTTTTCCATCATTTTTGAGAGGCAGTAAAGTGCGGTAGTTAAGAGCATGAATTCTGGGGCCAGATTCTGCTTCTTCATATTTATATGTTTTGGAGAAACTTCTTATTCTCTCTTCTTATTTGAAAAATGGAGATAACCATTGTACTTCTTCCCAGAGTTGTTACCAGGATTAAATGAGTTCATTGTTAGAAGACCCATCCAAGGGTACTTGCCACGTGCTAAGGTCTATAGATTTATGTTATGTAAAAATAAAACATAGGATTTATGAGCAGTATAACTTTGTTTGGAGATGTTTCTTGGGGTTCTTCCGTTTTGTTTTGGTTTTTTTTTTGTTTTTGTTTTTGTTTTTTTTGTTTTGGCTCTTCTGTTTTTCATCCTAACTGATTGTAGCAAATATTTAGTGTCTCAATAAGCACCAAGACCAATAAGCAAAGAGCTAGTCCACTCTGAGTCTCGGCAGTGATGTGGTTTTAGATTAACAGCCATTACCACCGACTCCTACTATCAGCTACACACTGCTTACACTGGGTCTCTGGGTAGTCAATGCACCAAAGACTACTGGACACCTTGATGGCTGAAATGAATTACGTGATAGAATGAGGATCAGACAAGAAACTATAAGTCCTGGTTTGTAACTGTAGCCCTGCCATTACAGAGCTGTGTGACCTCAGCTAAGACTCCTCTTAGTCTCCCAAATTATCTGTCTTCTATTTCTTTGCTTTCTTCTAAAATGCGCAAATCGGTGCACGTAGTAGGTATTACACTGATTCAACAGAAAGGGACAGAGCCAGAAACAAAGAAAACACCTGATGAACATCAGTCGTATCTGGTTATGCACTCCTTAGCCAGCACGCCTGTGACCTATTCAGGGATCTATTCAGGAAGCTCAAGAGAATGACGCGTGGAGGGCCTGGAATGTGCCAGGCACCATGAGAAGAGCTTTACAAAGCTTACCTCATTTATTCCTGCCAGCAGCCCACTGACATAAGTACTAACATTCTATGTGCTCAGGGAAGAAACGGAGTAAGGGCTGGTGACACCCAGAAGCCTTCATCATGGGTATTTCCTAACTCAAGTTCAGGGTATGGCTGACATCTGTCATTCGTCATCTCAAACACTAGCATACGTTTCCAGGAGGGAAATAACAGGGGCTGGTGACTTTACCGAGGCCATACATCTGGTGCATCTGGGATGACTGATGTCACTGGGAGCAGCAAGATGAAAATATAACATCTGAATGATATGCTTGTGCATACTCTTTAGCCCCTTTAAGTGCCCCACACATGAATACAAAAGAAAGCACAGAAATAACTACTTTATAAAGTGACACTGAGCACCTCTTTCCTCCTCAGAAATTCTTAATGGCTTTGACCTCCTTTGCTCATGTCCATGCTCCCTGGTCATTGGCCTGCCAGAATTCACTGCCCATTCTCTGGGATCTCATGGTCTGTCGGACTACCGTGGATTTATCCTCACAGAGTCTGAAATCCTTATCGTGGCTCAGTTCTTACCCTGTATTTGTCTTTCACTTTCACATCTCAGAAAGAGGTATACTGCCACTGTCTTGGGACATCAACAAGTCTTGTCCTGCGCCTACCTTCGGCTTGTGGGGAAGGACAGTAGAACATAAACTGTTGTGTTCCTTCGAGGGTAAACAGGAAAATCAATCCTGTTGTGGATGTTTATTTGACAATGACTGAGGGTTTGAAACACAGTCACTAAGCTAGCATTACCAAGGAGAAAGAGAAATAGGCAAGAAAATCTTGAAGGTTTCATAAGACGTATAACAAATCTAACTGAACCCTGTGTTGACCATGAGGTGGGCAAGCAGAGGAAGAATCATGGTTAAAAGGTCAGGATCCTGGCCCTTCTACCTGAACTGGGTGCCCATGACCAAGACTTTCATATCTCTTAACCTCCACTTTCTAACATGCAAAACAAAGACATCATAATATTTGGTCTCTCTGGCTGCTCTGGTGCCAACATTCTCCATTTATGTAGCCATATTCATTTCCAACGTTTAGTGTCTAGTTCTGCACTGCGGCCCCTCTACATTGGTAGAATAACATTTTCCATTTCATTCATAGGGGCACCAGGGTGGCTCAGTCAGTTAAGCATCTGCCTTCAGCCCAGGTCAAGATCTCAGGGTCCTAGGATTGAGCCCCATGATGGGCTCCCTGCTCAGTGGAGAGTCTGCTTCTCCCTCTCTCCTCCCCTGCTTCTGTGCGTGCTTGCACTCCCTCCCTTTCTCTCTCTCAAATAAAGAAACAGAATCTTTAAGAAAAACAATCAAATGTGTTTATCCTGTTGCCCAATATTTGGCTTTTTCCTGAAGTGCTGGCCCAAGGCATTGACGAACCTCAGTAACAAGTCTCAGGACCTTCCCAGGGCTATTCAATAGCACATGGCATGATGATTAGGGAGTGAATGATCTAACTACTATCATCCCAAGTGCCTTGGTACACATTAAAATTCATTTTTCACTTGTATGCCCATTTTCAAGACTTGAAAATGTCATTCCACTTACTTTCCATCCAATCAACTTTTTTTTTTTTAAAAACCTGGAAGAACTCAACATTTTATGCAGTTGTGGGAATTTAATTACACATTCTTTCTTTCACATCCTTATGCAAATGGTTTAAGTCTTAAATAATCACCGTTGGAACCAGAAAACTCCTGAGGGACACCACCGGCATTTTATAATCTAAAGATGATTGAGTCCTTTATCCTTTCCCTTTGTTTCCTTCCAGCATTCATTCTTGCATGAAGGCTCTCCAGGACCTCGCCTCACTGCAACCTTGAGCCCTATTGTCATCACCATCAGCAATCCCTCCATGGGCTCTAGCAAAATCTCTCTAATTCCTAATTCCCCAGACACGTCAGTCATATGGTCAGTCATACGTCATTCTCTCTGCCTGAGTGGCTCTTCTTCATCTCCTAAATCTTGAATGATGTAAAGTTTTTAATAAGTAGAATATCTGACCTCATGCCACATTCCATAAGAGACACTTACGGAATTCACTATCACCCAAAATAGAACACACTGGAAGTACAACCTGATTTCAAAAGGCTGAGATAAATTTATGGCTGCAAGAGCCACAGGGAAAATGTGTTTAGGGCTTGGGGTGTGGAGCAAAGACACAGAGTACCTTCTAATATCCTACATAATACACTTCATTTCTCCTTCCATCCATACTGCTCCCCGGGTACCAGAGAAGGAGGAAGAGAGATAAAAGAAAAACACAGAGAAACAGAGACTAGACTACCGGTTGTAGAGAACACTTTGACAATTCAGAATGGCAACTACAGCATTCTGTGACTCCCATAGCCACTGGGTGACTTGATCATTTGTTTTCGCAAATTCAACCAAG
>CM053615.1:13323102-13338681 GCA_028646535.1 Procyon lotor
CTCTCTCTCTCTGACCCATTATTGCAGATTTCAAAACAAGCATGTTTTCAAATGGCGCTACGAGCTGCCAATGATGTATCACCATCATATCTCATTATTCTCCACTAAATGTGATAATAATGTGATCTGTTCACATAAAAAAAGTTTGACTTCACAAAAGCAGCTGGAAATGGACAACCACAATATGCATAAATCTAACTCCTACCATCGGCTACACACTGCTTGACACATATTGTTAGAAGCACCTCGCATTTGCGAGTTCTCTTAAGCAAAATACTTGCATTAGGTCTCAGCTGGGGTTGTGCACCAGGCAGTTGGGGGAATATTCAGTTCTCAGTGGAAGCCAGAATTTGAATTCTCTCATCTTTTAGGAATCATTTACCAGGTTTGGGGAGTATTCAGGCAGCGCAGGTGCCCCCACAGATTTCTCTGAAGTTCCATCCCTCTTTGTTCATTGACGGTCTGATGAATGACGTTATCTTTATCCTGATGCTTACAGGGAAGGAAAAAAGAACCCTAAATGATACCAACGGCAGAGACTCAAAGAAAGACTAGATTTAAGCTCACATTGGTCAAAAGAAACAAGGATACAAAGAACGTGGAGAAATCGTCCCTGTCTCCATAAGCCACAGTCAACGGCGGGGCTCAAGTCAGGAATCTGTGTCCGTCAGTTACACAAATGAGCCCTGTGTCATGAGTTTAATTTTCTGAACCCTGGTACTAGCTTATGGCCATCTTTGACTCCTTTCTTGACACACATTAGCTTCTAGCTTTTGCTTCCCTTTGTCTTTACTTCCAACACAGTGCTTGCAATCCTGTCTTCTCTCTTGATCTTCTCCACAAGAACAATACTGACCCTCAAGTCTGTTTCCATCCCCACTACTAACCTGAGTGCCTCCACCTGTGTTTATTATCTCCAACAGATACAGCCTATTGGCTCTATCGCCTTAGATTAATCTTAGGTATTTAAAATTCAAAATATTCAAAATCAAACTCATTATTTTCTCTTTCTTTTTCCTCCGAGACTTGCTCCTCTGCCTTTATTACTGATTGCACTTAACAGCATGATCCTCAATGGAGTCATGCAAATTAGAAACCCAGGGGCTCTTTGCGGTACTTGCGTGCAAGGGCTGAGGGGAGACAGTCGAGGAAGCCGGAAGGATGACAGATTACCCTTTGGATGGAGGGGGTTGCTCCTGGACCTTCAAAGTCCTCCAGGCAAGACCTGAGATGCTTGCCTTCCTTGGCGAGCCTCTGTGCCTCCATTTTCTACCAAGGAGTCACAGAATGTGCTACATCTGAGGATTCCAGTTAGGAATTCACACTTTTTATTTGTCCTACCAATTTTTTAAACTCGCTGAAAATTTCTTCTTCCAAAATTCTACTTCCAAATTACTCTTTCTTACATTGTTTTGACATACTACATCACTTTGGTTCTTTGTTACAGCTACTCTTAATCTCACATCACCAAAACGTTTTTTATTCTTTTTATTTTATTATTAGATTGCATTGCTTTAGTACTTATCTACCATTATCCTATTCTTTTAAGTACAGTTTATTCAATGTGGTTTATACAATCATCCTTATTGGTGACTTTATAAAATTTGATCACTTGCCATGTTTATTACTATCTTTATGGTATATATTTCAGGTTTTCCTCTTGCTAATTTCTGTTCATTATTTTTTTAAGACTTATTTATTTGAGAGAGAGAGCATGAGTGAGAAGGGCAGAGGGAGAAGGGGACAGTGTCTCAAGGAGACCAACCACAGAGCTGGAGGTAGGGCTTGATCCAATGACCCCGAGAGCACAACCTGAGCCAAAAACCAAGAGTTGGAAGCTTAACCAATGGCTCCACCCAGGAGCCCCTGTTCATTTCTTTTTTTGGGGTAGAAAAGCCTGCATGGCTCACACTCTCATCCTTTTTCCCCCCACAGCCACAGGCAATGATTTGGTTCAGGCCAGCTTCCACCCCCACTAATGGCGCCATGCTGAGCACTGCCCCCACAGACTCCCCTCAGCAGTCCAGGCTTCCACGGCTCAGGAGAAAGCTACGTCTAGTCAGATGGTGCCTGAGGCCCTGCACAGCCACTCTCCTCATCTATTCACCTCAGACTACAACCTTCCACTCTTCCCATCCTCAGCCACAGTGGCTCCTCGTCATCTCCAGTCACCACATTTTTTTTCACAGGTGGCCTCACAACATTCTTCATCTAGGATGTCTTCGGCCCCTTCTTCCACTTGGTTCTTCTTCATCCTTCAAGACTCTTCTCAAGAGTCACTGGCTTCTGAAGCGATCACCGGCAGCTGAAGTTCTCTATGCCCTTATCCGATTTTATAATGTTTGTGCGATAGCCTGGGATAGCCTCAGAACTCACAGCACCCCTTTCTTTGAAAGACTTGTGTCTCCTAAAGACACGGCATTTCCTATGTCATCATTTCCTTACTTTTACTGAAGACACCAGAGTCAAATGGCACGTAGTGACTAATGCTAACTCACGAACCGGACTCATTGGTTTGATGAGAGAGACTCAGACTCACATCAGAGACCTGGCTCTTAGCTACGTCACCACAGGTAGAGTTGGCACAGGTAAAGACATTATTTTTAAAATATTACAAACATCTTGTGAACCTGGTTGATAATTATTATGCTGGACTAAACTCACAAACCACTCATTTCCCTTTTGCAAAGCTTCCTGAGGCCAAGTGCTGACAGACTGGATTATAGGGCCAGACTCCTGGGTTGCAAAGCTCCTCTACTTACTAGTCATAGTCATCAGGTAAAACTCAGTCTTCCTCATCCATAACATGGGGATGTTGATGACAGTGTGGTGTCTTAAACAAACACACAGCAAGTACTTAGAGCAATGCCGGCCACAATTTAAGCCCTCGTGATGTGTTAGTCATTTTGAATAGTCCAACTTGACAATGATAACAACCTGAGTGTGCTTATATGTGGCAACTGGAGATTACAGGGGTCACAAATCCGATAGTAAGAAGAGAACAAAGGTCAGATTTGCAGATTCAGAGGAACTAGTAAGTTCTTGGCACGTAGCTGACACTCCAACAGGCTTTGTTCATCTTATTCAGTGAACCAGGACCCAAATCAAAGTCTCCGTTTTGCTGTTTTACTTCTCAAAAAAAAAAAAAAAAAAAGATGTATATATAAGCTCCATGATGGAGTTAAGACTGGGAAGAGAAAGTACAAACTCTTGAGAGTCAATCTCTCCCCAGGGAAGACCCAAGGAAAGGTCTAGCGGAAGCTTGAAGCTTCATAATTGCCTTTCAGGCTACATCCCCATATTTTCAGGTGGACAATCAATATTTTTATACTTCTATGGAAAATGTTTTGAATGCACAGCTTCAAGACAAGTCCTTCACAAGTACATTGCCACCTTGAGCCAAAATAAACATCTGGAAACTTCACTTTCAAATAATCCCTTCCACTTTGGTGGTGGCTACAGACTGAACGTTTGTGTGTCCACCCCCCCCCCCGCACCCCACATCATGTGTTGAAACCTAATCCCCAGGAGGATGGTCTGAGGAGGTGGGGCCTTTGGGGGTAATTAGGGTAATTAGGTCATGAGCGGGGGAGCCCTATGAACGGCCTTAGTGTCTTTATAAAAGAGACCCAGAGAGCTCCCTTGCCCC
Organism: Procyon lotor; assembly: GCA_028646535.1. Classification (NCBI taxonomy): domain Eukaryota; kingdom Metazoa; phylum Chordata; class Mammalia; order Carnivora; family Procyonidae; genus Procyon; species Procyon lotor. Next base: position 13,326,752 of record CM053615.1, read on the forward strand.
TTCTGCCATGTGGGGACATAACAAGAACTAAAAAAAACAGACCCTTGGGGTGCCTGGCTGGCTCAGTCAGTAAAGAACGTGATTCTTGATCTTGGGGCATGAGTTTGAGCCCCACAACTGAGGGTAGAGTTTACTTAAAATTTTTAAAAAGGGGGGGAGAAAAAAAAAAGAAAGCAAGCTTTCATCAGATACCAAACCTGCCAGAGCCTTGAACTTGGACTTCTTACCCATTAAGACTAGAAGAAATACATTTCTATTGTTTATAAGCCAGCCAGACTATGGCGTTCTGTTAGAGCAGCCTTGAATTGACTAAGCCAGTGGTGTTTGTTCCATCCACCATCCCATCAGACCTCACGGCTCTTGGATGATCACTATCATTCCCACATTATAGGAGAAAAATGTGACTCAAAGAAGTCTGGCCCTGTGAAGTTCACAGCGTTAGTAAGTGGTGGGACCAAGACTCAATCCTCAGACATCAAGCTTCTCATCCAGTGGGCTTCCCACAGTATCAGGGAATCATGCTCTCTTCAAATTAAAGTTTTTACTCTAGCAGGCTCCTATGTGGAAGTATCCCTTTTCAAATGGACCTTAGTGAATCAGCAGCAACATTCACAACAAAAAAGACTACTAGAATAAGCAGCATCCCTTAGAAGGCCCGCCACCTGGAGTCTACCTGGCAGCATACCTTCAGTTGGGTAGCACCAAGCATCTCCACGAGGTTCTCCCACATGCTCATGGCTGTGAGACCTTAGTCCTGGCCAGTGAGGAGGCTTTCCTGCTTTATCACTGAGTAACACTCTGTTGTCTGGGCCTCTGCTCGTCCCTGTCCACTCACATCTCTATGACATTTACTGCTGCATGAGGTTGGTCAGGGGTCCCGTTGGGAGGAACTCAACTCTCTGGTTCCAAGGATGAGTTAATGAAGTCACCAGATAAATGTGCAACCCCGTGTTTACAGGACATAATATATATGTGGCAACCATGAACAAGAGTCAAAAAGCAAAGTCAACATAGATGGGATTACTTCTTGGTGTAGAAGAAATCATGAGGGGCACCTGGATGGCTCAGTGGGTTCAAGCCTCTGCCTTCGGGTCATGATCTCAGGGTCCTGGGATGGAGCCCAGCATCAGGCTCCCTGCTCAGCAGGGAGCTTCCCCCTCTCTCTGCCTGCCTCTCTGCCTACTTGTGATCTCTCTCTCTCTGTCAAATAAATAAATAAAAATCTTTAAAAAGATTAAAAAAAGAAGAAATCATGAATTAATTGAAAGATTAATTAGTGATCATACAACTGTAGAACACTGCAGAGTTTGTAGCTGCAATGACCCCTAGCTGACTATGGGGAATCTTCAACCCAGGAAACATCAGAACATCTTCATTAGTCAACTCTGATGTCTGGATTCTCACATCTAAGAAGCAGGCCACGATAAAACTCTGGGATTATCTCCATCTCTTTAGATGTGACTGGATGTTGTTGATATTCTTTCTGTACCCATCAGCGGCAACCCACTTCCCACCCCTCTTGCCAGGAAATTTGCATTTAATTAAATTTGAATCAGTGCAGGCAAAGCAAAGAAATAAGTCCATAGTCGATCTTATAAAAATAAAGGAGAGAGAGGCTGTGTTTTCCCATATTCACTGAATGTGGATGTGTGTTTGCCATAAATTAGCCCACTGCGTGAATGATGCTGAGCTTCCCATATGGCAAATATCAGATTGAGACACACGAGGAGAAATGATTTTTTTAATTCTTGAATTAATTCTGTTCGGTTTATTTGGAGTATCATCATATCCAGCAAGCTTTCAGGAAACAACACAGTTAGAAATCCAATGAGGCTTCCAAGTACAATGAAAGATGGTTAATGACCAAACTTTTTGAAGTCAAGAACAGCACGTTTCATTGTCATTTGGAGCTCAAGTTTAAAAATGATTCTTTCACTTTTCTACTTTTATTATTGCCAAGTATAATATAGGGCAAGGGTGTGAAGGAGATTGTAAAAATCCATTAGAATAAATATTTAAAGAACCCCAAATTCATCTGTCTTAGATCTAGAGATTTTTATCTCTGATACAAAATGCCCTTTATTCATTGATTCATTTTTCTAATTTTCATTTTTGCTCTAGTTGTCTTTCTAAATGAATAACTCAGAAAGCAAAAATGCTGCTGCCCTTTTATATCCACAAGGAGAATGCTCCCTGCTTACTTGGAAAGGTTGTGTCCACAAAGTCTGGTGAGCAAAACCACAAAATTATAGTGCTGGATGTGTCTCCTTCTGTTTCAGTTTTCTGCTTTTCACAAGCTCTGTTTAGAACGTGGCTCACTTAACCTCACCGTAAGAAGTCAGCAAACCCTCACAAGCTTCTACTTCTTTAGCTGCAAAACGGGAAGGAGAAAAACAGATCTCCAGCCCAGCATCCCTGTGAGGATTTAACAGGATCGTAAAATCCCCATCATAGCACTGACCAGAAGCAGGTGCTGAATTAAAGAAATCTCTTCCCTCTTCTCAACTATCTCTTTGCTCACTCTCTTCTTCTTCAATAGCTATTTATAACTGATCTTTGGAGTCAAGATTGTCTTCGACAGCCATTGTTTCATCCCGTCTTTCTGTAGATTCTAAAATGTGTTAGCCCAGGTTGACCAGTTTGCCTGACCTGATCAAAGGAAGCCCATCTCTCCTTGCTGGTCTCTAAAGAAATGTTAGTCTATGGCATTACAGCCAGAGCCAAAGGAAGGCAAGAACTGCCCCAGATGATCATCATCCTCTGGTACATACAGAAGAAGTAAAAGATAGAGTAGGGGCACCTGGGTGGCTCAGTGGGTTAAAGCCTCTGCCTTCGGCTCAGGTCATGATCTCAGGGTCCTGGGATTGAACCCTGCATCGGGCTCTCTGCTCAGCAGGGAGTCTGCTTCCCCCCACCTCTCTGCCTGCCTCTTTGCCTACTTGTGATCCCTCTCTCTGTCAAATAAATAAATAAAATATTTTTTTAAAAAAAGATAGAGTATATAATAGAATTTATTATTTTTAAAAAGATTTTATTTATTTATTTAGAGAAAGAGAGTGAGCAAGAGGAGAGGCAGAGGGAGAGGGAAGGAGAGAATCTCGGGCAGATCACCCACGGAGTATAGAGACTGACACAGGGCTCGATGTCACAATCCTGAGATCATGACCTGAACTGAAATCAAGAACTGGTCGTTTAACTGAAATCAAAAACTGGGACCCAGAGACCCCATAATCAAATTTTAATACAGGAAAAAGTATGTTTTTCATTGCTAGTGTATTTCACTTAACTCTTTGGTTTCTGTCTCACAGAAGTAGATCCTGGGGCATTCACTGGTCGTAGCCAACAGGATGCAACTGAACCGCAGGGAAAGGACTCAAGGAGTAAGTGACAGGTTTGGAAGACGAGACAAAGAACCAGACCATCTTGTCTCCAGAAAGATTCCGAAGCTCTAAACCAGGGAACAGGGGTAAAGAATCAGAAGGGGAAGGGAGAAAGCTTTGTTGCTGGGGCACCTTGAGAAAGATGTGGACAGAACCCCAAGAAAGGGCTGGGGAGAAAGAGGGAGGGAAGGGAGAATGATGAAACACCTCTGAGAGGGTTGAGCACCCAGAAACTGCACTGGCCTGTGCTCACTCTCCCAAAGAAGGTCTAACAAAGTGGACATCAGCATTTCCATTCTCTGCATGAAGCCAGGGCAGGAGCAGGGGATTCGTGGAAGGCTGGGGCAGACCCAGACTAGCATCACAAGATGGCAGGATGAGGGGAGAGAGGGGCTGCAGAATTCTCCATGTGTCCCACAGTGGCATCGTGTGGGCAGACAGAAAGAGGCCCGATGCATGGGAATCAAACACTCTTGTCATCACAATTAAAGAAATAAATGAAAAAAGCCTTCAGAAAAAGTATATATTAGGGTTTAAATGCACATTTTATCCATTACTTGTAAGGCTAAATATTTTTTCATAGATGCATTAGCTATTTGTTTAGGACCTTTGTCCATTTTTTTAAATTTAAGGACTTAGCTATTTTCTTATTAATTTCTGAAGATTTTTTTCAGACATTAATGATATTATTATTTGACAATGAGTGGAAAATATTTTCTCAACTTTTGTTTTCATTTTGGTCTTTTTTTTTAAATTTTATTTATTTATTTTGACACAGAGAGAGAGAGAGATCACAAGTAGGCAGAGAGGCAGGCAGAGGGAGAGGGAGATCACAAGTAGGCAGAGAGGCAGGCAGAGGGAGAGGGAGAAGCAGGGTCCCCGCTGAGCAGAGAGCCCAATGCTAGGCTCCTTCCCAGGACCCTGAGATCATGACCTGAGCTGAAGGCAGAGGCTTTAACCCACAGAGCCATGCAGGCGCCCTCATTTTGGTCTTTTAACGTAAGGCTTTCTTGCCCCCCTTCCAGAGCTGGGTATTATTGTGTTAGCTACTTTGTGAATGACATCACTCAGTATGGGCTGGCTCGGTGCTTCATTTTAATAACATTTTCTCTAAATCCTATGATGTCTCTGAAAGGTGGGTCTTCTCCATTTTACAGAGAACAACACTGAGGCTTCCAGTTAAGTAATTTGTCCAAAGTTAAAACACAAGAATAAGGAATTGCTCAAATTTAAGTCTATTACACTATGCAGAGTTTGGTACCTCTGCATTTATAACAATAAGGGAGAATGCAGAAGGAGCTTTCAGACCATTGCTTCTTAGGTGGGAAGGGTTTGCAAATTAGTAAGATAAAAAGACACTCTTTGAAACATAAGGCAATAAATAAAGAACAAAGAAAATAATGTAAATAATATGGCATATAGCAAGCAATAAGCATGATGGATATTAATCAAGAGGAAAAGATAATCTAGGGGCACCTGCGTGGCTTAGTGGGTTAAGCATCTGACTCTTTTTTTTTAATATTTTATTTATTTATTTGACAGAGAGAGAGAGAGAGATCACAAGTAGGCAGAGAGGCAGGCAGAGAGAGAGGAGGTAGCAGGCTCCCCCGCTGAGCAGAGAGCCCGATGCGGGGCTTGATCCCAGGACCCTGAGATCATGACCTGAGCTGAAGGCAGAGGCTTTAACCCACTGAGCCACCCAGGTACCCCAAGGATCTGACTCTTGATTTCTGTTCGGGTCATGATCTCAGGGTTGTGAGATTGAGCCCTGTGTCAGGCTCTAATCAGCAGTGAGTATGCTTGAGATTCTGTTTCTCCCTCTCCACCCCTCCCCCCAACAAAAGAAGAAGAAGAAGAAGAAGAAGGAGGAGGAGGAGGAGGAGGAGGAGGAGGAGGAGGAGGAGGAGAAGACGACAAGCTAAGTTTAGAGTTAGGGGGCTAAGGACTGATGGATGTTTTCCTGACAGAGTTACCCATGACTGAAAAGAAGAATGAAAGTACTCAAGCTGACATGCAGTCCATTGGGCTTACTTACCCAGGGACCATCTCACTAGACTGCTGGTGGCAAGGCACATGGTCCTGGAACTTCCTGGAAGTGGCTCAGAATGGTGACCCCCTGATCTCTGACCAGGTTCCAGTCAGGCAAGAGAAAAACACAGAGAGGACCAGCAACTCTGGGCATCATCTATCAACCACCATAAAACCAAGCTGAATTGGCTTAGATTTGGAATCACAGAATTTCTTACTCAAAAGTTCTACGGAGCACATCCAATTTACTAGCCCCATTTCCAAAGCCAGCCCCTTATTGTTCTTTTATTTTCCCAAGTTGTTATTTAAATTCCAGCTAGTTAACATACAGTGCAATGTTAGTTTCAGGTGTAGGATTTCATGGTTCACCACTTGCATACAATATCCAGTGCTCATCATGACAAGTGCAACCTTTAGTCCCCATCACCTATTTCATGCATCTGCCCACCCACTTCCCCTCTGGTAACCACCAGTTTGCTCTCTGTAGTTAAGAGTTTGTTTTAGGGGCGCCTGGGTGGCTCAGTGGGTTAAAGCCTCTGCCTTCTGCCCAGGTAGTGATCTCAGGTCGTGGGATCGAGCCCCGCATCAGGCTCTCTGCTCAGCGGGAAGCCTGCTTCCCCTCTCTCTCTGCCTGCTTGTGATCTCTCTCTCTCTCTCTCTCTCTCAAATAAATAAATAAATAAATAAATAAAATCTTTTAAAAAAAAGAGTTTAAGAGTTTGCCTCTTTCTCTTTTATTCTTCTCATGTTCTTTTGTTTCTTAAATTCCACGTATAAGTGAAATGATACGGTATTTGTCTTTCTCTGACTTATTTCATTTAGCATAATACTCTCTAGCTCCTTCCATGTCATTGTAAATGGCAAGATTTCATTTTTTTTAATGGCTGAGTAATAATGCTCCGTTGTATTTACATGGAGTAAATACATCTCTTTATCCATTTATTAGTCAATGGACACTTGGGCTGTTTACATAATTAGGCTATTGTAGAGAATGCTGCTATAAACATTGGGGTGCATGTATCCCTTCGAATTAGTATTTTTGTATTCTTTAGGTAAATGAAAGAGCCGAGCAAGGCCAACTCTGTTTTGTGCTACACCCACTATCTTGTGTATAACCCAAGGCCAACTCTGTTTTGTGCTACACCCACTATCTTGTGTATAACCCAAGGCCAACTCTGTTTTGTGCTACACCTGGTATCTTGTGTATAACCCCCACATGACCAGCTCCTGAGAAAAACCACAGAATGTTAGAATATTGCCTAGCCCATCCTTCAGCTAGTTTGAGTTAGCCAAAAGGAATGCAAAAGAACATCTCGCTACCTATGCAACTGACCTGTGGCCAACCAGCACAAGCCACGAGCATCACCCCACCAACTGTTACCAAGCCCCCATAAAACTGCTGCGCTTTTTGAAACTCACTCTGTTTCTCTACATCATGCCGCTGTGTCAGTGAGTGCGGGAGACTGAGCTCGAGCTAGCTCGAATAAAGGCTCTTTGCTTTTGCATCGGACTCAGCTCCCTGGTGGTCTTTGGGGATCTCAAAATCTGGTCATAGCAGTAAATATCTAGTAGTGTGATCACTGGAACATTGAATAGTTCTATTTTTAACTCTGAGGAAATTCCATACTGTTTTCCAGAGCGGCTACACCAGTCCACATTCCCACCAACAGTATGAGAGGGTTCCTCTTTCTCCGCATCCCCACCAACAAAGAAAAAACAAGGCACAGAGGGTTTTACATGATTAGCTTAAATTCACCTAGCTACCTCATCACAAATCTCACTCTAGAATTTCAGTCTTTTAATTCCTACTCTGTGGTTCTTTGTTCCATACAACATTTATAGAATCTCAGCAAATGATATTCCTTCCAGTCTGATTTTCAAAAAGGGATGGGCCAGTAAAGATATTATAAAGCAACCCGGTGAGGGCTTTAGACAATCACAGACAGCCTTTGGCTTCTTGACAATGCTCTGCTTGGTCTAGAGCCAACCAAGTTGAGTTTTTGAAATTATTTAGTAAGACTAGCTACTATTTATTGAGCACTTAAAATATATCAGGAACTACTAAGCACTTTACATAAAACTCCTCAGAGCAATCCTATGAAGTAGGATTTTAAGTCTCTTTTCCACAGGTGAGATACTGTAGTTCTGAGAAAATAAATAAATGTACTTATAAACTAAAAGGCAGAGGCAGAAATTCAGACTCAGGTCACATGTCTTATCATCGGGATGCACCCAGAGGCAACATGATGGTAAAGCACTCTGCCTCAGGGCATGGGATGGCAGGGCATTAATCTCAGTTTCTCCACCAATTCTTGGTTGAGTCACCTTGAGTAAGTTACACACCCTCAGGCACCTGCTCTATACAATGGGATTACTAATACTAAGTACCTCATAGAGGGGCCTTGAAAAGGAAATGGGACAATTCACCTGAAGTTTTAAACTGTCCAGAACATATTTGGTATTTGAAACATATTACCAATTATTATTATTATTCCCCTGAATTATCAGTCTCTTAATCTAGATCTACTAGAAGGAAAAGACCCTCCAATGCTCTTCTGCCTGCCATGAAGAAAGTATCTAATATCCGGCCAGGGCTGAGATAGTAAACAAGTCTTACCTGGGAATGGGAGTTTAACTGAAGAAATTCAGTGCCCAGGTGGCTGGGCTTCAGCTGTCAGAGGCCGAGAAGCAGCTCTGGCCAACTTCCAGAACGAATTAGCATAAACTATTATTCCATCTAGGACTCAGCTATGGGCATCTTGGGCATATGAGTTGTGAACATCAAGACTACCTTCTTCTGGATAATGCCACCATCTATGGCCCTGGGCTTCAAAGACATCTGCGTGCTGTCAAAGCACCATAACTTTATGGTCACCAAGTTGCCAAGACCCAGATCGACCTTGAGAGGAATCATACACTAATCCCCTGCCTTTGAGAAAGATTCTGCCTCATTTCTGCTCCTTCCAGTGTCATTCTGGAAACTGCATCTCAACAGACACCACTGGGTCTTGAAACAGCTGGACAGGCCTCTGTCCCCAGAGAGTTTGTGATTCAACTTGTCTTGCTTGTGATCCAATCTAGTTTTGAGTTGCCAACAGCCCCCGTGAGAGTCAGTGTAAGTTCTCTGGAAGTAATGTGACCCATATTATCTCTATGTTATGGTTTCTTGGAAACAAGACTGAGAAAGAGACTGCGTGAAGAACAGGAAAGGATGGATGAAGGAAGGAGAGAGAAATGTAAATATTTTGTTCATTTAACCAATATAGACTTTCAGGGTAATGGCTGGCAGAGTTGGAAGAACATGTGTTTCTGGATCTCGGGGTCATGAGTTCGAGCTCCACTTTGGGTTGTGGATATTACTAAAAATAAATTAAAAAATACAGACTTTTATTAACAGCATCCAAATATGGTTCTTTAAATGAACCACATGTTCCATGTTCTACAACTGATGGTGAATATATCCCGTTAATTCAAAATCTCAAGTATACGCAAAACTCACATGTGACTTTGTAATCAAATGGTAATCAGAAATCACTTAGTGTTGAATTACTCACTTCTGCCTAGACTCTGACTTTTCATATTGAGAAAATGAGACTCAGATAGATATTAAGACCAGGAGATTACTACATTTAAGTGATTGAAAGATTTTATAAATCCAAGGGAAACTATGGGCTGCTACAACCCCTGACTTCACAGATGCCTCATTTTGCTTCATCGAGACTCTAATACTTAAGTTTGTGTATAATTTGGGTAAACAAACTCCTTTTCTCTACAAAAGATGCATGGTCATTAAAATGTAGTCATGTAAAGTGATGAAGAGAGCGTAATGCTCTTCTAAGCCACCCAAGCTACAAATCCTGCCATTTCCAAAGAGATTTTTTAAATAGCCAAGTAAAGAGACTGCAGAAATTGTCATGGAACTGATTGAATCAATGACCCGAAATAAGAAACAAGGCAAGGGCTGTCAATGTAAGACCTCACTATGATAATCCCCCATATATCACTATGATAGATCCCCTAGGGTAACACCCAGAAGCAGGAAAATGATGGCGAAGGTGATAGGGAAGGAACAGGATAAAAAAAAGATCTGAATGAGGAAAAGAATGAGAATTAGAAGGCACTAGGTTGGAATGTGTATAGGAGTCAAGATGTATAGGAGTCAAGGACGCGCATTCTGGAAGCCTGTGTATACAGGGAGCTTCCCAGGTGCAGACCCTCTGCTAAGTGCTGGGAATTCACCAGCCGAGTTCTTCCATACTCAAAGAAAGGCACAGTATGGAAGAGAGAGCAGGTGAGCAAGCCAGAAGCTTCATTCCAAAGCGATAAATCCTCTGGTAGAAGAATATAAATGGAACTAGGAGAGCAAAGACTCGGGACTCCTGGCTCTTCCTCAAGGAGAGAAGGACCGAGGGGGAGGTGCAGCCTCAGGGGCTGAGGAGTTAAGAGAAGGGCAGGAGGAGGAAAAGCAATGGAGGTGAGCGCTGTGTTCCCCGCGAGAGCAGAAGGGAGGCGGAGGCGAGCGAGAAGACTGCGCCACAGGCCTCGGCTGCAGGTCACGTGGCACGGTAGGCGGGGCCCGCGGCTCCCACCCGGGAGGCCAGAGGGTGCAGCGGGGCTTCATTCTGCAGGGGACCGACACCCGTGTCTGGCAGAGCAGCAATATGCCCCAGCTTGTAATTTCATCAGTGAAGCTGATGGATTGGACAGGGGCTCGTCTAAGGAGGAGGAGGCCAGAAAGGCAGCTTTGCTACACTGTCCAAGGCCTGAAGAGGAAGCTGAACTATGGTGGAAGCTTCGGGAGTCGGGAGTCTTAGGCAGAGGAGCTGACAAGACTGGATGGATGGATGCTGGGGGAGAGGAGCGGTCGGAGATGAGGGGCAGCGAAGGGCATGGCTGCGAACACACAGTGTCAGCGTCCCCAGTGGCAAGAGGTGGCTTCAGATTGGGGACCCCCACGAAGGACATGCCGGGAAACAGCATCGCAAGAAGGCAAGAGTCTGAGCAGACTCCAAGAAAGAAGCTGACTCACCACCTGCCTTCCCCCGACTCGCCTCACGGGTCTTGTACACACTCCGTGGCACCCGCACAACCTGTATTATGAGTGGTTGGGTAGAAAGGACGCCTGCTTGAAGCCAGCGATGATGCCTTTCTCCAGTTACTAAGCTTGTTTCCAAAATGCAACCACACACAAGCATTTCACAGTGTTACTCTTGAGAGTAACGGGTAGAGAGAAAGGTTTACTTTTCCTTTTGACACTTGGGTACTCTTAAAATTACCCAACTTTTTTGTGCCTTCTTTTAATTTAAAACAAAACAAAGAAACAAAACAAACAAAACAATAGCAATAGGAGTTACCTGACCAGAATACATTCCTTTATTTTCTTTATCATTATACATATATTTCTACAGATACATTATATGAAAATCCACAGAAAAAAGAACTGAAAAGAAACCACTTACCCAAATGACAATTACTTCTAGTTTGGGATTGAGGTGATAGGGGATTTCAGCTACCTTCCTTTTTTTTTTTTTTTTTTTTTGTAATGTCTGCATGTTTTACAACAAAAATACAGTCACATGCTTATTTATTGCTATTTTAAAGAAATACGGCTAGATAATTAGTATTTTTAAATTATTTTCCTGAAGTCTGGATGCTTGGAAGTTATATGCACCAGTCTGCATCATTCTTCATTTAGTAACTCTGCTTTATCAGTTACAGAGGTGAAATGTGGTTCTCTAGGCCAATGTCAAGGCTTCATTTACACATGTCTCTTTCACAGAAGCCGAGACCTCCTGGTGTTCACAGGATCATGAGGGGCCTAGCCACTGCCAGCTAACAACACAGCAGTCATTCCTGAGTACATAAACCTCCCTGAGCTTTCCTCGGGGTGAGATGATTTCCCAGACCCTGCAAGAGTTCTGGTACCATATCTGGAACAGCAGAGAGAAGAAGGTGGTGTATCATCTGGTGTTTTAAATAGAAATCCTAAGATATTCACACGTATACAAGCAGGGAAGGAAGGAAAAGAGAGAGGGGACTGTCTGGCAAATATCCTTCTCCTTTCTAACCACAGATACCCTTCGCTACCTTTTTGGTCACATCTCACTTCTGTTTTGTTTTGTTTTGTTTTGAGTCTTGCTTTCTTGTTTGCTTTATGGATTTCACCCATATGTAGGCTGACGGGCACCCTCAGAATCAGATTTCTCTCCTCCTGTCCCTGCACATGGAGCAAATGGAGCCAAATCTCTTGAGCAGCGATAGAACAATTGCATTCTTAAGATTTTTTTAATTGGAATAAAAAAACCCATCACATAAGATTAGCATCTCAGCCACTTTTATGTGTACAGTTCAGTAGTGTTAAGAATATTCACATTGTGAATCCAAAATCTATAAAGAACTTCTCAAACTCAACACTCAAAGAACAAATAATCCAATCAAGAAATGGGCAGAAGGTATGAACAGACATTTCTGCAAAGAGGACATCCAAATGGCCAACAGACACATGAAGAAGTGCTCAACATC
>CM053615.1:13339181-13383607 GCA_028646535.1 Procyon lotor
GAATACTATGCAGCCATCAAGAGAAATGAAATCTGGCCATTTGCAATGACGTCGATGGAACTGGAGGGTATTACGCTAAGTGAAATAAGTCAGTCAGAGAAAGAAAAGTATCACATGATCTCTCTGATATGAAGAATTTGAGAGGCAAGGTGGGGGTTTGTGGGTGGGGGTGGGGGAGAGAAATGAAACAGGAGGGGATGGGGAGGGAGACAAACCATAAGAGACTCCTAGACTCATGAAACGAACTAAGGGTGACTGGGAGGTGGTGGGGTAGGGATAGGGTGGCTGGGTTGTGGACATTGGGGAGGGTATGTGCTATGGTAAGTGCTGTGAAATGTGTAAGCCTGACGATTCACAGACATGTACCCTGGGGCAAATAATTTATGTTAATAAAAAATAAAAAATTTAAAAAAAAAAGCCTTTCTTTAACCCTATAGTTTCAGCTCCCTGTTACTAAAGAATAAAAAGAGAAATTAAAAAAAAGAATATTCACATTGTTGTGCAAGAACGAAAATTCTCTAGAACTTTCTCGTCTTGCAAAATGAAGCTCTAGAGTCACTAAGCAATGACTCTTCACTAACAATGACTCTGTTTCTGTAATCGGACCACTCTCGGTACCTCATGTGAGTGGAATCATTACGGTGTTTACCTTTTTGTGCCTGACTTATTTCACTTAGCATGATGTCCTCCAGGTTCATCCATGTTGTACCATGTCTTTTTAATGCTGAAAAATATTCCATTGTATACACATACACACGTATGTCACTTGACATACATGTCAAATTTGCTTATCTGTTCATCCACTGATGGACACAGGTTGCTTCCACCTCTTGGCTATTGTGAACAGTGATGCTATGAACATGGGATAATAATTGTGTATTTTAAAATAGGAAGTGCTTAGCAGGAAGAAGACAGTGAAAGATTAAGCATTAGAACACTCTCGGGGACCTTAAACAGGCATAGAAAGCTCCAGGCCCCCTGGTTCTCTCTACTATGATTAGAGAGTTCTTAAACTCACAACAAGACCCCTCTAGGAGGAGGAGGTTTCTGCAGCGAATGATCTGGGTTGGTACAAAGTCTCTCTTTCCTTGGATTCAACTTCCCCTCTTTTTCATAATGGAAATGGTAAGACCCTCAAGTCCAAGATCAGGAGAGGCTCTGAGGAAAAAGGGACATAATTCACTGTCCTGCTTGCTGCTAACTCTGGCAAAAAAACTAGAGAGTCGCATGAGATCCAGTCTAGGGCACGAGGGCGAAAGACTTTCTGTCTAGGGCATTGATATTAAAATGTAAGATTGGTGATTTTCAATGACTGTGCAAAGATCAAGCCTTAAGTGTGCCACTAGATTTTGATCGGGTGAATGTATTTTTGCCACAACTGAACATACAGATTGTTACTCTGTATGAGTAGCATGGATAGAATATTGAACAGAGAAAGATGTGCAGTTCAGAGTTGGGCAGGGAGGGGGTTAATCATTTGTGAGACATAGGAGGGGCCGTGTTATACGACGCTGGACTCAGAGGGAGAGTGTGTGCGTATCAAAAGGTTAAAGAACACTACGAGCACAGTAAGCCAGGGTGGTCGGGGCAGGAAGGGCAGACGAGAGAGAATGGCATGATTGCTGTGGCTGTCCTTACAGATACCATAAACTCTGTTTTGTTTAGTAGCAATTGTGTTAAAGTCAATACTGACTTGCTTAGTATATTTCATAATTTATTTATACTCAGATGTGATATGCATAAAACAGATTCCTGCCCAAGCGCCTATTAAAAAACAAAACAAAGCAAAAACGTGACAAATAACTTGGATGTGCAGCGGTAGCGGCCGAGAGATCAAAGACTCAGAGATGAGAAGCCCAGCCTCCCTCTGTCTTTCTATCAGAGACATGATCGGTAATTTATCAGGAAATAGCAAAGCCATATGCAAATAAAGTGACTTTTTATGGCCATCTATGGGCGTTATTAGTTTAGATTAAAAATATCTGAACTGGGGCGCCTGGGTGGCTCAGTCATTGGGTGTCTGCCTTCGGCTTGGGTCATGATCCCACGGTCCTGAGATCGAGCACTGCATCAGGGTCCCTGCTCGGCAGGAAGCCTGCTTCTCCCTCTCCCACTCCCCCTGCTTCTTCCTCTCCCACTGCTCCTGCTTATGTTCCCTCTCTTGCTGTGTCTCTGTCAAATAAAATCTTAAAAAAAAAATCTGAATTAATTTTACAATTCTTGTTCTTTTTAAGTCTTCCATCGTCACCCCCAAAGAGCTGTTTTGGCCGTGGATTGCTAACCTCCATGAGGTTAAATAACTTCTATATCAGTCAGTGTTTTGGAAAAGGAGGACACTGCACGTGACTCTTCTAGACATAGAATTCACCTCTGAAGCAAGCCTCTGCTCATCTGTTTGTCCATCTGGATTAATAGAGGATCAAAGGCAATTTTCATCTATTTAAGATCACTGATGAATGTTGGACTGTGTGTCCACATCGTCAATGAGTGGAAAAAAACACTGAATCACATATGAATACATTACAAAATAGACTTCATGCTTAACATTTTTTCAAAAAACACCTCCTGCTGTTGAAGCCTTCGCCCCATAAACATCTTCAGTAAAGCAGTGATAAAAGCAAGAATAACAACCCTCAAATGATAAATTGGTCAAATTTAGAGAAGTCAAAATAAGTAGTATTTTCCTTACCACAGTCAAATGCAAAGGTTACACATATATGCTCACCAACAGCCTTACACCTTGCATTACATTACACAAAACAGTGATTTCATTTATGTTCAGAAACAAATATGAGTGAAAGCTATCAAGCAAGGTTTAATAGTTATCTAAGAAATATTTAATTGAATATTTCTAAATGTGATAAGGTAGCATTAAGAAGGCTTGGAGAGGAAATACTGGGTGCACATAATCGAGAAAGTTTTTGCTCTTTTTGAGAATGGTAGCCTCGAATAAAATTGATCAGCAGAAAAGAATCTTAGGATATATTTACGTCACAGTCTACATGTGGAAGATGAAACAGAAAATCTAGCATGGACGCAACAATTCAACATCACGTGGTGGGTCATTAATGAAAAGTAATAAAAATTTACTGTCATCACTATGTAATTTCTTTAAATGGACCATTTGTTAAGTAAGAGTTATTTCTATGGGACAAACATGAAAGCTTTTCTTATGAGATGAGTAACTATATTTGAAAATGGTATCAAAACCATTTGAATCATTCCAGAATCTTATCTGAAGAGGATCGTGTCTATCTTTAAAATCTTACCAGATTAGAATTCATTAAGTTCCATTGGTCATTGTAAAAAGGAGAATTTCCACTACTTGTAAAAAGGAGAGAGAAAGTCCAAAGGTAAATTCTTATGGCAATGACCTTGCAGATGCAGTCACATATACAATGTTTGATGTGATACAGAACATTTCTTGCCACTTTCAATCTGTAACTGTAAACATGGTGAAAGTAAGTCAAGAAGAGAGCCAAGTGGCAAACCCCTTGCTTAGCTAAAGCCATCAATACTACATAAAGATGAGGATCAGAATCTGACCTAGGGCATCAATAAAGCAACCAAGACACGGACTCTTTCAATGGTGCATAAGCGCTATGTCATTAATCGAGCTTGGATTGTAACAGTCTATTCTTACAAGGTAACAAATTAACCATATGGCTACCTCATAGATGACAGAACCAAAATATATTAAACTCTGTGGGGTAAATAGACCCACAGGCAATTTTCATATACTGACATTTTTAATACTAATTGAAGCTGATTGATTTACGTATTCTACGTTTTCAAGTCTCCAAAATGATGTATTTAATGTTTTATTTTTAAACACAATTAAAAAATAATATATAAATATATACATACTGCAAATGTAATACAGATAACAAATTCATTTAAGCCCATTTATGCACATTAGTAACACACCATGTGGCAGAAAGACTAGGACTACAAGAAGACCCCTTGGCGATTTATTTTATATTAAATCCCTAATGGCCTCTCCTTATCTTTGCAAAAATATGCACGAAAGTCCGGACTACGCAGCCATTGAAATGAATGGTTATTTATTTGCTAAACGAGAACCCTATGTTTAATGTTCCTTAGACATAAGGTAGTCTGGAAAAGTCGCATTCCTACGGCTCCATACATCATTTATTTTACATACCCTAACTTCTCACAACAGGCAGTGGAAAAATATCTCTGAACAGCATTGGAAGTTGCTGAGATTTTTGTTTCCAATTCCATTACTGGAAGATTAAATGTTAACATGTTTACTTGCTTTTTTAGCAACAAAAACAAATTCGTGTACCATGTTGGTGCCCAGCACGGGACATGAATATAAAATGGGAGAAAGTCTGCAAATATCCGAAACTAAAATCAAACGACGGACGGATATCCAGAGTTGAAACTTGTAAATGAATTTTCCTTAAACACAAAAACAAGAAAGCTTCGTGTACTTTAAATTAGTCTGGAAAAAAAAAATACTAATCGTTGGAAAGTTTTATCGGGATGTTCCAAGAAGAAAGCCCCTTTTTATAGGACATGCTCAAAATATGCTACAAATCTTGGTCTTGGACATATCAGCTTTTAATATTCATGTTGATAGCAACACACTTTCCCATCAAGTATGGCTCAGTTTTAAATCACTGCACTTCAGGTTCATACAGCCGAAATGTTGTAAGCCCGGGGATATCCTTTGGAGACAGGCCTTTAAGCAAAAACACATTGTTTTGTTTTTTTAAAGATTTTATTTATTTATTTGACAGAGAGAGAGAGATCACAAGTAGGCAGAGAGGCAGGCAGAGAGAGGGAAGCAGGCTCCCCGCTGAGCAGAGAGCTGGATGTGGGGCTCGATCCCAGGACCCTGAAATCATGACCTGAGCTGAAGGCAGAGGCTTTAACCCACTGAGCCACCCAGGTGCCCCCAAAACACATTGTTTGCTCCCTCCTTCACTGCTTTCTCCATTTGGTTTCCAACAGATTCTCATATAGTAAAAAATCAAAACGATTTTTAAGAGAGAATTCACAAGGGAACAAATACCTGGCAGAAGGAATGTAAGCAATGAGGAAAGGAACACTACCACCTTCCTTAACTCAGAGAAAACAGTAACTCATGTTTGCATACAGGTATATATACAGATGCTACAACAAGCAGGACTCACAAGGTGCAAGTGTAGGATCACATTGTGGGGCTAATGCTTGCCCTGAGTCCATGAAAAACATCGGGCAAACCCCGTGGTTTTTCTGGACATGGTTTTGTTCATCTCAGGTAGCAAAGCTTCTCTAGGATTTCAATCCACAAGACGGAATCTAGATTTAGTAGTCAAACTTGAGGTCTTTTATGGAATTGAGCTTCTACCCTCCCCTGGAGAGGCCCCCTGCTGGTGGGAGGAAGTATGTTCCCTCCTCTGTTTCTTCCTCGCCCACCCCCTCTACTCCTCATTCATCCTGCTGTCATTTTGGACCCTTTGGGGGTTGGAAACAAGGAAGTCAGATGAGGTAGAAGGAGTAGAAAAATTGTCACTTCATTGTTACTTTATGGTCTACCTGCGTTCTGGAGCTTCCTGCTCTTCACAGGTGGGTCAATTTCCTAGGTTCACCAGGGACCATCAGAGTTCTTATATCCAATCTCCCCTGTAGTCCGGGACAGTTGGAATCCGTACCCATTTCTCAGCCCTGGGGAAGCTGGCTCTGCTTGTAGCTTCTCCCACCTGAGATCTGCTCTGTTTTCACTTCAAGTCAGTCCTCTTGGGCAGTATCTATTACAAAATGCACCCTGGCTGTCTCTTGCACGTGGCTCAGATCTGACCCACATAAATATTCCTGCATTTGCTTTACCGCAACAGTTTTCTTGGGTGAGGGCTACTCCATGAAGCCACCTGTTCTAGATCTTTCTGTCAACACAGCCTGTCCACATGTTTCTCACTGTTCAGATTCTGTAGGCAGGAGTGAGACATATGCCCAAATACAGGGTCCCCCCAACTGAAAGGGGCACATACGAGTCTCTCTGGGGAGACTTTCCAGAACCTATTGCCCTGGGCTTAAGCTGAGGGGATATCCTTTGGAGACAGGCCTCTGCCTCAGCCTCAGCCGTATCATATAGGACACACATATCTCAAAATGAGTCCTCTTTTCTATTTCCAAAGAGGCAGGCAGAGAAAGAGGGAGAAGCAGACTCCCTGCTGAGCAGGGAGCTTGATATGGACCTTGATTCCAGGACCCTGAGATCATAACCTGAGCTGGACGTAAATGCTTAACCCACTGAGCCACCCAGGCGCCCCTCAAAGTAAATCTTTACAAATATTTTAAAACTATTTCGTAAAAATATTCTTATTACTGAAGACCTTTAAGGCTGCAAGAATACAGACACCCTGGAGCCCTGGTCCCACCCTTGGAAACATGATGTATCATCAGTTGGATCAGTCAAAAAGCAGAACTTCATTTCATCACTGTCCTCTTCTAAAGTTCATTAGTCATGTGACTCTTCTAATGGGCTTTTAAGAACACTTGATAGGATGGTCTTTATCTGAATAAAACTCAAGACAACTGAAACCATGAAAAAGTCACAAATGCTTAAGAAACTAGGTAACTACGCGACAGTCCTGTTTGGAGGTTCTGGTGGATTTTCAATGGCCACAAATTATTTCCAGGTCCTCCATCTGCAGGTGGAGTCTCTTTCCTCACTCTTTGTCCGGGCTGGCCCCGTGACTTGTTCTGTCCAACAGCCTGTTGTTTGACCTTATGGTACTTGAGAGCCCCCAACGTGCTTGCTTCCTCCATTTTGAAAGCTCCTATTTTCAGGTGAAGAAGCCTGGGATGAAAGATCACATCTAACAAGAGACTCAGCTACCCAACCATCCTTTCCAACCTTCCCAGCTGAGGCCCCATCCATGTGATGAGGCCACCCTACATGACCCAGCCTGGGTAGAGCCTTCAGCTGACTGCAGCTGCATGAGTGAGCTCAGGCAAGACCTGAAGAATTATGAGAAATACCAAATTGTTGTCTTTGGAGCCACTAAGTTTTGGGGATAAACAGCCTTTCTTATCTTTCCTATCAGAATTTTTCTCTCATACTTGATGAGAAACAACAATGATGATGATAACAATAAGCTTATTCTTCTGTGACCCAACACAGAACAATCGGGAAAGAATAAGGACTTTGGAATCCAAAGTCCCTGGGTCGGAATGCCTACTCTGTGGCTGAGGTAGTTCGTTTTCTCTCCGTGAGTCTGTTTATCCACCTGTAGAATAAATTTAATAACTACCTATGTCATAGGAAGGTTTCAGAATTTTGGAAGGTAACTAACATAAAGCACCCATTCTAGGGCTAGGAACATAATAGGTACTCAATGAACACCTTGATTGACCTTATGGAACTTGAGAGCCCCCAACGTGCTTGCTTCCTCCATTTTGAAAGCTCCTATTTTCAAGTGAAGAAGACTTCGGATGAAAGATCACTTCTAAAGAAAGACTTTAGTTAGTCTAGTTATCTAGTTAAGAAGTTAGTTATCTTCCAGTTCCCTTCCTCAGTATCTGTGTATGCACACCCAAAGGCTGGGACCTGAAACAAATGGCTCCAAGCCAGTGGAGCTCAAAGTGTGGTCTCTGGGCCAGCAGTGCTGGCATCCCAGGGAGCTTACTAGAAATAAAGTTTTGAGCCCCACCCCAGAGTTATTGAGTCAGAAACTCTGATATACTGCATTGTCCCATTAAAGCCAATCAGAATTACCAATCATTCATAAGCTTGAAGAAGATGGAAACTACTATATTGAAGTATCAAGACCATATATATGCTACACAGTAGCTGCTCAATAAATGCTTGATGACGAATGACTATGTTAGTGGGTGCTTAAGTGGACAATGAAATGAGTGCATGCATGCAAGCCCTCCTTTTCCATCCTGATGTACCAAGGACACATTATCCAATCTGATGTGCCACAGGAGGAGCTAGTAGTGTTAATGACTGTAGGATAAGGGAGGAGCCTCATTGTTTGGGCTCCATGGGTAGGCAGGTGATGGCATGGGTGGGTAGGTAGAAAATGACAGTTTCCCTTTTAGTTTGAGAGAAAAAGAAAGTACTTTTATTGGCCCAATATGCATTTTAGTTATTTATTTTTTAGTAATCTCTACATCCAGTGTGGGGGTTGAACTCACAACCCTGAGATCAAGAATCACATACCCTACTGACTGAGCCATACTCTACTGACAGAGCTGCCCCTTAAGAAAGCACTTTTAAGGGCCAGAACAGATGTACTTGGCATGGGTAGTTCAGAAGGAACTGACAATTAGATTTCATAATGGTATCATGAAAAGAATGCTACTCTAATATATTGGAAGGCAAAACATATCCACGAACAATTAATGTCATGAGCTACTTTTTCTAGAAGAGTCTGTGACAATCCATTTATAAAATGGAAATAAGAATAGAGACTAGTCCTAGAGGGTCAATGAAAATACAGTGTATGGTATATAGTAAACACTCAACAAATGTTAGCTACTATTATATTTCTTTTTGTAACTTGAATTATTCAAGGTATCGGCTAGCCCCATGCTAGGAATAAAATGTGCATTAAATTATTCATTTGAAGGAATAAAAGAAGACAAGAATAAAGTACCAAATCCTAGTTCTAGTGCCTTAGCTGTTTGCCTTTTTCCACCACTAGGCGACACCACTGACCTATCGTAACCCACTCTTCTCCACTAGACTTCAACACTGCCGACCTTACCCATCACTGTTGGTTGGTTAAAGAACGAAGAAAAAGAGGTCGGTTCCAGAAAGTTACTATCCTAAATTATTCCTTTGTTTGATCTCCTTATTTCTCTGAATCGCCACTGGCTGTTTGGTATAAAATTAGTATTTAAAAAAAAAACCTATTATTTCATTTCAGCGTGTACTGAAAAAGAGTCCTTGTTACTCAGGGAACCGATTCAGCATTTCCCTACACGGATAGGAAAGGGACATTCAGACAACCCCGCTCCTCTGTCTCTCTTTTGTAGAGGTTTCTTCTGTCACAAGAAAGGGAGCAATTTTCCTTTAGCTTCACAGCCTGCTTTTCTATGACAACTTGAGGCAATGCAGTAATTAACCATTAAAATATTGCATGTGATTCACAGGAGTGTTACAGACAAACTAATTTAAACCAAGGTCAGGTCTCCAAATCAGCAAAATAACTCTGAAAGAGGGAGAGAGAGAGAAAATAAACAAGAGAAAAGGTAAGCAACAGCTGCTATTAAAAGTAACTCAGGCAGCTAAAACTGGTCTGAATACATTCCTAAAAATGTAATTAGCCAAATCCTTCCAGAAATTAAACCATCAAAATGACATTAGAGTACACTTAAAAAATGTATTTACAGAGCGAAAGAGCAGTCATCTTAGCATATCACCATGTCCTGAGGGTTTCCTTCCTCATGAAGAGAGATGCAGAAGGGAATCTGATATTGTGCCACGGAGAAAGATCGAATTGTCACCTATGCATTTTGTGAGGTGCTGGTTCTTAACAGCCGGACGGAAGTGGAGAGGGAGTGAACTTCATAGGGTTGTTTTGTGGTTTCTTTGTATCTTATGGGAAGACTGAGGAGACTAGAAGCAAAGTCTACCTATTAGCTTTCCAAATACCAACATTTCTTGAAGGGCTAAAAAGAGAGGTCCCTAATTCTACCAATTTCCTGGAGCTCACTTCTCAGAAAGATGGGCATTGATACTTGGGTTCCTTCACAAGGTAAGGGTCAACCGACCTCGTCCTACGAAAGGATCTCAATAAAACAGAATTGCCTGCTTATGACTTTTGAAGGTCTAGAAATGCAAATTCTAAAATTTGCATTTTTAGAGGGAAATGGGAAAAATTTTAGGGAAATTTGCTTTTTAGGGAAAAAATTGCATTTAGGGAAAAAAGATGTCCCTTTTAATAAATTGGTATTTACATAAGATGCAGTGACATAAGAATTTATTCAGAATGCCTTCTGATAATATGCCCATTTCCCCAAAGGTGAATGTATATATAAATGAGAGGTCCTCAAATAAAGTGAAAGAGGTACCAGGAATTACCAGAAATATCACATGCAAGTGGAGAGCCATAGACATTCTGACAACATATAAAAGACTTTTTTTATTGGCTTTTTAAATGATATATATGCATTAAGAAGTTACTAGAAGGAAGAGTGGTGATACTCAGGCAGTGAGGACTGGAGCAGGGATTCTGAGGAACAGGTGGACATATGGAAAAGGGAAAGGTGTGCAAAATCTACTAAGAGGAGAAAAGGCAGAGAGCCATGAAGTGATACAGTCAATCCGTGGTGTGGTCCAAAGAGAGTTCCAGAATTCACTAATGCAGCCCGCAGTTGCTGAAGCTCAGGAGGAAAGTGGTAATGATGTGTCGCTGGAGAGAGCAGGCTGTGTCTCCAGCGGAAGAGAGGAAAGCAGGGAGGGGGAAGACAGGCTGCCTGAGTCCCCAGCAAGTGTGGGGACTGTCGGGGGAGCAAAACCGGGGGTGGCTGTGATGTATGGTGTCCAAATAGGAAAGGCCTTGAAGACTAATTATTCAATGTTGTTCAGGACTATACATGTGGCCTGTGACCTCCCGCTGCCGGCTGGCCCTGCCTACTCTTAATCTAAGCTATTGTTAACTGATGGAAATATGGAATATGAAAGCAGATAAGTCCTGAATCATAAATTAAGGTTCTACTTTTCCTTGATTTATAGAAAAAAGTCTAGAAGTCAGTGAAAGAGTCCTGGATACCAAAAGCAACTCCCTCCTTGGGTAAGCAGTCTCCCAAAATAGCCAGCTTCAGCCTCTTCCCACTACCTGTGCTCATGCTCCTCCTTACATCAAGAATTGGGGTCTGGGGGTGCCAGGGTGGCTCAGTCTGTTAAGTATCTGACTCTTGGTTTCGGCTCAGCTCATGATCTCAGGGTCGTGGGATCGAGTCCCGCATTAGGCTCCGTGTTCAGCATGGATTCTGCTTGTCTGTCTGCCTCTGCCCCACCCTCTGCTCTATCTGTGTCTCTCTCTCATAAATAACTAAAAAAAAAAAGCATTAAAAAATAGAATTGGGGTCTAACTCCCACTAGTATGCTGGAACTCACTTGTACAGGTTGGTGAGGGACAATTATAAAATTTGGGGAAAATCTGCAAACCCACCATTTGCAAACTAAACACAGCCATTACAAACATTAAATGACATATTTTACACTAAATAAGCTGTATCAAAAACAAAAATCAAATTCTGAAACGCATCCATTCATAATTATTTTATTATCTGTTACTATTATCTGTACTCTTTGGATTATTTACATCTATAATATCTGCACAGCAGAAATGCTACATAATGGCAGGCTTTTGCACATCTCTTCCCCCTTTGTATTGTTTGACAAATAAAATGATAATATATTTAAAGTCTATGATTTGATGATATATGTATACATTGAGAAAGGATTCCCATAATCAAGTTAATTCATACATCCAACACCCCTCATAGTTAGATTTTATCTCTTTCTTTTTTTCCTTTTTTCCTCCTTGGTGAGAATACTTAGGACCAAATTCCAAGTATACAATAAAGTATTATCAACTATTCCCAACTGTTTTGGTGATATCTCATTGGTGCTTTCAAATCAGCCATAGAAAGAGCACTTATGGAAATTGGCAAACACAACACATCAAAGCTTGTTTTATTGTTTCATTGCTCCTGTAGAGCAGGTTGGCAAACTAGTCCTCAGACCCAGTGCAGCCCACTGATTCGTACTGTAATGGCCCGTGAGCTAAAGGTTTTCAAATAGCTGCTACCTGAATTCCTATATCCTATCCTCAATGGTGCACCCTGGACCACAAAGTCTAACATATCTACGCTCTGGCTCTCTTCGAGAGCAAACTGCCAGGTCTGCACTTAAGAAAGTAACAGAGAAAAAGTTAAAACGTAAGGTAAACATCAAAGCATGTGGTGTCTCTGCCATCCCACAGTGAAGAGCACACGCCCAAACCCCAAAAAACCCTGAGGACGCGAACTGCCAGTATTTGAGAACGATTCATTCATTCGGCAAAGAAGTTCGGCAAAGAAGTCCGGCAAAGAAGTCCTCTGTGTTGTTGACAGTCAGAGGAAGTTCAGACAAAAGTCTTTGTTGTTTCACTTTCTTGTTAAGGAAAACAAAGCTATCGGCTACATTCTTGTTCAAACTATACCCAGTCATCGGAATGCAAAGCAAGGGTTGAACAGAAATTAACTAATTCGTGAGATGTAATTGATGATGTGGTTATTTACAAAAAAGAGGGGTTTTCTTTGTAAATTTTGGGCTATAGATTCTTCATAACAGTAGTGTGTGTGTGTGTGTGTGTGTGTGTGTGTGTGTGTGTGTGTTTTCCCCCCAGATACCTACCAGCATACCACTGCTAATTTCCCTTGTCATCAGTCTGGTCTGATCTCTGAGGCTTCAATCAACAGTAGAAAATGGCAGAAGTCATACTCTGAGACGTTTTAAGTTAGGTCACAAGAATTGCAGCTCCCACCCGAGTCCCTTCGAAAGCTCTCTCCTGTGGCACGTCTCCCTAGGAGTCATGCTGGGAGAAACCCAACGCAGGTGACAGTCACAACTGAGCCCACACTTCACCACCATCTGGCTGTTCACCGCATGAGAAACCCCAACCAAGCACTGCCCAGCTGAACCCAATAAGCCCATAGACCATGAGAAATACTAGTATCTTATTTTAAGCCTCCATGTTCTGGGCATGGTTTGCTAATGGCAGCACATAACTGGAACATGGTTTCACGGCGAGAGGGAGGCAGGGAGAGGGGAGCCAACTGGACCCAACACATCATGATGTCAGGAATCCTGGCTCGGGGTGTTGCAGCCCTATTTTGTTCCATGCTCTTGGTACAAAAGCAGGTACAAGGACATGTTGCGGGGGGAGTAAGAACAAAATGTAACTAAAAGGGGGGAACAGTAATGCATGATACACATCTACCTTTACCTATAAATCTGAATGCCACAAAACCACTCTTTGCCACAGACAACAGAAAGTAAAGAGTGATCGGATAGGGGCACTGACACTTCCTTGTTCATTCACTACCCATGACCCATATTCGGGCTTCCTGGAATGGCAAACTGTTCGCTTCTGAACTGCTCTCTTTCTGCACTGAGCCAAATAACCATTTTTGAGGCTAGCATCACTTATATTCCCGCAGCCTTATTGGATCTTACCTCATTATCTTAATCTCGCTGCACAGTTGCCCAGGGAAGTCAGTGGGGATTTCTGGGCACCGAGGAGAGGTTTACCCCCCACCCCGCCGGGGCAGGCTCTGTGTGTTCTCTCCCCGCCTTCCCATCCCCTCCACATAAATGCATTTTTGTCAGCGTTAACAGGAGAGAAGGATGGAGGTCCAAGGCATGACCCTATGCTCCCAAAATGCACAGGGCATAATGAGTAACTTTATTATCTTTAAACTTTGGGTCACTGTTTATCTCATTCCTGCTGCCAAATGGTTACTAGGAAAAGCTGTAGTGAGGTATTTTGTACCATTTAGGGAAATAAATACAGAGAAGTATGGCTAGCTGGGTCAAGTTTCGTGAATCAGTTAAGCCCACTTGAAACTGGCCAGTAAGTAAAAGAGAAAATTTGTCACCGACACATCCACTTGGCTCCAACTTCACTCAAGCTGTAGATACGAAACAAGAATTCCATTATAAGCCCCTTCCAGTTACTCTGGTTTTATAGGCTTTGTCTGGTGTCTCTGAAATATTTTTGGCCATCTGCAGAAGGAGCTACCTACATACAAATTGTAAGGATTCTAAATATATGATAAGATTTCACGGCTTAGTACATTTTGTTTTAAAGACAAAGTGCTGTTGCCACTGATATAAGCCATTCTTTATATATAAGGATTTCTTTTTTAAAATAGATTTTATTTATTTGACAGAGAGAGAGAGAGAGAGACCACAGGGAGAGGAAGAGGGAGAAGCAGACTTCTGCTGGGCAGGGAGCCTGACCAGGGCTTGATCCCAGGATCCTAGGATCACGACCTGGGCCAAAGGTAGATGCTTAACCAACTGAGCCACTCGGGCGCCCCTCAATAAGGATTTCTGATTCTCTCATCTCAGTTATGTCTTATTATCAAGAACCATTGATTGTAGCCCAAAAGGCATGCAAGTCTACTTTTGTGGTTCTATCTTTCATTTTTTCATCCTGCCACTGTCCTCAAGAAGCTGTGAGTTATTAACTTCAAATTACTTTAAGAAGCTATGAATTATTAGCTCTCAAGTCATACTTCAGATGCCTGAGACACACTGATTATTAAATTCATACCATGAAAGTTACCTGTGTTTGGCATTTGCTTTAAATCCCTTTGGACCCTTGAGTCAGGTATGAATTGAGAACTCCTAACACCTCAACTACTCAGAGCTTTTGTTATTTGGAATTAGTATCACGCTCAAAAGTAATACTGTTTCCTTTCAGTAAAAGATCTCTACCACTCAGTTTTTTTCACTAACTGTTCAGGCTGCTCTCCATTTGGAATACCGATTTAGAAAAAGTTAAATATCACAGCAAGGCAAACCAGAAGACTCATATCCTTGAATTCTAGAGTCAGGCCGAGAAGAAACATCACACTTCTTTCTTCCCTGCATAGTATGTCCTAGCCTACCCAGTCCTTTGTACCATAATCTTTGTTCCTATTACTTGTATATACTTGATTCATTTACCAAATCTCCTCTGAGTTAGGGGCCAATAACTACTTTTACTGTGAACACTTAAAAGTTAGATGTTTATAGATTGAAATTGAAAATACTTTTTTTAAAAAGACATGAAGGTAAAGGGGAAGGGGGCTTGGTATGAGGAGTAAGGAAAAGGAGAATTCAACCAACGACTGCCTGGGGAGGTCTAGGCTCACCTGACACCCCAAATTTGGACTCTAGATGACTAGACTAAACATCACTGACTCTAGATGACTCACTAGTGAAGACTTGGTGGGCTCCAAGACTACTACTAGTCTTGTGTTTGGGTACCATATCCTATGCAGTGAAAACAGTACTGGACAAACTTGGATTTTAGTTCTGTCTCTACATTAGACAAATGTTTTAATCTCTCTAGATTCCAATTTCCTTACCTCCAAGATGGAGACTGGCTACTATTCTTCAAAGTGGTTCTTCTTCTTGGGCACATAGTTAGACCCTGCGACTAGACAGGACCACGTGACTGAGCCAGGGAAAGGTAAGCCGAAGTGATGGATGCCACAACCAGGCCCTCCAAGCTCTCCCACATCCTGGTGATAGGATGGTCTCTGAATCTCCTGTGGCCACCGGACCAGGAACACCAAAGTGGATCATGACACAAGCAAAAATGGAACTACTTTTGTGTAGAGCCTCTGAGGGCTGGGGCACATCTGTTAGAGCAGTTACAGTGGCCTTAACCAGTACAGGGGTGACCACAGCACCCTCACCTCACAGGCTTTCTGGGAGGATTAAATGAGATGATGCTTGCAAGTCCTCACTCTACTGTCTGGTACACAGCAAACGTTCAATATCAGACATTAGCTCTTTAGCAAGAAGGAGGTGGCTGGCCTGGACCCATGAAGAAATGGAGGTGGTTATGACCTAAAAGCCTGGAGGAGAGGTTACATGTGTTTCCACTGGTTGGCCGGTTGGCTTTGAAAAAGCACCTACCATATTCTTCACAATAATACATAGTCAAAAATCATCTACACTCCCCGCCAAATATTCTTGCTACACATTCTATGACACAACCAGGTAGGTAAATACTCTAGAGATGCTTCCATCTTGATCACCAAAAGCTCTAAGCTCCAACAATGAGAAATCACATATGGCGCCTGAAATTGGTAAACCAGATTTCGGATTGCTTTGCTCAGTCCCAAAGCACTGCTTTCAGCGGGTCAAGGATGCTTCACTGTGCCCTGAGTAAACGTTCCCTTTTGTTCGGGAAGAGTTTAGCAGTGATCTTGGGCATTCATTCTGCTCTGTGCTCTGAATGCTGAGGGAAAATGTTGGTATTTTGCCCTCTGCAGTGTTCCAAGGTGCAGCTTGGCTGGTGATCTCTACAGGGCAGAATGAGTCAGCGGTCTGAGTCACTTTACCAGAATGCATCCCATGTGTTCTATTCTAGGTGTCAAATAGCAGAGTGTCTGGTCATGAGGAGGCCCAGGGCTGAGAGCACAGCAGAGCCCCAGTGAGAAAACAAGCTGGAAGGCTTCCCTCAGACTCCAGCTCCAAATAAGGGAGACAAAAATCTCAAGAGTAGAAAATCCCCACTGTTCCTCACTTAAAGGAAATTGATTTGAAATAAAAACATGTGGAAGCATAATGATGTACTATACAGTGACTAATTGAATTTAAATAAAATTTTTAAAAAACATGTGGAAGCAACAGATGAAATGTACTTAACAGGCAACAGAGTCATTCAGACAGTCCCTTTTGTTTTATTCTCTTCAGTTGTCTAGAAAACTATTACTTTTACAAACAGTCTATGTTACGGGTTGAAGTGTAAACTCCCGCCCCCCCCCACACACACCAAATTCATACACCGAAGTCCTAACTTCTAGTACGTCAGAACGTGACCTTATTGGGACACAGAATCACTGTAGATATCTACATGTAGATATCTATATGTAGATATAATAAAGATGAGGTCGCTGGGGAGGGCTCAAATCCAGTATGACTGGGGTCCGCACAAAAAGGGCAAATTTGGACACGGAGACAAGGAGAGAGGAAAGACCAGGTGAACGTGAAAGTGGAGATGGAGGCAACACTCTGACCAGCCAAGCAATGCTGAAGACACCAGGGAAGCACCAGGAGCTGGGTGAGAGGCATGGAAGAGCCTCACAGCCCCCAGAAGGAAGCCGGCCTGCCAACACACGAACTTCTCGCCTCCTGAATGGTGAGACACTAAATTCCCGTTGTTGACATCACTCCACTGGTGCTATTTTGTTTGGAAAGTCTGAGCCAGCTGATACAGAATAGATGCCGGAATGAATCCTAAGGTCATTTTTACACTTTCTAGTTTTTAATATGGATTTAGTTTTTGGCCACCTTTATTTCTCCCTACTGGTTCTACTGCTAAAATGCAAGATTGGAAGCTGCACTTGTGGAGAGCATAAGACAACATATAGAACTGTCCAGAAGGTCAGCGTTAACCCATCTGTCAAAGCAATGATCTCTACCTCCTAAACCAGTGGTTCGTTCTATGTATGTTGCAAGGACAGATTCTTCTGATTTTCTCAATATGTTTACCTCCCCAAATTAATTGGATCATCAGTCAAATAAAGGCCATGACACATACAGCTGTGCTCCTGCAGCATTCCAAAGGATCACTGAAAATTTAAAGAATCCTTTCCCCCATTTCCCTGACATGTCACAGAACTGACAGAGGATTCCTTCCAACAACAATTATTTTGTGAAGCTGCTCGATCCACTTTTAGACAGCTGGAGAAGCACTACTATCTACAGATATGTGCACCATATTTGATCTATATGATCTCAGCCTTCATACATAGTTATCTGGGAAAAAAATTGATTAGAAGGGAACACAGTAGAATTGTTCTGGATGCACAGCTAGATGCATTGTTTCCCTTGCTGTTTATTTTAATCGGAAAGGAAATAAGAATCAGATATCACAGGGACAAACTGCAAACACCAATGTGTACTAAGTATTTCTATTAACCGAGTATCTATTATATGCCTAGCAGTGTGTCAGGAAAGTAAAGGGAGATAGAAGTCAAAGATACCTGGGCCCTTGGGTGGTTCAGTGGGTTAAACATCCAACTCTGGATTTTGGCTCAGGTCATGATCTCAGGGTTGTGAGGTCAAGACTCTTGTCAGGCTCCACTCTAGGCATGGAGTCTGTTTAAGATTCTCTCTCTATCCTTCTGCCACCCCGCCGCCCCTGCCACAATACCCTCCTCTCTGTCTTTCTTTAAAAAAAAAAAAAAAGAAGTCAAAGATACCATCATTATGCTCAATTAACTTAAAATATTATCTAACTGTAATTAAATAAATACATGAAACCAAGCTCAAAATTAATGGAAGTTATGGTAACTATTTCAGTCCTGAGTTGGTCCTTCAGACCAAACTTTGCAAGAGTTCAGAGGATGGTTATAAACAATGGAGAATTTATAAAAATCATCATGAAGTAGCTAGGTCTTGACATGCTTTGGAGGACAAAGAGACTTAGACACTCATAGGAACTAAAAATTTTTCTTTGAGAATCTATCTAGATTAAAGGGTGTTTAGACAGTTGTTTTTAAGCACACAAAATAAGATTATGGGGATTCTATCATTATTTTAAAAACTGAGGTGCAGGGGCATGGGTTAGGAAGGCTGAAATAGAATTGTAGGGAGGAGAAAACACCACCTCACAGGACACTCTGTGGAGAAAACCAAAGTCTGCCCTTAACTGAAGGATTTTTCCAATGGAGAGACTAAATAAATAATATGCATTTGCTCTTTCAAAGATGTTATACGATGTTACTAAGGAATTGCCTCCCCATTTCTCAGTCATCTTTACTATCCCCATTATGCACAAGTGAAAAGACCTCATTCAGCTGATTAGCATTTAATCTGTGTACCCTTCTTTTTACACGTACAAATGTCCTTCTTCCTCCTCCCAGAAGATCATGTAGTGTTTTCAGAGATGTACTTAATTGCCTGATTAATTACTGGACCTTTATGTAGATCTCTGTAAAGATGATCATTTTATCACTTATTTGGCTTGACAAACATTTACAGTTTAACAATTCTGACAAAGCCATTCATATACCCCTGTAATATAAAGGTATGTTCAAGCTATGGTAAGTCTGTAATAATAATAGCCTTAAAATAATTTGCTAACTACAGACAGTTCCCTCAGCAATTATAAGATGCTCTATATTAATTTAGAAAGGAATTCCAAACAAGGCATTTAAAACCTAATAAGATGCCATTAAGTGAATGGAGTCAGGGGAGGGGGTGGGAGAAGACAGAAAACCCTAAGGCTTGAACTAGGAGAAATGATTCTCTGAGCTATTGACCCTTGCAAGATCCATGTTTTCCTTGGATTTCGATACACAAAGCAGATTTCTAATTGAAGGTGATTATCTAGTTACTACACCCCAAATTGCATGTATTTCTTGTGTTGAGTCACATCAACATCTAATTATGGGGAGCATCTATCAGTTTGAAAGTCCACAGAAACAGTTGCATCAATCTACCAACTACACATGAGAAGTGCTCTATGTGCTATAAGGCACGATGTAACCACCAAATGCGATTCTCTCTAGGGACAACAGTCTGCCTCCTGATATTCATAGGGATCTATCACCTGAATTACCATGTCAATCAACTGGGAATAAATTTTTCAAAGAAATTACAGAAGAAGGCATCTGCTTTGCTCTTGGGTTTTCTGAGGTATGGACGCCCGATGCATGCCTGCTATTCCTAGAAATATACACATTGATAGCATCATCAACACCATGAGGAATGAGAAAAAGAATGGTGATACACAATTCTAAAAACCAAAAGATGAATTGCTATACAGCAATTTTTATCTCCATAAACTTGAGAGCTCAGTGCCTCGACCCAGGCATTATAATAGTACAGAGATTAGCGCAGACTTCGGCATGGTGTGTTTCTGTAAAATATCATCCCCATTAGTTAGGTTAATTAAGATTAACATACAAGTCATTGAAAACCCCCAAAGTAGACAAAAGATAATTTACCAAGGAAACACACAATGACAAGAGTAATAGTCACCCTGAGTCATACATTTACTAGATTGGAAGGAAAGTTTTATGAATACTTGAGCTGTCACCATTACCGAAAATGACATGCATCCAAATGGCTTCCAAGGGCCAAAGGACAACTTGGTTTCTTAGGAAAGTTCTATGGATAATGTGAAGTGGTGCACAGAAAAAACGACAGTGAAGTCACTCACATGTATAATCATCGCTATTAAGCAGACTATACATATGCGCGCATCCAAATGTGAGCGTTTGTGTTTCAGGTTTTGTTTCACTGAGATGAATGAAACAGCACCCGCCCTGGAAATCCAAGTTTGCCATTTTTCATTGACTTGGCACAGTGGTTTCATCCAAAATAATAACCCGCATTTCTAGTCAAATATATCATAAAGAGGCATTCAGAGCAAAAGACTAACGCCGACTTATGCTGTGGAGATGTGTACACCAATCACTCAGCCTGCAGGTCTGTAAAATCTGTCATTGCCAAAAACAAAACAAAACAAAACCCCAACCGACCAACCAGCCAAACAAACAGAAAAAAAAATCATTCTTTCCCTTACCTCGAGGGTCATGTTCACGGTACTAATGGCCACTTTTATTTCTCCATCGGACAGTTCCATTAGATCTTTCAGCATTGTCTGCTCAATACTTAGGCCTGTAGATGAGAGGGGAAAACATTATGTCAAACTTGGGGAGCTGTTCTTGGTAATCTCAAGGGATTCTGTAAAGAATTCACAAATTAATTTCAATATCCCTCCCCAAGATCTCTTCTACCCACAATAAACACACATTAAGGCAAAAAAATCTCATTGGTGACAATATTTGCACCAGTTAGGATCCCAGCAGGAACTAGAATTCACCTCTCATGATAAAAAAAAAAAAAAAAAAAAAAGATTTTTAATAGCAGAGATGTGGGCAGGCTGAGAAAATGAGTAAAAGATGGTGAGGTATCCAGACACTGGAAAAGGACAAAGGAAAGAAACAGAGCCCTGAAAGTAGAGGAGAGAGGCCGCCAGAAACTTAGCACCCAATCAGTGAGAAAGCAAGGAAGAAATGCTATCGTTTCTCTCTTCTCCTTCCCTTGAACTTCAGTGCCCCATATGTTGCTAACTCTTCTCACTAACCAAACTGAGCCAGAAACCACAGGACTAATCACTCAGAAGCAAAAGCCTCTAGAGACCCACAGCAGATAAGGGCAGAGAATGGAACCGGAAGAGGTCGGCAAAGGAGGAAAACCTAGCGTTAGCAGGCAAACTAGCTAAGTCATACCTCACAAGGCCAAAATTTGCTTTCGGGATGGATTTAGGTGAGGCCCCATACTTTCTACTGAAATTTTATTCAAAATGCACTTTTTCTCTTTTTTAAGATTTTATTTATTTATTTGACAGAGAGAGCGATCACAAGCAGGCAGAGAGGCAGGCAGAGAGAGAGGGGGAAGCAGACTTCCTGCTGAGCAGAGAGCCCGATGTGGGGCTCGATCCCAGGACCCTGAGATCATGACCCGAGCTGAAGGCAGAGGCTTTAACTCACTGAGCCACTCAGGCGCCCCTCAAATGCACTTTTTAAAGGTAAACCCTAAAAGTATCGTGATTAAATCAGTCACTTTTCTAATGGACTTGAGCAAGCCACTGGATTCCTTAAATGATGGGGAGAATAATCTGGAATGGCTGAATTATCCAGAACTGCATGGTTTGAGTCAGGCGACCGATGTACTTTAATAAAATCTAACCGATAAACAGGAAGAGCTCTGGCTTCACATTTTCCTCTCACCCTAGGTTATTCTGACTACGTCTAACCTCTTGGGAAGAAGACCCATAATAAAGCCCAGGAGAGCACACACATCCTTCCCAGAGGTGCATTAAGACACCGGAGTTGACGGCCTGCCCTCCCTACTCAGAACACTGTCAATCACCGCAGTGTGGGGAAACGGACAAGTACGAAATATTTTTTTTTACTTTAAGACGGAGAGGCCACCATCAACCATACTGCAGCATAAAATGATTTATAGAATATACTGTGACATTAAAAGCTTGGTCTAGTTTTGGGGTCCCTGCGTGGTACATTCGGTTAAGCACACAACTCTTGGTTTCAGCTCAGGTCATGATCTCAGGGTGGTGAGACTGAGGCCCTGTCAGGCTCCGCGCTCAGTGACAAGTCTGCTTAAGGCTCCTGCCCCTCCCCCCTGCATTCTCTCTCTCCCTCTCTTTTTCTCTCAAATAAATATAAATCTTAAAAAAAAAAAAAAAGCTTGGTCTAGTTTTAAAAGTAAACGATGAGGGGTGTCTGAGTGGCTCCGTCAGTTAAGCGTCTGCCTTCGGCTTGGGTCATGATCCCAGGGTCATGGGATCGAGCCCTACAGAGGGCTCCCTGCTCAGCGGGAAGCCTGCTTCTCCCTCTCCTGCTCCCTCTGATCGTGTTCTCTCTCTGTCAAATAAATAAAGAAAGTCTTTAAAAAAAAATAAGTGATTGACAAGAAACACGTACATCCGTACACGTACGTTTGGAGCAGACGCATCAGTGCCCCCTCAGTCTTCCCTAGCTCTTCCCATTGCACTATGCCCCAGCACAAGGCCCAAGCACCAGCGACTGCATCTCTTTCTGAAGCCTCCTTCTGGCCACCAGAGCCTCCTCTGTGGGAGTCTACAGCTCCTAGGACCAAGCAGCCCTGGCTACTCAGTACTCCAGTAATATGCAAATAAATGTGGAACAGTCAGCAACAAACCTGACGTGCAGCGTTTGCTCATATCTGGGGTGTCGGTACTTCCATCATGGCGGATTTCATGCTGCCAACCCAACATCGCCCAACTCACGAAACTCCTCTGAAAGTTTACCAACCAGCCCCCGGAGCTTGGCTGCACAAGTTCTAGCCTAGCACTGCGCCCTTCACACTCTTTCCCCGGGTTCCCTAGCGGGATGAAGGCATGACTTCCCACCTAGCTCACCTGTTTGATCAACCACACCAGACCCTGTCAGTGTGCCCCGGGGACCACCTGCCAAATAAACCGCTTTCCCTCAGGCTCTACCCCCGGGGGATTCCAAACTCAGGGAGAAAGCTATGTCTACGTCCGGGTTTCAATCCTGGCCTGGTCGCTTGCCAACTGTGTACGTGATGACGAAAGCAAAGCTGCCTCTCTCTGTGCCTCAGTGTTCGCATCTGGAAATTGGGGATATTAATAGCTCCTTACTCTCAGGGTTGTCATGTAGACTCAGTAAGATAATCCACGCAAAGTTACACCAGCAAAACTTTGTGTGCATCAGGCACTCCGTGAGTTGTATCTATTTATGACTATTCTACAATAATTGAGCCAAGAAACCCACTGTCTTGGTAAAGCTGAGACCAAGAGAACAATTTTATCTGCTTAGCTGTCTTCTCTCCTTTTTTTTTTCTAAAATTAATTGATTTATGAAATCCCATTGTGCTTGACATTGCTCCTGCCACATTCTCAGAACAGAACCTGCTCAGCACAGGGATTTCATGTAACGAGGCATCTGGGGTGCACATTAGACGCGTGAATTAACCACACATCCAGACACAAAAGCCTCAAAGGAGAGCGTGCGTACGGTACGTCCCCTTGCCTGCTTTCAGGCGAGCCGACATTGTGCCTGGAAATCTCCCCAGCACAAACCACAGAGAAGCAAATGAAGGCACACTCGAATTCACTTTCTGGGCCCTGGCCACGTGCCATCCCATAAACATACCCGGCTCAGGAGCTGCGACAGAGCTGGGGGACAGTCACTCACCCTGAGCACTGAACTGGGTCTCCTGCAGGACGTTGATTATGTCCTCTCTTGGAGGCAGGCTAGGAAATTTCTCTTCCAAGATAGAGAGAATTTCTTCTTGCTTCTCTGAGATCTTCTCGGATTCCATGGTCATCCACTTGAAAAGGATGCTACCTAGAAGGCATGAATGAAAATGGCCTTAAACTTTCCAGCCATGTCAGGAAAACCAATGTTTTTGGTTTTCTCTCGAAACCATTTGGTAGATCTCTCGATCTATATTTCTCCTTCCAATTTCTTGACTGGACCAGAGGCCTCCACGGGGTAGCCCTCAAGAGGTAGCTTTTAGAAAACCTTTCAGATACTGTCTGTCCTCCCTCTTGGCTCACCAGGCACTAACCTCCACAGCTTGACTATAGTGCACGCTGTGGTAGAGTTTATGGGGAAAGGAACAAAATGCATAGCTTTTCCCACACAAACATACAAAATTGATATATGTTGTTTGATGATTTCAGAATGGAATTTAATGGCAAACTGCTTTAAAATATCTAAATTAGGGGCGCCTGGGTGGCTCAGTGGGTTAAAGCCTCTGCTTTCCTCTCAGCTCATGATCTCAGGGTCCTGGGATCGAGGCCCGCATTGGGCTCTCTGCTCAGCGGGGAGCCTGCTCTTCTCCCTCTCTCTGCCTGCCTCTCTGCCTACCTGTGATCTCTCTCTCTCTGTCAAATAAATAAATAAATAAAATCTTTAAAATATCTAAATTATTTAATAGTTCCCTTTACTGTTCCCTTTAAGAGACCACAGAGAAGACTGTTCCCACTCATCACATTATTGATTTCACATATGAACTTCTTCCTTTTAACAACCAAACGACAGCCAAGCCCCACCGTCTGCAGCAAAGCAGTCTGACCAGGTCACCACCTGGAGCCCATCTCCATCTTCCAGGCATCACGCATGGCTTTGAAGTCACCACTCTCTATTTATAAGAATTCACAAGCTAGGTGTTAATTACAGACTTTGATTACAAAGTAATTTGTCAATAGGAACGACCAACCTCTGACATACTCCTGGAATTTCTATGCACAATCTCACCTCGAAAAGGAGGACTTACCACCTGTCACAGCCCCTTCCCATGCCTCCTGATCCCAGGCCAACATGGAGCCATCAGGGAAAGAAAAGTTTTCCTTAATGATGAATGATTAAATTCTCTAAGAGTCCTCAAACTTATGGATTAATCAAGGTGTCACCCTCTCTCTGGCTTTTGTTGTGGCCTTAATGATATTCATGGGGGAGAGAAAGGGAGGAAGGAAGGAAGGAAGGAAGGAAGGAAGGAAGGAAGGAAGGAAGGAAGGAAGGAAGGGAGGGAGGGAGGGAAGTGAGAATCTAAAAGGAGAAAGGGTGTAGTGAGTGAGGGGAAAACAATGGCTCATGATCTTGACATCTATCCTAAAACCCACAGAATCTAGAGATTAGCTCTACACTTACCATTAAACATCTTGAAACACCCCCCCACACACACAAGTCATCTGGCCTGTTACCACTTACCCATCTTAAAACAGAAATAATACTGCTTTCCCAGCTTATAAAGTTATACTGGGAATCAATGAATGTAAACATCAAAATAAAAGGCAAATAATGTCTAATATATTTAAAGCATTCATGCATTCACTCATTCAACAAAGAACTAGTAAGCACCTACTACGGGCCAGGTGCTGTGCTAGATGCTAATGATTCAAGACTGGAACAGAGTGAGTCATGCCTCAGGAAGCTCAGAGTAGTTTAAGGGCTACAAACAAATACAGACCTAACAATGAATTGTTAGGGGGATAAGAAAGAGCACTTGGGAAATACATAGCACTCTAGAGCTAGGCTAGAATTTAGGAGTCAAAAAAAGTTTTGTAAAGAGAGTTCACCTTAGCTGAGACTTGAAAGATATCTTAAGGTGAAGGAAAAGTATGAAGATCCCAGGTCGGGTAGACCATGTGCAAAGGCACTGAGGCGGGAGAGGCTCTGGCCTCCTCAAGGAACGGAAAGCAATTGATTAGAACCAGACAGTATGATTTTAGAAAAAAATGTTGGAAAACTTGGTTGTAGAGTAGACAGGGGCAAGGTCATGAGGGGCCTTTGCAAGTCATCTTAGTTTGTCTTTTATATTCTTTTTTTTTTTTTTGTCTTTTATATTCTAAAGGAAATAGAGAGGCATTAAAGAGTTTGAAGCCATGAGCAGCGCCTGGCTGGCTCAGTCCATGGAGCGTGTGACTCTTGATCTCGGAGTCGTGAGTTTGAGCCCCATGTTGGGTCTAGAATTTACTTAAAAAAATAAGTAAATAAGGGTTTTAAGTAGTGAGAGATAAGAGTCTCACATTTATGTTTTATAAGAATCCCTCCACCTTCCATGCAGAGAATGAATTAAACAGGGCATATTAAATTAAACAGGATATTTAGAAAGCTGTTTTATTTTTTAAAATATTTCATTTATTTATTTGAGAGGGAGAGGGAGAGAGAATGAGGGAGGGAGGGGGAGAGGCAGAGGGAGAAGCAGACTCCCTGCCGAACAGGGATCCCAATGTGGGACTTGATCCTAGGACCCTGGGATCATGACTTGAACCGAAGGCTGATGCTTAACTGACTAAGCCACTCAGGTACCCTAGAAAGTGGTTTTAGATGAGAATTAAGGAAAGAACAGTCAGCATGAGAAGTAAACAGATTAGAGACAAATTATCATTTAAAGGCAGAGAGTAGCCAACTGGATTCTGAGTATACCCTTCAGTCTGACAATTACTGACATAGAATCCAAAACATAAAGATGGTTTTTTCACTTTGTTAAGGCAATGGTGAATCCGAATTTCGAAAAAGACCCTCATCTGCTTCTGGCTCTGATAAACTACCTGTACCAAGAACAAGAAGAAAGGCTAGATTAAAAAAAAAAAAAAAATCTGTGATGGTATCAGACAGTTACCCAGGTGACTATCTTAAAAGTTAAGATCCTGGAGAGAAGGTAAGTGGAAAAAGGTGAAGCCCACATTCAATGCAGTTTTTCCTCTCCAGGTATTTGCTAATTCCAAAGTTGTAGCCAATGAGATAAGAAGGTTTCAGATCTAATAATCATTCACAGCAATAGTGAGACAAAAATTGAAGTTTAGGGATCTCTACCAGAAAAGGAGTTTTGGTTAAATAATCCAGGTTTTGAAAGGAGACCCCTGGAGACTTAAATCCCAGGATAGAAGTCAGAGAACAATGGTTTGCAGGTAAATCTGGCCCACTCCCAGATGTTATAAATAAAGTTTTATTAGAATACAACCACACTTATTAATATTGTTTATGGATATTTTTGTGTTAGAATGACAAGGTGTGTAGTTGCAACAGAGACCTGTAGGCCTGCAAAGTAAATAGTAAAATAGTAAATCAAAGTAAATAGTCCTGTAATAGTAAAATATTTACTATCTGCCAGTATATACATAAAGTGTGCTAACCTCTGCTATAGCAGAAGGATGAAGCAAACAAAGATTAGTCTTCACGATGACTGAAATCCTGATTCCAATCAGCTCAAACAAAAAATAGATTAAGTTTATCTGATATTCTTCTAATTGCCTCTGAGGTACAAAAGTAAATCCTCTCTAGAGCAAAACAACCTCATCAACCACAGACTCATCATCCTTACATTTTCCATGTATGTTTTTCAGCAATCAATA
Source organism: Procyon lotor (assembly GCA_028646535.1). Taxonomy (NCBI): domain Eukaryota; kingdom Metazoa; phylum Chordata; class Mammalia; order Carnivora; family Procyonidae; genus Procyon; species Procyon lotor. The sequence continues at coordinate 13,366,301 of CM053615.1, forward strand.
AAAAGTTACCAGACATTAAAAAATATCAAATAACTGAAAACTCCGGGGGGTGGGGAACTCATGAGAAAAAGAATGGAAATGGAAGTAGAGGGGACCAAAATAAGTAGCTGGAGAATTATGGTAGAGAGTTAGAATCTCTAAGTAAAATATTCAAATGAAAATTTTAAACTGTAAATTTAATAACTGAATTTAAGACTCATTTACTTATTTAAAATGTGTTTAATGGGGCACTTGGTCGCTCAGGGGTTAAACATCTGCCTTTAGCTCAGGTCATGATCCCCAGTTCCTGGGATTGAGCCCCCCATTGGACTCCCTGCTCAGCCCGAAGCTTGCTTCTCCCTCTCCCACTCCCCCTGCTTGTGTTCCTTCTCTGTCAAATAAATAAAAATTTTAAAAATAAATAAATAAATAAATAAATAAAATAAAAACAAAACATGTTTAACAACAGATTAAATGAGGAGAAGATTAGTAAATTGGAAAATATGTCAGAAGAAAATATCCAGACTGAACTATCCATACTGATGTATGGAGAGAAAAAGGGGAGGAAAATATATAGAGATGAGCATAAGGGACCCTGGGAACATGGAGAAAAGGTTTAACATACTTACAATGGGAGTTTGCCTTGGAAAGGAAAGAAAATGGGACTGAAATTATATTTGAAAAGGCAATGGCCAATCACCTCTCAAAATTAATGAAAGTTATCACTCTACTATTCAGGTTAAACTATGAACCCAAATCAGGATAAATGCAAAGAAGAAGACCTCTAGGCACATGACACTAAAACTTCTAGAGACACTAAAAATTATAGAGAACAAAAATTTTAAATCATTCGGAGAAAAAGGAACATGCCTGTCAAAGAAACAACAATAAAACCAAGAGCCACCTCATCAAAAATGATGACAGTCAGTAGACAATGGAATTATCTTCAAAGTGTGGATATAAAGTAAGTGCCGATCTAAAATTCTATAGAGTGAACACATTAAAAATGAAGGCAGGGGCGCCTGGGTGGCTCAGTCCGTTAAGTGTCTGCCTTCAGCTCAGGTCACGATCCCTAGGTCCTGGAATCAAGCCTCACATCGGGCTCCCTGCTCAGCTGGAAGCCTGCTTCTCCCTCTCCTGCTCCCTCTGCTTGTGCTCTCTCTCTCTCTCTCTCTCTCTCTCTCTGTCAAATAAATAAATAAAATCTTTAAAAAAAAATGAAGGCAAAATGAAGACATTTCCACAGAAATAAACTGAAACTGTTTGTCAAAAGAAAACCCACACTAAAAGCAATAGTAAAAGCAGAAGAAAACTATTATAGATGGAAGCAAAGAAATGGAGGAAGGAAAGAAAAACACTGGAGAATGTAAATACGTGAATAAGACTAAATCAATATTCACTGTATAAAACAATCAAAATATCTTTTTTAAAAAGATTGATTTATTCATTTTAAGGTAGAGGGGCAGAGGCAGCAGGAGAGAGAATCTCAGGCAGACTCTGCACCAGGCACAGAGCCTGATGCTGGACTCGATCTCACGACCCTGAGATCATGACCTGAGCTGAAATCTAGAGTCAGAGTCAACCCACTGAGCCACACAAGTGCCCCAACGATGGCAACATCTTACGGAGTTTTAAAAATATGTGCGATTAAAACACATTCCAATGGAAACAAATTGCAGGAGGGACCAGGTAGAGCCAAATTGTTCCAAGGTTCTTGGATTGTCGCAGAAGTGATTAAAATATCAATTTATATGAGATTTTGATTGTATGTTAAATCTGTATTATAACTACTAAGATAATTTTTAAAAATAATTTGTAGCTCACAAGCTAATGAGGGGAAATGTAGTAGCAAAAATACCTTAGTATAATACTAGTAAAGAAAGAGGAAATGGGGGAAATGTGAGGCAAGTTGAAAAACAGCTAAACAACAAATTGAGACCCACAGGTGAGAGCAATTACATCAAATGTGCTCAGTGGGTATAGTTTCAGTGTTGCACAATGAAGAACTTCTAGATGCTGAATGCACAACAGTACGAAGATACCTAACATTGTGAAACTGCACACTTAAGAACGGGTAAGATGGTAAATTTAATGTTACATCTTTTTGCCAATGTGAAAAAGACAAAGTACTTAAATTAAAAGAGAAAAACTATCAAACTCAATTTTAAAAGCCGTAATAGCAATATACTGTTTGTAAGAATACACCTTAGAAACAAGGATGGTGAAAGGTTGAAAGTAAAAGGTAGAAAAAGGTCTAACATTAGTATAACATATATATAATATGTTATAATTATAACATATATATTATAATATAATATGTTATATTATAATATAGTATAACATATATATATCATAATATATATATAATATATTAGATTTGATATAATATCAGATGAAGGAGATTATAAGGCAAGAAGAATTACTTGACATTAAGACAATTTTTTTTTTTACTATTAAAGGGTTAACCCTCAGGAAGATGCGCCAACCCCAAATTTACATGTGCTAAATAACACAGCTTTATCTGCTAATCAAAAACTGAGAAAACTGGATAAAGGAAGGGATAGATGCACAGTCACTGTGGGAGACGTTAGGACATTCTTCTCAGCAACTCTAAGAACCAGTAGGAGGAAAATCTGTAAAGAGGTAGAATATTTGGGGGTTGCTTGCTGGTGCAGTCAGCTAAGCATCCAACTGGGTTTTGGCTCAGCTCCCATCCATCCCACCATTGCTCTGTGCTCAGTGCAGAGTTTCTCTCTCCCTTTGCCTGCACCCACCAACTCTCTCTCTAAAATAAATAAATAAATCTTTAAAAAATATATACAGATTATTTGAGCAACATGAGTCACAAACTTGACCTAACTGGAGTATATTAAACACTGTCGTCAACAATGGCGGACCTATACTTTCTTGTCTAGCACAAATAAGACATTAAACCCAACTGATCATCTGTGCAAGCATAACTCTTTTTTTTTTTTAAACACATCTCTGTATTTATATGTTAGATACAGGTGGTGGGGGGAGGGGCACCAGACTCTCCTTGTGCCCCCAACTCCACTTCTGTTCACCCACACACGGCAAAGCAGCAGAGGTATGAGAGGTCACAGGTTTTGGGAAGAATCAAGTTTTAACAAATTTCAAAAGATTGCAGTCACAGAGTTATATTCTATGGCCACCAGAGTAATAGAGCAAAACCAGAAAATTCCCAAATATTTGAAAATTAAACAAGGCACTTCTGACTCGTGGTAAAAGAAGAAATCACAACATAATTAGAATATATTTTAATTGAATGAGAATGAAAATATTACTTTTAAGCTTGTGGAGCACAACTGGAGCTATGATTGGGGGGAAGATATCTTTAAAAGCCTCACATGTTAAAAAAAAAAGCAAATTCAACTAAGAAATGTAGAAGGAAGGATATAATATAAAAAATATAAATATATACCATAAATTTTTATATAATACATTATATGTTATATAATATGTGATATAAATTTTACAATTTATATAAAAATATAAATAGTTCTTTTGAAAACTGCTTAAGAAAAAAAGAGAAGAAAAAAAAGAAAAAAAGAGAAGAGTGAGAGAAGGCATAGTTTACCAAAATGAGGAATGAAATGGTGACATACTACGGATTCTAGTGATACTAAGAGAAAAGAACAAACTGTAATAGATTACAAAATTTGAAAATACTTCTGATAATACTTCTGAAAAAAACTCAACTTGCCAAAAATGGCAGGAAAGAAATTTAAAATCTCGCTGGCTTCGTATCTACTTAAAAATGAATCCATTAGGGGCACCTGGCTGGCTCAGTCAGGAGAGTGTGTGACTCTTGATCTCAGGGTTCTGAGTTCGAGGCTCATGTTGGGGGTTGAATTTATTTCACAAAAAAATGAATTTAAAAAAATGAATGCGTTAAACTTAATATCTATAGTTTCAAGCTCTTAAGATATATATTAATTTTTACACAAATTCTTCCAAAGAATAGAGAGAACACTTCCCAACTTATTTTCTGAACCCAGCATAATCAATCAACCAATACCCAATAGGAACATTGCAAGGAAAAGAATTAAAGGCAAGTCTCTTTCATAAACATAGCAAAAAACCCTTTTAAAACTAGTCCCAAATCAAGTTAGCAATATATGATATATTATTATATAGTCACCAACTAGGGATTTCCTAGGAATTAAAAGACAGATTAACGTTCAAAAACCAATCAATATAATTCACTATATTAATAGAGGAAACAAATCATATGATCATCTCCAGAGATGCCAAGTAGTAAAACTACTTCATAAAATCCAAGATTGAAATTTCAGTCAAGTGGAAATAGAATACAACTTCCTTAATTTGATGAGGGGCATTTATGACGACCAAATAAAGAAAGCAAACCTGGTATTGAACTGTGAAATACTGAAAGCCTTTCACCTCAAATCAGGAGTGACACAGAGATGCCTATCACTGTTTCTATTCAACACTGCAGGGTGAACCCTGGCAAGAGCAACAAGGCAAGCAAAAGAAGTAAAAGGTATAAGGAAAGGAAAAGAAGAGCCTGCTGGGGTATCTTAATTTTAAAAGACATAAAATGGAAAAGCAGTATTCAGAAATGAATCTAACATACACTGCACTGAACAGAGTCTTCTGACACTGATTGTGACTTGACAATTCAAAAGAAGCTGATGTACCGATGTAAGTGGAAAAAAATAACTCAGAAGGAGGCTCACCACACTCCCAGTTGTTTTTACTGCAAAAGAATGGCTATGGCCCAACTTTATTCAACGGATTCATCTGAAGCAAATTTTTCTACTTCACATTAAAGACCCATTTAGCTATCTATTTAGTTAAATATCCATATCAGGATATATAGCAGCCAAAAGCACCTCTTGGCAAAATCAAACCTGTTCTTGGAGTCAGAGTTGATTTAACTTCCAGCAAATTCTGCAGAACTACAAAAATATTTAAATCCATACACATGTACCCAACAGGGTCCCGGCTATTCACCGGCCAGGGGGGATTCACAAGAAGCAACAAAGAAAGCAATTATAATACAACTGTAACAAACATTTCATTCCATTAGAAAAAAAATCAACCACGATGTTCTTTGTTCAAAAGAAGGGCAAAGTGAAGGACCTCTTGCCAAAAGCAATTGCAGTACATTAATATTAAACATGATCTAATGAAGTCAGAGGTTGTTTGGGGAAAACATTCACCACAGTAAAGGCATACTCTGCATGATAAATTCTTAGCAGAGAAGAAGGGATTTAAACCTCTTTCCTCGTTTCACTGGGATTGATTTTTTTCCGCAGTGAAACAAAAATAAGTAAGTAGAAGAATGAATAATGGGCGGGGTAGGGGGAAGGAGAAGGAAGGAGAAAAAACAGATTGAAAATACAACAGCTCACGTTTTTGCCTGAAAAGGGATAAAAAAGAAGCATATCACTCAAGTGCTTAATAATCTCATAAATCTAAAACGTCCGAATTTAAGAATAAGGCTTCTGGTGGCATGGCGTAAGAACTCTGAGGCTGAGAAATTGTTCTGGTTTTATATCTACTCAAAAATATAAATAAATAATAAGTAATCTCTTTCCTCTACCCGCCACACAGATCTTCCCTCTTCCTCAGCAAAACAGGATGGATGAAATTCCCTTTGGGCTTTGTAACCATTTCAGGAGACAGATGATTCACTGGGAGAGGATAATTCCCTCTTTGGGCAGGAGAGGGGGGAAAAAAAATCTGGCACCGCTCCTTTCCCATTTGACCTCCTTAAAAGGATCTTTTTTTGAAGCTGTTAATCCAGGCTACTAAAATAGCAGGCAAGGATTCTTTATTAAAGTTCAAATGGAACTGCCAATAGAGAGGAAAGAAGGTGTTTCTTAAAAACCTAGGGCAGAGGTTTTCTGCGTGATGAACCACTGCTGTTATTTGTTTCACTCTTCATATTGTGGATCCGTGAAGGCCTTAAACAAATAAATGTGACAGGTCTTTCGGGGGAAGTGTGGTCTTAATGGAAACCCTACTGGTAATCAGTGGTTGCAATCTCCTCATTTGTTGCCAGCTGGTTCCCAGAAACAAACACACACACACACACACACACACACACACACACACACACACACACATCCCCAATGCGATGATTCAGCAATTTAATGGCCCTTAAATTTGGCGACAGTCCTCCAGTGCACGCCTCTGGGGAAATTGAAGAACACAGGTTGAAGATTCTGGCGGTTTCATAATCATGTGCTTTTGGCAAAAACTCAGGGCAAAGCCAGACACCAACTTTAGGCGACTTCTAAACACATGCAGTTTGCAGCATGTCTGAAAATGATAACAAAAGGATTGCAGAAGCGGAGAGGAGGAAAAGGGGAAAAAAGAAGAGCAGGAAGAGACAAAACAGAAAGGCAGTAGAGGAGAAAGAAAATAAAAAAGAAAGAACCGCGACAGCAAAGACAGACATGGGGGAGGGGAGAGAAATAAAAAGACATTTCCAAAAATCAGGACCGTTTACCATCCTGTCTGAACGAACACATTCTCTTCTCAGACAAATAATTAGAAAGTAATCTATGGAAGTTTAAGTCTGGGTCTTTGCAGATGAGCGTGATGCTAATGATCTGAAGCTTGAAATTTCCAAGTTGCAAATGTCTTATTAAAAGTACGTCTTATCAAAAGACCGCAGCAAGACCTAGCTTTGGTAAGACGTATTAATTGAAGGAAATGCAAATTATGTCAACTTCATTAAATCCCCTGCACGGTCCGAACGTGCACTGGCCACGGGTGAGTCACCTGTTGACATTTACCCACAGCTGTCTTACGGTGGCCTGGAGGGGACAGGGACAAGGGAGATTATGAGAGGAACACAGCGGGTTACTTCTACCCTGGCAAATCAATGCCTCCTTCTAATTGGCATATAAATGATCTTTGAAGAACGTCCGTAATACCCAGGTTCCACCTCAATATTTGAATATGATCTTCTCGCACAAGGCAAATGCTGGGATAGTTTTCTACAGCTTTCAGGGTAAGACTACAAAAGATTCGTACAGGATTGAATTTAAGGATTTACTTCCCGTATTGAGAGAAAAATAGGAACACGTAGAGAGAAGAGATTTAGAACAGAAAATCAGGTTACTAGACTAACCCTGAGGCTGATTAAAACTACACATCTGCACTGATTGGGCAGTGGGAAGTTCTGACATAGAGCTCAGTTCCTGTAAAAACGGTTACTACGTGGGTTGGAGGATGTCTATGACATTGTTAGGGGTATTTTCCAGAAGACTGATGCAAGGGAAAAATACTTTAGACTTAGATTTTTTTTCAATAAGGAACTAGTCTATGTATTTGTTTTAGGAATGGTAAAAATATTACAATTAATTTGCTTTCTATTTTTTTCAGTGGCTCTAGGAGGCTCATATGCCATGCTTTGGATTGAATACTATTTTTACTCCTTTGATTTTTTTATTCTATCTTGCTCTTATTCCTTTCCTGACTGGCTTTTTCCCCCCTGTTTTCTTATATTAGCATACATTTTTGTAAAACACTTCAAATACTCTATGCAAGAAGGAAGGACATGATTAATAAACAGATATATACGATAGATGATTGACTTACGCAAATAGATACTATATTTATTTATTTATTTAAAGCTTTTATTTATTTATTTAGAGAGGGAGTATGTGTGCACGGGAAACTCCCCACTGAAACTCCCCACAGAGAGAGAGAGAAAGAATCTCAGGCAGACTCCACACTGAGCACAGAGCCCATCTTGGGGTTGGAGCTCACAATCTCAAGATCATGACCCCAGCTGAAATGAAGAGTCACTCAACCAAATGAGCCACCCAAGTCCCCCAATACTATATTTAATATAAATGCAGCCTTCTTTTTTTTAAAGATTTTATTTATTTATTTGGCAGAGAGAGAGAGAAAGAGATCACAAGTAGGCAGAGAGGCAGGCAGAGAGAGGGAAGCAGGCTCCCCGCTGAGCAGAGAGCCCGATGTGGGGCTTGATCCCAGGACCCTGATATCATGACCTGAGCCAAAGGCAGAGGCTTTAACCCACTGAGCCACCCAGGCACCCCTAAATGCAGACTTCTAATAACAATGAGAGTATAACTATTCGATTCCATTTATATAATATGCAAACATGCAAAACCAATTCGTGGAGTTATGGAGTAAATATGGCGGTAGTAAAACTTTTAGTTCTAAGTTGCTTATAGGAAAGCAAGGAAGTGTGTGTCATAAAAATCAGACTGGTACCTTGAGTTAAGGAGAAAGTGAGTAGTGACGAGAAGGGACACAAAGAGGTTTTCTTGTTCTATTTCTTTACCTGGGTACTTGTTAAAAAATGCTCCTTTTGTGATAATTCACTGAACTTTATGCTTTGTCTTCTCTTCTGTATGTGTATTATACTCCATGAAATGGTTAAAATTATATATACAAGGGCACCTGGGTGGCTCAGTCATTTAAGCATCTGCCTTCAGCTCAGGTCATGATCTCAGGGTCCCAGGATTAAGCCCTGCCTTGATCCCCCTATTCAGTGGGGAGTTTGCTTCTCTCTCTCCCTCTCCCCTTCCCCTGCTCATGCTCTCTCTCACTCAGGCTCTTTCTCTCTCTCTCAAATAAATAAATGAAATCTTTTAAAAAATTATTTATACAATTATATACATCTATATATAAAAGAGAGAGAGAGACAACCAAGAGATGAAAATAAAAACAAAGTCCCACAAAATAACAGAACAAGTTCTACTAGGATTTCTAAAAGCTAAAAAAAGAAAAAGAAGAGCATCTATTATTGTAAAGGACAATGTCTAAATTCTGGACATTGGGAAGGTTGGAGAGATGGGCAGGAATCAAGTGGATATTGTCATTTCACAGAACTAACTAAATCAGTACAGTCGTACAACTAGAAAGCATATACACGATCATGCATAATCCATCTTATGACTGTATTCACTGAGGGTTTATGTGGCGGGCACTGTTCCAGGAGCCAGAGACACATCAGTGGAGCAGTGAACAAAACACAGAAGGTATGCTTTCTCATGACGCTTGCATTCTGGCGTGAAGGAGGAAAAGGGAGGAAGAAAGTCGTGACAGACACAAAGATAAGTAGACAGAGAGAGCATGCCAGAAGGAAGGGACAGCTTATGTAGGTCCTCAAGGGCAGAAAGAGTTTGATATATTTGAAAGACTGAAGAGCCCCTGTCCCTGGAACCCTCGAAGGGAAAGGACGTCAGGGAATCCATGATGTGACGTCAGGGCAGGCAGGAGAGAGGCCATTGTAAACTGGGGGCTGGGGGATGGTGCTTGGATTTTGAGTGTGATGGATTTTAAGCAGGAGATGAACACAACTGGTTTACACTTTCAAAAGACCATTCTGACTACTTCATGAAAGACAGCTTTTACGGAGGGAAGAGGTAGCACTCGGGCGGCCATTGCATTAGTGGGAGAGAGACGGAACGACAGCTTTAGCGGCATTGCTGCTGGTGATCACGGGAGAGTGGACGGATTCAGGTTATGCTGCAGGTGGAGAGTCAGCAGGACGGGCTGATGGATCAATGCAGGAGGAAAGGAAATAGAATCAACTGCTTAGGTGGAGGCTGGTGTCAAGGGCGCTGTTGGCAGTGCCCTCTACGGACTTGGGGAAGCTGAGATAAAGCAAGTTTGGAGGTACAGGGAACTACAGGGGTCCATTTCAGCCACGGTGAAGTGGGTGTTAGTTAGACATGCGTGTGAGGAGGTCACATGGGCACCGCAGATGGATCTGGAACACACTAAGGAGAGGTCTCAAGTCTCAGAAGGAAATCTGGCCACTTAAGGACAAGCTATAGGTAAGAAACAGACTCTTAACTACAGAGAACAAACTGATGGTTACCAGAAGGGAGGAGCTGGGGGGCGGGGGGCAGGGGCGGGAAAGTAGAGGATGGTGCCTAAGCAGTGCACCTGTTGTGAGGAGCATGGGGTGATGTATGGAAGTGTGGAATCACTCTATTGTACCTCTGAAACTAATATTATACTCTGTGTTAACGAATTGAATTGAATTGGATTGGATTGTTATTGAATTTAAATAAAAAGCTTAAAAAAATAAAAGAGTATTGTATAGAAAAAATATGTCCCAGGATGAAGTTCGACAGCACAGCAATACTCAGAAGTCGAGCAGAGCTCAACCAAGCTCTGCTCAACTTGGATGAGCAGAGCTAGCCAAGCAAGACTAAGGAAGAGTAGGCCCAAACTCTCACACATTAAGAAACACTCTGAAAATTAACCCTTTTTCCCCCCAGCATAGGGGGCTAAGAGGCATTTCCTTAGGGTCCTCTCCAGCGATGGAGGGGATCGATGGCCCACTGGAAATCCATTTACAGCACACCACTGTGCCTCAGCATGGTGTGTTCAGGGATATGATCACAGGAGTGAAAGGCAAAGAGCAATCAAATTGATGGAGTACTTTGCTCACAGTAAATTCAGGTTTTTTGGCTATAAAGTTCATAAAAATATAACCCCCAAAGACGTCTAATTAGGATACTTTCAAAGACTCTTCCAAGTCTCAGCCATCAATATTTAGTCTCACAACATCTGGAAACAGACATTTTTCAAAATTCTTTGTGGCAAAGGCGTGCACAGAAATTTTACTTTCCTTTAAGACCTAGAAAAATGCATACACTCTAGAAATGTGTGTCAAATTTATAATTATGAGCATCCCAAAATATAAAATAGCACAGCTGTTAATAGAGAAAACTCTTTGGAAAGAGAACCATCTGCGTTATGAAAATAAGGAATGGTAAAATTATTTACAGGCACATCAAAAACCTCCCATTTGGTTTGGTGTTAATACATGATTGGAAAACTATGAAATCTAACCTTGAATTTAATGAATATTGCAAAATCCAACTCGAATCCTTTCTGATACTTACTAAAGATTTAGGAACTTTTCTTCCTTCCTTCCCTCCTTCCTCCCTTTCTTTCTTTCAATTATTTTTTAGATTTTTTTATTTATCTGAGAGAGAGAGAGCATGAGCACGCACACACGCGCACGCACACACGTGCATGAACACACACACGTGCACGAACACACACACAATAGGGGAGGGGCAAAGACAGAGGGAAAGGGAGAAGCAGGCTCCCTGCTGGGCAGGGAACCCAAAGCAGGGCTCAATCCCAGGACCTGGAGATCATGACCTGAGCTGAAGGCAGAGGCTTAAGCAACTGAGCCAGTCAGGTGCCCCAGTTTAGGAACTTTTACTTCTTACTCTGAACAACTGAATTTCCTCTTTAAAATCAAACTTCTTGGGACACCTGTAGTAAGCCACCCTCCGGGCTTAGCGACTCTGGACTCTCTCTTGACAGTATCTCTACTTGCAGTCTTTGCAGACAGAGGCACTCTATTCTCTTACATCCCAATGTCCAGGCAGCGATGGAGTGAACTCCCTACTCTGCCAGCTTCCTATAGGATGCCATTTCAAGCCCAATCATAAGAAAAACCTCCAATGATAAGAAAAACCAAGGCCCTTTACCATACCTCTGAATCTTGGTAGCTTTGCTAACTAAAAACAACATCACTCATAGAAGGGTCTGCATCTCTACTAATTCCCCAAATCTGAATATCATCATTATTGTCATTATTGGCAGCAAAACCATACCTTTCTACTGATATATCACCGTTTGATCTGATTTACAGAAAAGCAGCATGATGAGCGATTTGTGGACTGCCTTTCTTTCTTGTTAAATAATATGTGTGTGTTTTTTTAACAATAAATCAAGTTCTTAGTTTGCAAAAAATTTAAACAAAATACTCTCTAGTGTTTGCCTGCCCTGCACATTTGCATTGGCAAACAATTTCCCTCTTGGCTGGGGTCTCCAATTACCTTTATTTTCCTTCTGCTCTGTCACAGAGATAAATGATCGTATTTACTTGGTTTAGTTGAGGGCACAGTTTCCCACAGAGCATTTTTACAGATGTCCGTTGCCAGAAAAAATTTAAAATGGGTTTCCTGGGGCCATTAGTTCTAAAATATTCACAGGAACTACGTAACTCTTGGACATTTTCCTCTCCACCTTGTGGAAGAGACAGGAAGTGAAGGAAAGTGTCCTCAAAGGAGTGGTGTCAACATAGTCTCGGTCATCTCCTTCCTTTTTAAAAAATTCTTTCAGTCTGTTAATCCCTATTTTTCATTTTCTTGTGTTAGATACTTCTGAGAAAAACCCATGTCTACCATGTTCAAGATGGATTATTGAAAGAGAGAAAGAAATAGCTTTATACAACACCCAAAGCTGTTCTACGTGAGACAACACTGAATTTTTGCGGTAATTTTGTGCCACCAAAGTCAACTAGCAATTTCCCGGTTAGAAAGCCCTTTTGGAAGTGGACTGGGCACCATGGATGGAGATGAAAAATAGTCAAATGGCGATGGATGACAAAGTGCTAGGAACACAGGGCTGAGTTAGGATGGGAAATGTTACAAGATGACGGCCAACGAGGTGACAAGGGGATTATAAAAGCCCCAACACAAAATCACCAACATGAAGGGTGTTTATTTTGCCATCCAAGCAGTATTCCACAAACCAAGCATATATTTCAGCGTGAGGACACGGATTCTGACCCCGAGTCGCCCTGCTGTGGGGCGAGAATCACTTGTGGAAGCTGTTGGCCGGCCAGAGGAGCTCTTCCAGCTCCCCAACAGAGGTGCCACAGTTCCATTTAAAACTCCTGTCTAGTGAAACAGCAAAGATCCTTCATGCCTGTTTTTAAATGCACATTTTTAATATGCAGTATAATGCTACTCTTTAACAAACTCTTTACTCCCTGCTTCTCTGATGAAGCTTCCCGTGGTCTCGAAAGGGGTTGTTAACCCAAGAATGGATCACACTCATTCTGCATGAGCAAGTCGAGAAACACTCCATTAAGCCTTCCAGTATTTAATAGAAAGAGCCATCTCTCACCTCTGAGGAGATGAGCCAGCTGCTCCGTGATGAGCTCAGGAGCCTCGTGGAGAATCTCTTTCACCACAAGGGAAGAGGAAGACTCTCGGAACTCAAGGCCACCATCGCTCTGCTCCACCGGATTAATGACTTTGACAACCGCTGATTCTAAGGTTTTGTCCTCACTGTAAAGCAAATGGAGGAGAGGAAGACAAAGAGATATGGCACATTTTCTTCCTTTCTGGAAGTATTTAATCTCCACTCCCACACAAATGGCTTTCTCTCAACAGCCAAAAATCTGAGTAAGCTCACCTGACTCAGAGAAGACAGGACTCTTATTCTATGTGCCTTCACATTCCATTTCAGCAAATTCACTCCCCAAGAGTCTGAGTACATAGCCCCCCAACACCTCAGCACTTCTATCTTTTGTTTTGCTATTGGTAAATAATAATAATAATAATAATAGCGATAATTAATAATAGCTAACATTTACCAAGCTTCTGCCACCAGCCAGACACTATTATCAGTCCAGATGGAATATCGTCATGTCTTATACTATAAAATGACCCTACGAAATGGGTTCTCGTAAAACCCCCATTTTAAAAATAGGGAAATGGAGGCACAAAGAGGTTAAGAAATTTGTCCGAGGTCACAAAGCTTGCAAGTGGACCAGCTTGTGTTTAAACTCTGATAATCTGGTCCCACAACTTGCACATGCGGTCGCAGTGCTGGAGAAAAGCTATACGGGCTGATTTGCTTCCACCATCATCCTCCATACATGAGATGAGGTGGCTTCACCAAAAGCCTGAAGAAAGATGTGAATAAGACTGACGCTGGTCTTTCCATCTGCCAGAAACAAATGTGTGGTAACCAAGGACATAAAGATCTCATTTTATGTTTGGAAAGCATTCTGTTTCATAAACAGTCCTAAAGCTGGACTTCCCAGCATCAGTCCCAACACAGCTTAAGTTTTTCAGTTTAGTTGGGAACAAAACTCCCCCAAGATTCTGACTGACACATACGTCACACGGTTTATTCCTTTGGCTTCTTGAATTAGTTGCATGAATTAGTTTGAAAAAGTTAACACATACATTTAGTCACCTAGCGATCATCCTGAGACTGAAAATTGAAGTCAGTCGAATAAACTCCCAGCAACTCTCAGCCAGTTGTCGACAATTGATTACTAAATATTCAAGAGAATTTATGTTTCAAACGGCGTGGGGATAAAAACAGCCCCACGCAAGCAGACAGCTCTCAAAACTCTTTATAATAAATGAAAGGCATGATTGGGATCACCATGTATGCACACCGGAGTACACTTCCTACCAAGGGTTAAATAGAAAGTTAGATAATTGTACAAGTTCTTCTTTCATGTGTACTCACATCAATACCCACTGGTTAATGTCCTAAACCATTAGCAAATTGGCAAAGTGTGCAAGACAGCTATTGTCTCAAACTCGAGGCGTTTCACTGGTGACTCTTCATTTGGTAGCACCACTGAGCTTCTCAAAAGAGCATCTTTGTGTTGTGTTGGAAAGTCCTTGAAGGCAGACAATTGGGCTCATTCCTTTTTATGTACGTGTAGATTCTTGCACCAACTGGTACTTACCGAAGGAGGCAGGAGACCCAAGTTTAACCCAAACTATTCCGGTAACTGAATGTAGTACCTTGACTCTAAGGTTAGCTAATGAGCTACATGTTAGCTATTATTAGTCATTTACAACACTGGGGTTCAGATTTCTTGTCCATAAAATAATGAATGCAAGCTACATGAACTTTAGAAATCCATCCTGCTCTTCTAGTGTCAAATGCTATGAATGAACGAGCCGATCATCAGGTGACTTTCATAGTTGATCCATGTGATTTTTCATTTCACCCCTGAGATATCTTTCTTAAGAACCTTTCAGTTTTATTCAGTGTTTAATTTCAGTTTTCATTACAGATTTACAGCATCAACACTTAGAACTGTTGTGTTGCTATCATGCACTGGTTGAAATGGTTCAAAATGATAATCTTGGTCACTGCTACAAAAACGTTCCACTCAAAGACGTCCTATTTGAAATGCAAAAGTCAAAAGAGAGGACTGGCAAAGCCCACGCTTTGCCACAAGAGAAGAAAAAAATATTCTTTTTCCTCTGATGTCCTCTGCTTTTAATGCAATCTCCCTTAGGTCACAAAAATCCTGAACGAGGTGATACTTTCCCCATCAGAGCCTTGGTTCAGGGATCAAACCTCCCTCCGGAGCCTTACCTGGCCAGCACGTTGCTGCCAACAAGGGTTAGAGATAACTTCCCTTCATCATTGAGCTGATGCAGATTAATTTCATCTCGGAATATGTGGAACGATTCAGAGATATTTAGCTCTTCTAAAATAAACCTTGTCTCGGTGAAGTAATTGAATTCGGTTCTTGGTACGTTCAGCACTGGCAAACAGAGAACCCCGGGTGGACTGACCTGCGAAGAAAACAGTTGACTGATTTCACTGCCAGCAGCAGGAGGAAAGGGCACAACTCCACTTGCTTCAAGCCTGAGGGCAACGGTAAAGGGGACAAAACGTCTCTTGGCTTCACTCACCCGTGGGACATGGAGAAGCAGCTCTTCCTGAACCCAGTTAACAGAGCGTTAGCTACAGGTAAATGGCCCCTAATATTTTTTAACCTCTTGTTATTCTTTTATGTCTTATCTCAACCTCTCCACAATTCACACACACACACACACACACACACACACACATTCTCCTTTTTGGGGGAAACAAATTCATACCTTTTTATGAAACTGGCAGAAAATTGGAATGATTGCAGCAGGGCATATGAAGACTGAGATGACACAGAAGGGCAGATATGTCCCATCTACATGGGATGCCTGCCATTCCGCTCCAGCCAATGGTTTACACACGAAAATTGCAAGTCCCGGATAGGTAAATCTTTCAATTACTCAAGAAAAGCTAGAAATCTAGATTTGGGGTTGTTATCCATGATGTTTATCTTATTTTTTTACTCTAATTATTTATTTATATAACATACAAATCAATATTGTTTATTTATTATTTATTTTATTTTTATTTCATTTCATTTCATTTTTATTTTACATTTATTTTTCTAAATTGAAAATAAATACTGTGTAGGTCAACAAACACTCATTTATGAGCCAGATTTGGCCTACAAACTACCAGATTGTGATCTCAGTTCATTTCTTATCTTAAAAAAATTACATTGCTAACAAATCTCTTATTAAAAAATTGTGGTAAGAAGGGGAAATAGGCACGGGGTGGGAGTCAGAGAATTTCAGGTCCACTCACTTTTCTGTAGGAATTAAAAAAAATTTTAAACATAAGGGTGCTTTTAAAAATTACTATGAGTGCACAGTGATAAACACCAGATGTCACTGAGAGAAGATGGTGTTTGGTAATACTGTATTTTTGCATAAAGTAAATGGACTTGGTTCTCACATCATCACTAGCTCTGTCAAAGCACAGTGCTTATGTCATAATTTTAATAGCTTTGTCATCTATCTCCCTCCTAGCATTAAAAAAGCAGGGATTTGGGGTACCTCGGAGTTCAGTCGGTTATGCATCTGTCTTCAGCTCAGGTGATGATCTGGGGTCCTGGGATGTCACCCAACTTGGGGCTCCCTGCTCAGCGGGGAGTCTGCTTCTCCCTCTCCCTCTGCCCTTCGCCCCTGCTCATGCTCTCTCTCTCTCCTTCTTTCTCTTTCTCTCTCTTTCAAATAAATAAAGTCTTTAAAAAAAAGAAAAAGGGAGGCTGGGGCACCTGGGTGGCTTAGTGGGTTAAAGCCTCTGCCTTCGGCTCAGGTCATGATCTCAGGGTCCTGGGATTGAGCCCCGCATCGGGCTCTCTGCTCAGCAGGGAGCCTGCTTCCCTCTCTCTGCCTGCCTCTCTGCCTACTTGTGATCTCTCTATCTGTCAAAAAAAATAAATAAAAATCTTTTAAAAAAAAAAAAGGAGGCAGGGATTTTTATCTTTTTGGTTAAGTTCTATTTCCTAGTGCATAAAACAGTCTGGCACACAGTAAGCATTTAATACATATTTGTTGACTGAAATAAATAAACCACCCATTTCTTTTTTAAACTTTTTTTTTTAAGATTTTATTTATTTATTTGAGATAGAGACAGTGAGAGAGAGCATGAGGGGGAGAAGGTCAGAGGGAGAAGCAGACTCCCCATGGAGCTGGGAGCCTGATGTGGGACTCGATCCCAGAACTCTGGAATCATGACCTGAGCCAAAGGCAGTTGCCCAACCAACTGAGCCACCAGGTGCCCTAAATCACCCACCTCTATAGCATACAAAGCACAAAGCCATTCCAACAAAGTGCCTGTTCTCTTACCTGCCAGGCTAATCCTGAATCACAACTGTGCATAAATCATTAGAAATTTATATATGGCAAGTTATTTTTCTTAATTAATTGAGAT
>CM053615.1:13384107-13424140 GCA_028646535.1 Procyon lotor
ACAAACAGGTTCAGAGATAGTTTGGGGTTTTTTCCAGTGAGGAAAGAACTTTAAAAATATGTTTTCTTTTTTTTTTTAAATGTCTTTGAGTACAGTTGACACACATGTTACATTAGTTGCTGGTGTTCAACACAGTGATTCGACAAGTCTATACCTCACGCTGTGCTCACCACAAGCTGCCGTCTGCCTTCATAAACGCTCTTACGCTATCCTGGACCATATACCCTACGCTGTGTCTTTTACTCCCGTGGCTTGTTCATCCCACAGCTGGAAGCCTGTGCCTCCCACTCCCCTCCACTCACTTTGTCCATCCCTCCAACCCCCTTCCCTCTGGCAACCAACCTTTTGTTCTCTGTAGTTGCAGGTCTGAGTCTGCTTTGGATTTGTTTACTCACTTGTTTTGGTTTTGGGTTCTCACACACGAGTGAGATCATACAATATTTGTCTTTCTCAGCCTGACTTCTTTCGCTTAGCCTAACACCCTCTAGGTCCATCTGTGTCGTTGCAAATGGCGCAATCTCATCTTTTTCTGGCTGAGTAACACTCCTGTGTGCATGTGTGTGTGTGTGTGTGTGCGCGCGCACGTGCATGTGCATGTGTGTGTGTGAGTGTTTTCAATCATCAATTTTGCTGCCTAAAGGAAAGCTGTTCCTGCATAATTCCACCTTTAGGGAGACTCAGAGTTGGCTGATGTCACCAGACGAGTGAACTCCAGAACTAGGAAGTGCTGGGCCTGCAACTCATCGCAACCTGAGTCTTGGAAGGACACTTCTCCCTGTGTCCCCCCAAAATCCTTTTCTCCTTCTCTTTTCTCCTAGTTCCTTCTGATTCCATCTGCACCTTCCTTCTTTTCTCTCCTCCCCTTTCCTTCACTCCTGCATGTGTTTTGAGTTTAACCAGCAGCTTTCGGGGGTGCGGCTAAGCGGACAGACTCAAGAGCAAACAGCAGGCCTGGCACCCCTGGGAAGCTCTGGCCCGACTCCAGCTCTTCTCCTCACTGGCAGTGTCATTGCGGTGAGTCACCCGACTGTACGATCGACTGATTGACCGATTGATCGATCAATCAATCAAAGGAATCCTTAAGGCCTGCAGCAGTGGACTAACAGCTATGAAGACATCTGTAAAACCAGAAGTTGTGTCAACAATCTTGGCGGTAAGTAAGAGACAACTTCAAACTTTTTTTTTGAGATGCATTCTCATTATTAAAAATGCACGAAATTCCCACAATATGTCTGAGCACTGTCAGAGCTAGTCGCACGCCAATTTTCCAACTAGTTTCTCAATCTTCTGTATTCCTTTTGCGTAGGTCTACAGTGAGAAATGTCTCCCAGCTCGTCCGACCAAATCAGAGACAGCCGAGGCACATATTTTTCTCATAGCTGGTTCTCAAGAATATTCGTTGACGACTCAGTTGTCCAAGGGTTTTTAATATAAAACTGTCGCCACCAAGAAATAAACCTCTCTCGGGTCAAAGTGGACTTACCATCCACTCCCCCTATAAACCTGTCAGGTTGTTCACTTTTAATTTAAAGGGAATTAAGCATCTGGGAGATCAGGTGGGCAGAGACACTGAGGCTGTAAGGAGAGAGTCCTGGAATTGGAGTCAGCTGGTCTGGGAGCGAACTCTACCTCTGCTTTTCACTGGCGGTGGGAACGTGGACTAACTTCCTGACTCCCTAAAGCTTGGTTTCCTTAACTGCAAAAGGAGAAAAATACCTACCCCACAAGACTATTGTGCTCATTTAGTAAAAAAACAAAACAAACAAAACAAAACAAAACAAAACAACAGATGTCTCAGCGGGAAGACAAATATTCACTAAAGTTTAGGTGAACTAAAAAGAGCTAAGAATTAATTATCCCTGTTTCTATGAAATGTCAGTGGGGCTTCCTGGCTCTCTTGTCCACCGGTGATCTCTTTCATGTTTTTCTTACTTTACGGCTCAGCTCTATGGATGGAGAGCATATTCTCGTCTTAGGACATTCACACCTGCAACAGCCTGAGGAGGGGAGTACTAATATTGTTCTCATTTCATAGATGAGTAAACTGAGACTCAGCAAGGCTAAGCAACTATGGTCGCCTGACAAGCACGTCAGAATGGCAGTCAGGCTTTAAAATTAGGCATCTGGCTCTACGGTTCACACCATCAGCTACCATGCCAAAATGCATTTAGGGGAAAGAATGATGAGGAAGACAAGAGGATTCTCCAAGCTTGCCTCAAATGCAAAAATGCTCGATGAAATTCTTCCCAAACCTTCCTACTTAGGCCTGGCAGCTTCTACTATGGGCTGGACTCCTGGTTAGGGCTCGGGTACAGGAATGTGAGATTACTGCTGCTCCCAGGGAAGGCACCGGTCTTTAAGGATGAGAGCAAAGATACAGTTTTGATTGTGTTGATTGATGTCTAATTTCAACTCCATGTTTGAAGCCCCTACATGATATTTGCAATCACGAACAAAGCTAATTCCCAAATGTGAGTGGATAAATCCTGAATTACACCAGACCTGTTGCCCAAACATGTTTATGATCATATACGTTATTGTAAAATGTATGCATATATTCTTGCCAGGGTTCAAAATGATATCTGCTTGTAATAAAAATACATATACAAATTAATCAAAAAAAAATCCCACACACATTAAAACAAGTATAACAAGGTCGCAACTAAGCAATAAAAACAAGAAAAACTTACTACAGAAATACTAGGCTAAGGAGTAAGCATCAACATAGATTTGAGCTTCCTGGCAGCCAAAGCAAGAAATAGAAAATGCAAGGAGCCAAAGATACACAATTTTTCTGGACCCCACTGTTTCAAAAAGATTCTTGTATCATAGGCTAATAAGAGTACCTGGGCAAGTCTGGTCGCATCCCTGAGAGTTCGATGAAGCGGAGGACCATGGGCATGGCCCTACCACAAACAGCGCACTGGTCGGACGAGGGGTCCACTTCAGGACATTGCACGGGCTGACCCCATGCACAAGGTGTGCAGGGTCAGTGTTGGACAGAAATACTAATGAGACTACTCTGGAATGCCTGCCCCTTTCCACTCAAGGACTCTGAAAACCTTCCCTACCAGTCTCTCTCGTGCTATTAGTACTCCCCCAGAGGAAGCAGCATCAGCTGGACAGCTGGGTGTGGTAGCTGGGATCAGGGAAGAGTAATTTCTAGTCTTTGAACCTCACAGAGGAGGATCTGTGGCACTAATAAGCTCCATTTGCTGATCCATCCAATGTGGTTTTGCCGAGGCTTCTGGTCGCCCATTCCCTTCTGTGCCTCTCTCCAATCCACTCCCGCTTGAATTCAACCAATATTTGTAGATTCCCAACAGTCATGCATAAAAACTCATTAGCTTGCAGTAACATTTTGTATGAAGTGCACAGTTTGTGCAAAGGGCTGGACGGTGCTCCTTGACCTGAATGTCTCTCACCTCCTTCTGGTAAAACCAACCTAGGTTTGGGCAGACTGTCGTCCGGTCCTCCTTCAGACTCAGATCACTAGGAGACCGCACACGTCCTTCTACTTCTTCCATTTTATTGAGTCACTATAATGGATTATGATTCCATGTCTAGCACAGGCATGGCTCACAGCCCCAGGAAGCCTGTGAAACCTGCTGCAGATCCAAACATTAGACTCTGGAACAACCAACCACTGTGTTTGCTCCTCATCCACCTCCTGGTCCCCACAAGCTGAGAGGATGTCCTCCCTCGTCTCTTTCTAAGGAACAGACAGAAGTACTCCCTGACAAGAAATGAAGGGGAGAAGATCCGCATGCTCATTAAGACTAATTGCAAGGGCCAAACTGAGAGCCTACTCTGCTGTTTTAGGAGGTCATCAGCATTGACAAGACCGAAGAGAATTCCTGTCTGAGCTGCGACACCAAGTGTTGCTTTGCGCCAGAGGAGGCCAAGTACAAGTTGTGCAAAGTGAGAACGATCTTCGTGCGCACAGAAGGAATCCCTCATCTGGTGACCCAGGATGCTCGTACCATCTGCTGCCCGGATCGCCTCGTCAGAGTGAATGATGCCACTCAGGTTAATCTGGACACGGGCGCACCAAACAGAACTGCCGAACGGAGCAACGGGGGAAAGAATCTCCAGGTGACATAATTGGAAGGCTCTTTGCACTTAATTAATGATAATATGGCAGGATTAACTGCCAAAACAAACAACTTCCTAAACATCAGGCATTGCACTATGCCCTGATATACAACGGTGAACAAAATCATGCAGAGAGAGACCTGTTTTTTTCAATCTAGTTAATCTAACAAACATCCCCAATAGAGATATAATGACAAGTTGCGGTAAGTGATCTAAAATCATTACCGAAAAACCCAAGTTAGACTCATGAAGTGAAGGTGGTGGACATCCCTTCTTCACCTCATCTGAAGAGAGGGTGGGAGTTATTTATGCCAAGGAAGAGGAGAAGCCTGAAGAAGCTGAGCAGAACCCTGGGTCAGATCCCAAGGTCAAACTGCAAGTGCTGTTTTCCTAAGAGCGACGGAAAGGTCCTGAGGTTTACAGAGGTGCAAAAGGTGCTTTCACAATGATCTCCCAGGCAGCAGTGGGAGAGTGGCTCACCGGAGACGGGCGAGCCCACCACTGCAGTCATCGGGATGACTTAGGGAGGCCTGCGATAAGGTGGGTGGGGACGGGGTGGAGGAGAAGGAAGTTTCCAGCTGGAGAAACCGGATGGATAATAATGCCGTTCAGTGAGATAAGAAACTGCAGAGGACGACAGGCTGGGGCAAAGGGAGGGAAGCAGCCACTGTTCCAGGGCTGTCGAGAGAGTGTTGTGGCTTTACAACAAATCTGCAAAGTGCCTGGCTCAGTTGGTCAAGTGTTGGCCTTGTTCTTCTTTTCCATAAGGACTGGTTGAAAACCATTTAAAATATTTATGAATCAGAAATATTCCAATAAAGGGATGCCTGCATGGCTCAGTCTGTTAAGCGTCTGCCTTCGGCTCAGGTCTTGATGCCAGGGCCCTGGGATCAAGTCCTGCATTGGACTCCTTGCTCGCAGGGGAGTCTGTTTCTCCCTCTGCCTGCTGCTCCTCCTACTTGTTCTCTCTCTCTTTCTCTGACAAATACCTTTTTCAAAAAATCTAAAAATGAAACAAAACAAACAAAAACAAAAAACAAGACGGTGTTATCAGCTTGTTTTTTCCAATCCAGACTTGGTGGGTTGGATTTTTCAGAGCAATCTAGTGCCCAGTTTGCCTCCCTAGATCTCTTAAGAAAAAAGATTACCTTTCCCTGGAAACCAAAGCCTCACACAGGGCTCACATAGAAATGCATCTGGCACATTGCCAGAGATTCTGAGTAGGTTACTCTGGGACCTGGGACAGGAAAGCCATGTATGATTGTGCAGGGTGTGTACTGCCCAAGCCCAGAGGGTGTCAGTCATATCAAACTCCGTGTGGATGCTGCTTCCTGAATATGTCAGTCCTACCCCTCCCCAGTTTCTCTTCAAAGATGACTCCAAACTCAATGACTCTTCCATAAACCCCAGGGTCCAAACAGAATCAGTGGCCAAGGCAACACCATGCACTTCACCTCTCTGATCCCCAGATGTTCTTTCCATTTTTGCAGACTTCATCCAGACCCAGGTAGTTCTCCCTCACTCTTTTCTCTGCTCAGCGAGCACTCCGGGGAGGAGCAGATGGACAGGGAGAGCAATGCCTCCATCACCAAGCCACCACTGCTTACAGGAGCTCTCGAGACCGGCACACCACACCCCAAACAATGTTAATGCCTGCCCAAATAAATGCTACAAGTAGAAATAAAACTGGTTATACCAAAGCTCTGGCCTTCTTGCCAGAGTCAACACCAAATATTCCCAAGTCACTCATTAAACGGTGTCGTTGCTCACCTAATCACGTCCTCCAAGACCCAAGGTGCTGTCTGAGTGGCAATGACCCATTCTTTTTACCCTTGAGGCAGACCAATCTGTCGTGAGATTTACACTGAAAAAGTCTGACTCTTCTCTGAAGCCCCAGGGGCTGGATAATCCACAGCCCTTGGTCTGAGCTGACTCTGGGGTGAAAGAAATCAAGGGCTCTTCTCTCTTAAAGAGGGGGGTACCACATTCACAGAAATGCTTTGGGTTCCTGTGTCTCCTTTCTGCTCACTGATGCTCAGGCAAAGTCTCAAGTGCACCTCGCTGCTGATGGGGAGCGAGCTGATCCCATGGTCTGTGATCAGAATGAGCTCAGCTATCCCAACAGAACTGCTCCGATAGGGGCTCCATCCAGGGCTACCGGCCCTCACCACAGCAGCCCTTTCAAAATACCTGCAACACTCACTCTGGAGATGCTTTTTACTGACGAGTCCCACTTCCCCTCCCATAAAGGAATCAAGAATATATATCCCTCCAACTTCAAATCAAGAGGATGACTCTGCAGACCGGCTGCTGTGCATTTCTTTCTTTTTAAAAACCCCATCTCTTCTACAACTCTAATGTGGTTGTTCATTTAGACTTTCAGGGACTCGGTCCCTGTGCCACATACCACAGAAGTTGGCATTTGGGCCACGCGGGATTTTTCTTCTGGACAAGTCCGTCCACATGGTGACAAATACCCGCTGCAGTAACAGAGCTCTTCACCTGCAGCTGTCCCTGCGGAAGGGACAGAGGCATTCCTCGGACTGTAGTGGCGACCCTATCCCCACCCTCCCTTTGAAAACAGCATTCCTGAGACGTTGATGTGCCCTGGATCCTTCCAGCAGCAGCTGATACTTCTCCAGCCCAACCCCCAAGGCTGCCTAGTGATCTAGATCACAGGGCATGTGGCCGGCAGTGAACCCACCCCCCATTAGCAGCTGCTTTGAACTGCACCAGCTGCTGGGGTCCAGGCAGTGGGAGAGGCTCAGTAGCCAAGTGTGGGCACCTTGGTTTCCCACCCCCTGGGGCCCTGGGGCTCTGAGGCTTCATTAATTTCATTTCTTCCCCCCAAACTTCAGGGGAACTCAGACCATTTACTGCCGCCATGAGGTGGTCTTGGCCTGTATACTTTTCTGAAATGACCACTACGAAAGGGGAGGATATTTCCCAAATCACAGTGTAGGGCAGGCAGGGAACCCTCATTCCTTCCCTCCCTCAATTTTTCTTACCATAGCGATGCTACAACTAAGAATAACTAAGACACCACCGTAGAAATGGCAAAACTAAAAAAGGAAAGCATAGCTAAAACTTCAGGACAATCCTGGAACTACAGGATTGGAGCTCTGTCCCTATTCCAGCTCTGAAGGGGCAGGTGGGCACCGGCAGGAGAAAAAGGAAATGTTTATACTCTCATTTCCAGTTCTAGCAGTGGGTGTCCAAACCAGAAACATGGCTGAGTGCTCACAAAAGGGGAATGTGCACAGGTAAAAAGCTCTGCCCCCTTCGATCAGCATTTCTTCTGTCTCGGGGTTTTGCTCTCATAGTGCTCACTCTATGGTCTTGATTTTTAACAATCATTGCATTCATTTCCTATTTGTCATTCCTATTTGTCAAGAAGGTGCCATTTTGGGAGTCCATGCTTGGAGGAAGGGACTACCTCCCTTGCTGCCCTCCACCCTCCATCAGCTGATGGCCTCCATCAGCTAAGGTTTTTTACCAAGAAGACCGAGGTACCCAAGCAAGTCCTGACCAGGTAGAAGGCGAGCCCCCAGAGAAGTATTTGAGTGCCAGGAGGGATCCCACTGAGGCCACACTTGGGGTCTGCTTCTGCCATTTCTGATAATTACAGTATATTCTCAGGAAGGAAGGGTATGTATCAGAAGGAGAGATTTAGGGGAAAGGGGGTTGGGATTATGTCAGTGAATCTGCCTCAGCTTAAGGATCAGCAGGAGCAGACCGGGATAGAAAAAGAATGGACCGCGTGCTCCCCCAATTTCAACAGAAATAAGCTCCAAACTACCTGATAAAAGTCCAAAAAGTCCCCCTTCAAAAATTTCTGATCCACACCAGGGCCTGGCCTAGACTGTTGGAGCTTCTTCTCTCCTCACAATGACAGATGAATAATAAATGCTCTTAGTCAGGAGGAAAAATAATGCACTTTCTCCAAAGTTTTGATGGTTGGAAATTTTATCCATGACTAAGAGTTACTCCATTTTGCAATTTAAAATGTCTTTGCCTACTGGAATGAGCCGGTTCCAATGAGGGTGAGGTTATGTTAGGACTTTGGAAAGGACATTGACTACTCCAAACTATTAAAAGGTACACATCATGACTCCAGAATATCAAAGCAAGAAGTCAAGTAGGTAGGAAAAAACCTTGCCAGCTAGACTTTTCAAAGTATCGAGCGCATAAGCCTGTATTAACTTCTGACTGAAAACAGCTTAAACAGAACATCTAAATTCTATCTAATTCTGGTGTAATTGGGCTTAACCAAAGCCAGCATAATTTTCTTCGCCTTAAAATGTTCCCCAAAGTACTAGCCTGTTTTTTTTAAACAGTACTAATTTATCATGAATATACTTCTCACAAATGAATGTCATAACAATTGACTTAATTTTCCCCCCAAAACAAAGATTATCTATCCTCTAAAACAAAAGGTTATCTACTACTATACTTAATGTTGCAAATAGAGTAAAAATCTTATTTACCTAGAGAATGTCATTTGTCAGGAGAAATATGACACCAGGAGTGACCAAAACACCTTTTCTCTGGCTATGAAAGACTGTGATCTCTAAAAAGAAACCTATTCCAAGAAAAAACAAAATTAACAGTAATTGTCCTTCTGGCTCACACAGGAAACTAGGAACCGTATTTCAAACAACCACTTCTTTTTCCTGTCTCTTTTTTTTTTTTTTTTTTTTAATGATGTAGAGCAAATTGCTCGTCTAATGAAGGGACTCAGTAAATAAACTTACCCATTACTTTCAACTGATTGCTCTGAAATAGGAAATTTTTTCATCCTAGCAATTGTTCTTCAGAAATGAGGCAAATCTCTTGCTCACATCAGACCCCACAGTCTATATGTTTATTGTTAAAACACATGTTTCGGGAGTGGAAGACAGGTGCAGTCTAAATCCATATGTATCAATCATGGCCATTCATTTTCACCCACCAACAAAATAAATAAATAAGTAAATAAGTTGGCACAATCGGCTTTCCTTTTTGACCATTTCTTGCTCATTGTTAGGTAAAAAAAAAAAAAAAAATACACACAAAAACCAGAGAGTTTACTTACACAGGCAGGAATGCACACAATTTCTGAAATCACTACCTTCATGTGCTCCAGTAAAACCAAATCATGGGTTGTGATTCCACAATAAACACAGAAACCACCAACTTTCCCCATTCTGAAAAATTCTGAAATCCCCACTGACATTTGACTCTCCGGGAGGCTTAAGGTACAAAGCAAATTACTTACCTGAGCATTAATCAACTCTTACTGTCTTTTAAAAGATAGAGTTAAATCACTGTAAGACTCACACTTAGGTCTACACTCCCTTTGTTGTGTTAGCGTAAATATGTTATGGTAATAACCTTGCAAATATCCTGCCTTGTGATGAAGATGTCACCTTAATGCAGACTTTGTATTTCGTCTTCTATGAAGGTTTAAAGGTCAAAGGCATCATAAATTATGCATTTTCTCCTATGCCAGGCCCAGGAAAGGTACTTTCACTGCTCATTAAAGATATTGCTTCTAAATGAGCAGAGGCTTTTTCCTAAGTGTTGAAACAGAAACATTTCCATTATGTTCATTACCGCTATGCTGGAGAGCCAAAACGGTTTGGAATTAGGAAGCTGCTAGAAATCTGTTGTTCCAGAATATGTAGCAACTGTCAACACACGCAGTAAAATCGCAGTTCACTCTTTGGCCAGTGGTACAGTTGTACGGGGCCAACATGCTGGTCTCCTCCCAGGAGAACAACAGTCTGGCAAACCGCACATCATCAGCAACAGTTGGGGCTTTCCCCTTCTGTCTCTGCCCAAATTACAGACCTGAACAGGGACTCCAGCACTGGAGCAAGCTCTTTGTGAGGGATACTTGGGTAAACTGCGCCTTTGCCCCGCACATCCTTCCCAGCCAGCACCCCTAACTTCCCTTCTGATGCTTTGCCACCACCTCCAGCTAAAGTACAGTTCTAAGGGATTCTTTTCCTTCCGCTTTACACTTAGAGGTAACTGCATCTGCAGAAGGCTGGGCTCATTTTTGAAAGGAGCACCACACCCATTAACCCTCTTAGCCTTCAGAAGCAAACTGCAGTTTGGCTCTACCTCTGTCCAACCTCCGGCCAAAGGAACCAAAGAAGGACAGACACACAGGACCCAACTTCTGCCAGGTCGACCACCCCCAGCTTAGCACTTTGTCTGCCGGCGGGGAGGATTCTAGAGACAGACTGCCTGCTGTGAGGGCCAGAGTTCCAGAGATCTTTCCAGGGGATGGCCCGCATACCCTGACAACTAAGTGGCAAAGTTGTTTCTTCCTTCTCTGCTGCAATGCCCTTTCCTCTTCATCAGCGCGCGCGCGCACACCCAGGCGCACACACCCAGGCACACACACATACACAAACACACACACACACACGCTCACAAAGCGTCGCTTCCCCAACTTACCAGTTTAGATTTGGCGCGTTGCAGAAATTCTTCCATGTCTCCGCGAGAGGTTTGGACTAGGGGTACCCGGCGGGGCGCAGAGGAAGATCTCTGCCCGCGGAGAGAAGCGGGGTCTCGGAAACTGGCTGGCCGGAGCGCAGCGACCGCTGCTCCCTCCTGCCGCTCAGAGGCGGCTGAGGCTGTGGCTGTGCCCTCGGCTGTCGCCTCCCAGGGCTCCCTGCCCCACCCTCGCGCCCCCGCCGCCCACTCTGGGCGTCTGACTCTGCCCTAATAAGGAAAGTGGGTGTGCCGCCCGGGAGCCCCAGGGCGCGCCCCGCCGCGCACTAGCACGCGCCTGCGGGGCCGGGGCTCCGGGCCAGACGCCAGGGCGGGGGTGTTGGGGGGGATGGCGAGGGGCTCCTCCGCCAATCGCAGGGCCCCGCGGCGGCCTCCTGACGTGGCGCACCGAAAGATGCTGCAACCATGGACAGCGCCCAGAAGTGCGAGCCAAGTGCGAGGGGCTGCTGCAAAGGGAGGTTCTGCCGCAGGCACCGCCGCTGTCAGCCAGTGGAGGTGGGAAGAGGGAGAGGGGGAACAGAGGTCCCTGGAGAGCCCCCCTCCTCGGCCAGCGCCTCCCTGGCTGGCTGGCACGTTACAGAGAGCTCTAGTGGTCACTTAATGAGCTGGCTCTGCGGGCCTGGCCAGGGGATGCACTCAGCTAGACTGGGGGTTGGAGGGTTATTGCTGAGCTAAAAGCAGTACGACCTTGATGGAAAATAATCAGAAGAGCAGGCTGGGAGGTTGTGCTTGGATGCATCTTTCCTCCTTACCCTCAAAACACACCCATCCAGCAGCAGGCATCTGCAGTTCAACCCAGCTAGGTGCCCTTATGTTGGCCCCGGGCTGAAGCATAGCTACATTGTTCTGCAGTCCCCATCTGCTCTCTGACATGCCTGCTCAGGGGGCGCTGGGGCGATAGAACCTTCCTACTGCATAAGGGTCTGTGTTTCAAGAGCCTCAGTTTCTATGCACATTAAAGTTTAAGAAGTACTGCAATAAACACTTAAATTTATGACTATAAACCTTATTTTAAGCCATGCAGTTTCCTTGTGTGTGTTCTCTAGCCTTATCAAATCCCAGGAATCGTGGGCTTTCTCTTGCATCTGGCTATAATACCTTCCTGCCCTCCCACCAGCCCTCACTGCCTGGCTAACTCAGGCTTCAGCTGTCAGCTTAGAGAAGTGGTCTCAACCCTGACACCCAGGGTTTAAGAATACTGATTCCCAGGCTTTATCCTGGACCAACTGATTCAGTGTCTCAGGGAGAGGGCCCGCAGCCACAACAACATTGTGAGAGTCCCCTCGGTGAGTCTAACACGTGGCCCAGGTATGATGGTCTGGTTCTCAAACTTTAGCGTTTATCTGAACCACTCAGAGATCTATTAAAATACAGATTTTAGTGTCTCATCCCCAGGATTTCAGGCTTAATAGGTCTGGCTTAACAGGCCTGAGAATTTCCATTTTTAAGAGTCTCCCAGGGTTTGCTGATATTGCTTAGAAATTATCTTCCACAGGAAGCCCCCCCAACCGCAACCTACTCCTCCTTTCCTACCCCCACACTGAGTCAGCTGCCCCTCCCTGTTCTGCTATGCCGACCTATATTTTCTACTCTACTGTAACTTACTCGATTACTCATATGTGTTCTCCTCCAGGCTGTGAGCTCCATTAGAACAAGGACTTTGCCTGTCACATTCATTGA
Organism: Procyon lotor; assembly: GCA_028646535.1. Taxonomy (NCBI): domain Eukaryota; kingdom Metazoa; phylum Chordata; class Mammalia; order Carnivora; family Procyonidae; genus Procyon; species Procyon lotor. Next base: position 13,396,387 of record CM053615.1, read on the forward strand.
TGAGTCCCTAACACAGGTCAAGTCATATATAAATCCTCAATAAATGTACTTTAATAACTAAACGTACATATGGAAGGTTTTTGGCATTTTGTGTGTGTGTGTGTGGACTATCCAGTTATTTTTTTATTCAGGAGGACCCAAGGAAAAACCATCAGCGGAGTCTACAGATTTGATTAAAGGAGAGTGATAGGAATATTAAGTTCCGGTTTACATTCAGGTGATGAGCTGTGTGGAAATTGCAGATTCTATCTGTATCTTTGCTGACTTAAGTAATTTAAAACCACCCAGGTAAAACAAGTGTTTTGTCAGCCTTTAAATCAAGGAAGTTGATCACAATTCAAGTAACACTACTGGGAAAAATTCCCCAGGATATCTTGCTTCTGACTCCATTGAGGAATTTAGTGACAATCACATAATAGTTTTATTCCTTTGACTTTTGATTTTAAACATTCTGGGTAGCTATTATACAGCCTGGAGAATTTTTTTTTAATCCTGATGGATTTAAATTCTAACATCTAAGAGTTTTTCCTCTGCCAACAATGTCCCTACATAACAGTTCATCAAAATTTTTCTCCTCCAAGAGGACTTCCTGAATGGACGACTTGTATTAGAGACGACACACTCAGTGGCTTAGAGTAACTTGAATTTATTTTATTGTTGGGTAGGTCAGAAGTTTGACACAGGTCTCATCAGGCTAAAAACAGAGCTTTTAGGTGAACCAAATTGCATTCTGCTGCATTCCTTTCTAGAGACTTGAGGGCAGAATTTTTTTTTTTTACTTCCCCAGTTTCTAGAAGCAGCCCCCATTCTTGACATATCTTCCTATATCTTCCAAGCAAATAATGTTGCATCTTTCTGACTCTTCTTCCATAGCCACATTTTCTCTCTCTTCCTCTATCTCTCTGTTTCTCTTTTAGGGACCCTTGTGATTACATTGGACCTATCTGCATAAACAAGGATAATCTCCCTGTTTTAAGGTCAGTTGATTAGCAACTTTTATTCTTCTTTGCTATGTAACTTAACATATTCATAGGTTTTAAGGATTAGGTTGCAGGCTTCTTTGGGAAGTCATAATCTACGTACCATACAACACACACCCCAAGTTAGTTGGTGGCTATCAGCTTTCAATCCTCAGTATTTTATCATTCCACAGCAGCCAGAAATCTATGCCTTTAACTAACTCTAATTAGAAATTGTCAGCCTTGGCTGCACAGTGGATTTGCCTGGGGTCTTTGAAAGATACTGATGCTCCAGCCCCAATACCAAAAAACCTGAATTAAATCATGTTGGGAGGAGTCCAGGCATCAATATTTTTCAAAAGCTCATCAGATAATTCTCTGTATAGTCACAGTTGGGAACTACTGCTGAATTTGCATTCCCCTATCACCCAGGTACAAAATGTGGAGTCCACTGTGATTTATATATTTCTCCTACCCCTTGTGGCCAAACAGTACCCAAGTCCAATGTCCTCAACCTCTGAAAAGGCCTCCATCAAATTCCCTCCTTCTGATCCAAGAGCTATCAGCATAATTCAAGTATTTGCATCTAAACCTGAAGTCCATCCCTCTTCTCAATCACATCCTTTGCTCTTATTAATAAAACAATCCTTTCCTTTACTCCTCTTTTCATTATCAAGTTTCTTGATTCCTGATCTCCTTTCATTGAGACCTCTATCTGAGATCTCTTTATTTTGTAATTAATTATCTTGAGTAGATTCATAGAATGGTGGTTATAGACTAAATTGTGTCTCCCCAAATTCATATGTAAAAGCCCTAACCCCTAATGTCATGGTATTAGGACACAGAGCCTTTGGGAGGCAATTAGGATTAGATGAGGTCACAAGGGTAGGATGCCCATGATGGAACTGGTGTCTTTATACGAAGAGGAAGAAGGACCAGAGCTCTCACACTTTCCCTCTCCACCATGTGAGGCTATGGCAAGAGATAGCTGCCTGCAAGCCAGGAGGAGGGAACCAAATCAGACAACACCTTGGTCATGGACTTCCTGACCTCCAGAACTGGGAAAAATAACTGTCTGTTATTACACCTGTTGATTTACAGCATTTTGTTATAGCCGCCCAAGCACACTAATAAAGGTAGTGCTGGGAAAAGGAAGACTCTAGGGATCATCTAAGTCTATACTCTTATTTTACTGTACAGGTAACAAGGCCCAGAGTAGTTCAATATCCTGCCTGGGCTAACAGAGCTCCTTCAAAGCAGAGCCAGTGCTAGACCTCAGCTCTGGTCATTCTTTCGTTCGGGCTTACAGATCATCGATTACACTTAGGTGGGTATTATACCTCACCCTAGATGTAAAAAAGCAAGATCCTTGCTCTCAAGGAGCTCATGGTCTAGTCCCTCTCACACAAAGATAAGTGCACTGATCAAGAAATGCACCTGGTATTGTACTAATACTAATGGAGGCACAATATGGTGTCATGACTATAATCTGGAGTCTCATCCTTTCTGTGGTAGATTAAACAAGACCGCAAATTCTTTGACACTCCACCCAATGACAGGTCAGGTCTATGTTCCTGTCTTTTAATCTAGGAGAGTCCTATGACTTCCTGAGCAATGACATACAGCAAAAATGGCACCCATGACAATTTCCAGGACCAAGCCTTAAAAGATATCGGCAGCTTCCACTTCGGGTCTCCTGGAATATACACTCTTGGAACCTAACCAACGTTCTATGAGGAAGCTCAAGCAGCTACATGGAGAGGCCCACATGGAGAACAACTAAGTGCGCTGGCTAACAGCCCAGTTGCCTGCCATGTGGGGGAGCCATCTTGAAATGGATTACCTAGCCCCAGACAGGGCATCCTCGCTGATTCATGTGGAACAGAGTTCAGCCCTCTTTGCTGAGTCTTGCCTAATTCCTGACCCACAAAATCATGGAATATAATAAAACAACTGTTATTATAAGGCATTAAATTTCTGGGTAATTTCAGGTTTCGTAACTCTAGGTAAGGTAACTTCTCTAGGCTTTAGTGTCTTCCTCTATAAAATAGGAATAATCCTCCCTCTTAGGATTGCTGTGAAAGTTAAGTGCAATAATCCTCACAAAGGGCCCCCATTGCTGGTCTATTGATGCCATTACAGTCATTGCAAATGATCTGTCAAAAAGAAGAGAAGTTTAATAAAGTGGCTAGAAGCAGAGACAAGGGTATTCAGGAGGAGAACCCAACAAGAGAGAAATCTCTGGGTGAACTGGATATGGACCAGAAGTCACTAAAAATGTGACACTGTTTTATTATATTATAGATACATAGTATATCCTGTATATAATCCATATAATATAAAGGTTATATTATAATTTGTGTCTATCCTACAGCAGCAACACCTCCTAAAAGTTATGCTCCTTTGGCAATCAGGGCTTTGCACAACGACACATCTGTTTCAGAGGAAATCACTGTAGATAATCCAGCTAGTCATGTTTCTCTGCAATAACACAGCTGCCTGCACTATTCACTACTCCTGAAATGTGCTTTTGGGCAAGTTCCTGGGGCCCTGTGATCATCACTCTCCTCATCTGTGAAATGGAGAAAATAATACTTGCCCTAGCTACTTTACAGGATTATAAAAATTCAGGAGCACCTGGGAGGTGCAATTGGTTGGGTGTCCAACCCCTGGTTTTGGCTCAGGTTGTGATCTCACCATCCTGGGATAGAGCCCTGAGTGTCAGGGTCCAGGATCAGTGGGGAGCCTGCTTAAGATTCTCTCTCTCCCTTTCCCTGCACCCCTCTTCCTGCTCACATGCTCTCTCTCTCCCTCCCTCCCTCTCTCTCTCTCTCTGTCTCTAAATTAAAAAAATCTTTAAAAAATAAAAACAAAAATTCAAATGCTAACATCCCTACACATATCAGAAAATGTTAACAGGGGAAAGGAGAATAAGGAGATCTTTTCGTTTGGTTTACAAAAACACCTACCAGATGCCGTGCTTTAAAGAAATTGGAATGACGGCCACTGACTCACCATCCAGGCATATTCCCGTGTGAGCTTCCTTACTGACCAGCCACACTTCCGACAGGTGTGGTTTCCTTGGTGAGGATGTGTTATATTTGCTGCTTGTAAATTATTTCATGTGACAAAAGATGTTCAAGACACTGTGTCTCTCAGACTAGATTTAGAAAGTATTTCAAGTTTGTTTCAAGGACAAGCACTGAAGGGACTAATGAGCATTAACTACTTATCTAATATGTGTTAACAAGTGCTGCTCATTTAACTTTCAAGCAACTATCCAATGCCTATTTTTGCCCTGTGGATGGCCAAATGCCCTATTTTAGCCAATAGTATCAAAAGAAATTCATTTTTCCTCCTCGTGAGTTTTGGCAAGAATATCCACGTTTTTTACAGTAAGCTTTGCAAGGCTTTTTGTTAAAGGAGTCCGTGTAGCCATAATCCTCTCTGAGCTTCCGTTAAGAAAGAAAAGGGGGGATTACTGGAATTGTCAGGGGCCCTTGTAGCGAGTGGCAAGGTACAGATCACTCGGGAGACCGCCCTGAGAGTCAAATGTCGGCTTTGAATAGGGCACATATCCCTTGCGTCATTTCTGGGAACCACAGACATTTTGTAGAATAATGAATTTAATTTGAAAGGACAGCAGAGGAGAGCGGAAGTACTCTGGCTCTGTGAGTCATCAGGATAATGAGGCAGTGGCCCTGCTTTCAGATCTGCGTGGCCTCTGAAAGCTGGGCGAGTGATGGTCTTAATGTCTCTGCTTCCCTTCATGATTCAGCTCAGGCGGAGCAAGCCTGACGCACTCTCCTCCTACAGAAAGGTATCTCAGTGCCTTCAAAACAATACTGCGTGTTTCAGGGTTAGAGTATACATTTTAACTTATGGCCCCATCACTCATTTCCACCGGAAAAGTGTTTGGCAGGGAGAGTGGAACATTAATAACCTTCAAGTCTTCAGAATCTATCTCCATTTCTTACCCGTGCAACAGCTCAGGTTGAGGAACCACCAAAACGATGCAGCAGACTCTATTTCGGAGGTAGCAAAACTGAGGCCCCAAATTGTCCACTGACATGCCCAAAGACTGACATCCAGACACTAGATTGAGAACTCCAAGCCATTTTGGAGCCCCTGGGTGGCTCAGTCAGTTAAGCGTCTGTCTTCGGCTCAGGTCACGGTCTCGGGGTCCTGGGATCGAGCCCCTGGGGGAGTCTGCTTCTCCCTCTCCCTCTGCTCCTCTTCCCCACTCATGCTCTTTTTTCATTTTTCTCTCTCACTCTCAAATAAATTAAATATTTTTAAAAAAATTACAAACCCTTTCGATTAAAAAAGCGAACTTTTTTGAGCAAGAAATAACATTTTAATCTTAGAGCATTTAATCCTCGTAACAAAAGCATAAAGTAGGCTCAATTAGCATCCTCTCTTTATACATGTGCAAACTGAGGTACAAAGATGCGATGTGCCTTAAATTATCCAAGTAAAATTATCCAAGCAGCCAAACCAGGATTCGAACTCGGTGATGGGGGTCCAGAACCCAGAGGTTGATACTGCACATCACTTCCTGTTTGCTGCTCACACCTGAAAAGAAGAAGACGGAGCCTCGAGAAGAAAGAAGTATTCACTGCACTACTCTTTCAGTTGCTCTTCCAACACACTCAAGAATGAGCTCACCTACCCAATTGTACTCAACCACACAGCTGTCACATCTATTGTTTGTAGAGGCCCTGGGAAATTCACCAGACAGAAAGAGGTGAATGTCCCCAAAACGTGGGGATCATAAGTCATTAATAATTCCTACCAATTGCACTACTGGGTATTTACCCCAAAGATACAGATATAGTGAAAAGAAGGGCCATATGCACAGCAATGTCCACAATTGCCAAACTGTGGAAAGAGCTGAGATACCCTTCAACAGATGAATGGATAAAGAAGATGTGAATGGAATATATATATTCCATGGACCATACAATGGAATATTACTCAGCTATCAGAAAGGATGAATACCCAACTTTTGCATCAACATGGATGAGACTGGAGGAGATTATGCTGAGCGACATTAAGTCAAGCAGAGAAAGTCAATTATCATATGGCTTCACTTACTTGTGGAACATAAGGAATAACATGGAGGGTATTAGGAAAAGGGAAGGAAAAGTGAAGGGGGGGAATCAGAGGGGAAGAGGAACCACAAGAGACTGTGGACTCTAAGAAACAAACTAAGAGTTTTAGAAGGGAGGGGTTGGGGGGATGGGTGAGCCTGATGGTGGGTATTAAGGAGGGCACAGATTGCATGGAGCACTGGGTATTATACGTAAACAATGAATCTTGGAACACTACATCAAAAACTAATGATGTATTGTATGGTGACAACATAAGACAATAAAAAATAAAAATAATAATAATAATTCCTGCCATAATTACGGCTCAGCTGAACAACTCCTTCTTTCCACCATGTACTCCTTTACCCAGTCCCCATCCTCAGCATCCCCACTCTGAGTAAGTGGATAGCACTGTAGAACGATCTCAAAGACTTGAGTTTTAGTCCTTTGGATAGGGATTTTAGCATCTCCAGGTCTTTGTTTCCTAGGAAAAATTAGAGATGTGTGTTCATGTTTCCAATCTTAAAATTCTAGTTACAAAACTAAATCATGCAATCACTATATATCCATTAAGAACATGAAAAAAAATTGAGGAAGAGTTAAGTTTTACTGTCAATAAAAAGTCCTTGAAAATTTTTGTGGCTTTATATGTTTGGGTAGAACTCAGAGGGATTCTATTAATGGGGCATAAAAATGTTCACCTGCCAAAATGAATGAATTATTTTAAGGCACATCAACTGATATCTCAGTAAGTAAGAGATGTAAAGGAACAAGCTTGGAAAGAGAAAACTAGCAGGATTTGTGAAAGGTATTTGGTTTCTTATGTTTCAAATGCTGATGTCCTCAGAGGAATTATTTATTCGTGACAGAAGGCCTTAAGAAATGCCTCAAAATTCAGGTTAAAAGATACTGCTGAGTTGTTTTACAAAAACTCTTGTCTGTCTTCTCATACAGTGGTGACATTTTACTCAAAAAATAAAAAAAATAAAAAAGGAATCACTCTTCAGTGTGTTCCCAGAAATATTGTATAGAAAGTAGTAAAATAGAAATGGACATTTTTTTTTTTTAACAAATCCAGCAACCACTGATTTAAATGAAAGCAAAACCCAATTTGCTCTGCATTTCCCTAGTCTAAATTTTTGCATCATAAGACCACTGGAGTTTCCGAAGGAAAGGAAGAAAATCCAATTACATTAATGCAGAGCCCTGGTGCCCAGCATCTGCTTCTTTGCTTCTATTTTCTTCAACCTCAGCATCACAGCAAAGGGCTTGCTTTCCAACCAACATTTCTATCAAGTTCTCCTTGATCCACTCTCTAGATAATGCCACTTGGAATTAAGCACAGCTGGGAAATGCTGCCATCCAAGTACTCTGTGTCCTCCCAAGGATTCATGTTACCGTCCCACTAGACCTAGCTGAAACCTTAAATTGGGAACAGATACTACCTTTTCTGGATTCTGGATTCCTTCTCTGCTTCAACCCACAACACCTTACTTTCTGTGAATAAAGGGAAAAAAACATCCTAAGAACAATTTTAGAATGTGGAGTTGGTAGACTGAGGGATGCCTGCTTTATTATCACTTTGAAACTGCAATAAAAACCTAATTTGGGGGCATCTGGGTGGCGCAGGAGGTAGAGGGTCTATGTTTCTGCTGGGGTCGTGACCTCAGGACCATGGAATCAAACCCTGTGTTGGGCTAGGTAACTTGGTGCGGAGTTGGCTTGAGATTCTCTCTCCCTCTGTCCTCCCCCCACCCTTTCTCTGTCTCTTTCTCAAATAGATAAATAAATCTTAAAAAAAATAATTTGGTCATTTGCTTATTAAATGATAAATTGATATAGATCCATTTGCCCCCATAGTGCAGTTAGCTGAAAACTTTCTTTACGTACAAACCACAAGAAGAAAGTCATTTTTTTTTTTGAAAACTGTCATGGAACAATTGTCAGGAACAATTGGCAGCTTTGGCGGACGGCAAATGTTTTATGCCGTCTTAAGGTTATTAGCCCTGACGTCTCCATCCTATGGAACTAAGGGGCTCTAGGGGACAGGGCTTTGGCCTTACTCCTCTCTGTATCCCCCCACTGTATCGAGGGGGGCAGTGCCCTTTCTATAATAGGAAATAAATATGATAATAATTGTCAACCAATTCCTTTCTAGCTGAAGCCTGAAAGAAGAGAGGCTCATTAGTCAGGTAGAAATAGGAAGAAATGCAGTGAGTTTTGAAATCTTTTATTAGGTTCTATAAAGAGATCAAAATGGTGGTTTTCAACTGTATTCAAAGATGATGCCTTCCAAAACTCTGACTCAGGTTAGCATAGACCTGAAAACACTGATGGAGAGACACAGAATCCCAAAAATCAGAATAAATAGTGAGCCATTGGGACGCCTGGGTGGTGCAGTTGATTAAGGGCCTGACTCCTGGTTTCACCTCAGGTCATGATCTCAGGGTCTTGAGATCAAGTCCCACATCTGGTTCCGTGCTCAGCAGTGGAGTGTGCTTAAGATTCTCTATCCCTCTCCCCTCTGCCCCTCCCCATCGTACACACTCTCTCTCTTTAAAATAAATAAAAATTAAAAAAAAAAAATAGGGAGCCACAGAAGTAAAGAAAACAGGAAGCCATCAAGATATTTTAAAATAGGGGTGCCTGGGTGGCTCAGTCGTTAAATGTCTGCCTTTGGCCCAGGTCAGATCCCAGGGTCCTGGGATCAAGCCCCACATCGGGCTCTCTGCTCAGCAGGGAGCCTGATTCTCCCGCTACCATTCCCTCTGCTTTTGTTCCCTCTCTGGCTGTGCTTCTCTCTGTCAAATAAATAAAATTTAAAAAAAAAAAAAGATATTTTAAAATAACTTCAAATATACATCTGTTAATTGTGACTTCAATTCCTCAACTATTTGTGCATGCAAATATGCCCATTCAACACCGAATAATTAAAATTGAGGCAGAGAGTAACTCTGCACACAGCGGAGGCAGTCTGGAATAGAGAAACCTTGCTAGGGGAGGACAAAGATGCAGGATACCTTGTTGGGATAAAGTTTCCTCCCAGAAAGGACCCAGAGAGGCTCGGAGCTCAAGAAAGCAACAATTCGGGGCGCCTGGGTGGCTTAGTCGTTAAGCGTCTGCCTTCGGCCCAGGTCAGATCCCAGAGTCTTGGGATCGAGCCCCGCATCGGGCTCCCTGCTCCGCAGGAAGCCTGCTTCTCCCGCTACCATTCCCTCTGCTTGTGTCCCCTCTCACGCTGTGTTTCTCGCTGTCAAATAAATAAAAATCTTAAAAAAAAAAAAAAAAAAAGAAAGCAACAATTCTAAATGGAGGAAAGACACCTAGAAGGAAGGGGAAGGAATCAAGGCTCCGTTTGATCTTCATAGGCATGGCTGTGGCAAATTCCTGCACCCAGGGATAATGTTCCTATTATGTTCTGGACACTAGAGATGCATCCAGGCACACAGTCTCATGGAGACTGGGTGGAGAGAGACAAACAATGAGCAACTAAATTAATTAACAGTCAGTTCAAAATATCAGAGAGTAGTGGATGGTATGAGAAACAGCAGAATGACATAATAATGACTGGGGAGGGCAGGGTCTACTTAAGATTAAGTGCCCAGAGAGTCTCTACTGAGACTCGAATAACAAGAAGCAGCCAGCCATGTAGAGGTGGAGGGAAGGCACTGTAGGCAGGTGGAACATGAGAGCACATGTGCTAAGAGAAGGCAGGCCAGTGTGGCTGCAACACCCAGCACAAGGAGAGAAGCAGGTATACTCAGAGAGACAGGGCCAGCTTGGTAGGGCCCTCAAGGTCAAAGTAGGATGTTAGAATTTTATTTCAGATAAAATAATAGTGGGAAACCATCAGAGGAATCACATGGCCTTAACTGTGTTTTTATAAAGACCACTCCGACCGCGATGTGAAGGGCAACCCTGCTGTGCAGGCGAGGAAGAGTCACAGACCTTCCTCTACATCTTGACCTCTACATAAAAGATGAGGATAGCTAGGACCAAGAGAGGGATCAAGGAAGATGGAGAAATAGAGGACAATATAATAATAGCAACAAATAATAAAAATTTAAAGGTAAAGCCAACTTCGGAGTAAAATAAATTCAAAAATCCATTCATTGACTAAATACTTTTAACACTATATATATTGACACAATGGCATTAGTGATGCTAAGATGTGTTGTACTAATGGGCATATTCCAGCCACGTGGAAATTGACCACTAATTTCACAAAATGGAAACTACCAAAAGAGCTCCCCCCCAAAAAACAAACAAACCAAAATGATGTAATACAGCAGACATTGGAAATTTTTTGACTGTCTACTATTTGAGCATTCTTCCTTTATTTGGGGGATTCCTAGAAAAAGCAAATTCTTGGTGGAAGGTACACAACCACTCTGTAGTAGCCATTGCAAAACATTCTCAGGGTAGCATGAACTTCTCAATCTTTCATAGCATGGTGCCTTTACAGTTTTCATTCATATAATATCTGATTCTGCAGTGACCAAGCAGCCTCTGGTTATGAGTTCTTTTTTTATTTTTTTAAGATTTTAAATATTTATTTTACACACACAGAGAGAGAGATCACAAGCAGGCAGAGAGGCAGGCAGAGAGAGAGGGGGAAGCAGGCTCCCCGCTGAGCAGAGAGGCCTACTTGGGGCTCAATCCCAGGACCCTGAGATCATGACCTGAGCCGAAGGCAGAGGCTTTAACCCACTGAGCCACCCAGGCGCCCCTATGCTTTGTTTCTATACAGAGGTCTGTCTACAGAGAAAAGAGTAAGAAGACTACCATATTTTTGGTTGCCTAAAATGGGCCAGCACTGTGATAGAAATCTGAAAATACATTATTTTCTTCCACTTAGTTCTCAAATCATTTTTACCAAGTTGGTCTTAGTGGCTTTACTTAAGGAAGGAAGGAAGGAAGGAAGGAAGGAAGGAAGGAAGGAAGGAAGGAAGGAAGGGAGGGAGGGAGGGAGGGAGGGAGGGAGGGAGGGAGGGAATCAGAGAGTTAAAGGTGACTTGCCCAAGATCACTTAGCTAGTAAGTAGCAAAATCAGACTGCTTAGTTTGAATCCCAGTTAATCCTCAATTTTTCTGTGTAGGTTTGCTTCATGCTTTCTAGACCTGATTTGGGGAGAGGGGTAGCAGTCAAGAGAACTAAAAACAAAAACAGTTGAAACTATCTCAGTGATTTACATTTAAAAGGGCAGGAAGTTAAGATCAGAAAAGCTAGAGGTAGAGGAAAGAGAGAAGAGCCAGAGTGCAGATAATTTTGGGAGAATTAACAGAATTTTAAAAGATGAGAAGTGGGAATTTTAGTCAACTGCCATCTGTGATGTGCAAAATATGGGGAAAAGGATGAGAGAGAGGGAATTTTAAGAAAGCATATTGTGTACCATGTACGAACTTCCTCTTTCGTGCATCTTCATGAGATTTCAGTCGAGACTGAAACTGTTTTCAATGTGTTGGGGGACACCTGACTGTTGTTTCCTTTATGAGGGCACCATTTCAAACAAACCAGGAGGCAACCCAGCCTTTTTGTAGGCTTTGGTAGGTTGCACAAGTCTCTTCCAGAACTTTCTGTATCACACAGAAAGGGGTGGTTAAATCTGAACTCAAACCTAGACCTCCCTGACCCCCAAGTCTCTAAGTACACAACAGTGACTTCTTTTTTTTTTTTTTTAAGATTTTTATTTATTTATTTGACAGAGAGGAGAGAGACCACAAGTAGGCAGAGAGGCAGGCAGAGAAGGGGCGGGGGAGCAGGCTTCCCGCTGAGCAGAGAGCCCCATGTGGGGCTTGATCCCAGGACCCTGAGATCATGACCTGAGCTGAAGGCAGAGGCTTTAACCCACTGAGCCCCCCAGGCGTCCCCACAACAGAGACTTCTAAATAAACAAGCAAACAAAATATCCTTATAGTTCCCTCTGGCTCACACAGTTTTGGAAGTTTCCAACTGCTCCATTTCTACCTGCTGCCCATGTGGTTTTGGCTAGAGTCACATGGAATTCATTTATAATTTTCACAAATTTAATTCTATAAACTTGGCAAAGGGAAAAATAAAACCATTGAAATAATGTTAGAAGAAAGCTAATCCCCTAAGATGTGCTCCGTTCATCCTCATTCTGTGATTGCTTGTTATGTCTGAATCACTTACTCAGACACAGAGAAAACCATGTGAGTGTACTTATAAATGTTTTAAGGCATTTTCTAGGGCAGTTTTTAACTCTACTTGACTGTAATCTTAGTAACTGACTTGAACATCCAACCCAACGCTGGGTGCAAATAGGGACACACAATGCCAACAATGCAGTTGAGGAGACAGCCCACCGTGTTCCAGGAACACAGTAAGTGCTCAATAAATGTTTGCTAAATGGAAGATGAACAAATAAGTAGACAAATGGGACACCAGAAAAACCAACACCCACATGATGGTTCAGTTCTAGTCACATGCCTAGGTTTTCTGTTGGTACCAACAGATAACCAGTGATTTGTCAGGCCAATGAATTTGACTGGCAAGGAGAACTCAAAGGCAAAGTTTTCTCCATGCATTATCAATTCCCCTTTCAGAATGCCTAACCAGTAAAGTGGAAATTATGTCTCCTTCTCCCACCCCCAATTCTAACCCAATATCTTGATGCTACCTTTTTAAATCTTTTTTTTTTTTTAATCCCTTCTAGTTAAAATGTATTATCCGAGGTATCAGGATTTCTTATCAGGTTTCTCTTGGTATAGTACCTCCCCCTCCAAAAATATATGTCCTAAGCCCTGGAACCTATGAATGCAACCTTCTTTGGAAATGGGTCTTTGCAGATATAATGGAGTTAGGGTTCTCAAGATGAGATCCTCCTGGATTTAGGGTGGACCCTAAATATAATGCCAGGTGACCTTGTAAGAGAATGGCAGAGGAATATTTGAGACATAGAGACAGAACAGGGAAGGCAATGTGAAGTTGGAGGCAGAGTCTGGAGTGATGCGTCTACAAGTCAAGGAACACCAAGAATTTCTGGCAGCCACTACCGCTGACATCTTCGTTTTGGGTTTCTGGTCTTTGGAAGTTGACCAAATCTATTTCTGTTATTTTAAGCCACTAAGTTTGTGGTAATTTTTTACCCCAGCCCTAGAAAACTGATAGACTGGGTGATTGCACTGTCCATTTCTAGCCAGTGTTTGTGACCAATTTATATCGCAATATTCTTCACAAGGCAATGCTAGAGATAAAAGCCTAGAAAATGTAGTTCTCCAACTCAAGTAGCAAACATTTCAAAAGCATGGATGGAAATGACATTTTGCGGGGTGTGGTGGTAATTTCCATTGTACCCTCCGGCTTACAATGGGTGGGTAGTTGTCATTGATACTGATAAGAAAAGAGAGCCGTGTAAAGGCTCTACAATTTGAAATGCTCCATAGATGATCAGCATGAAGGGCAGCTCCGATCCAGAATTTGATATTACTTCATATTTCTACTACTTAATACAAGATACATATTTTATAGATGACTAAGATAATTAGAATTTTCCCAATGACTTTGCAATAACATTTGATGTCCGCATATAAGTGAATTATAGCCTTTACCGTCATGGGGCACAAGCATTCCCCCTTGGCATAATCTCATAAACAGCCTCTTACATCACCACTGCTCTCTTCCAGTGAGAACCGAATTAGAGTGTACATAAAATATGACATCTTAGCATCATGTTCTCATACAGCACTCTGTGCAAGCTAGACCAAATGCTTCTTACAAGGGAGTTGAGTTTCTGTTGGTCAGGCTATTTTGATTCTGGCACATTTTCTAGGCAGGTTACTTGGTTCCATAGAATCTTTGAATATCAGGGTTTGCAAATTGAATCTTGAATTCTACTGATGAGAAATGAGGCTCATCTCAGAACATGTAGTTAGCTAGAGGTAAAGTCACTGGTCTTGTGCTCTTACCAGGTAGAAAACTGTTACTCTCCTACATGGGAATTTTTTAGTAGCTCCTTGTACGTCCTTGTAGGAAAAACCTGGGAGGCATAATGAAGGGATGAAGAGCACCCCTTTGGTTGGCCAGCTCAGTGAGTCAAGACTGGAGTAGATACGTGATAGAGGAAGCTATCAGATTCTTTACACAGCCCCGTGACAAAATAGCACCTAGAATTCTGGAGACCTTGACTCCCGCCTCCCTTTGATCTGTAATTTCTCATAGAATTATAGCTTCCTAAAACTAGATTACTCAGTGACCAAACTTTTATTCCACTGCAACAGAAATGATGCTATCTGATCAACAGAATGATTTACTAGCTACTGGGGCAGAGTACAGGGGTTGAAGTCTGGAAGAACCCTACTTGTGGGCTTAAATGGAATGAATGAGATGATCATGGAACGTTAGATAAAGACCTGGAGATTCTGATCACTCTCCTCCCTTTGTTCTATATGAGTCACCGAGTTTGACATTCCTTACAAATCAACAATATGTGCCAAAACAATTATTTAAAATGTTTTTATAAATAACAATTTTCCAAAGTACAGTACCCTTCAGAATTATCACACAATCAAATTTGGCAAATTATGCCAAATCTCTGAAAAATTTGGTTGTCCTTAATGGGCCATACTGATCTGGTGGAGTACAAAATATATCCAAATATACCCAAAACTGTTTTCCATCTCTAAACAAACTATGAAAAAAGAATCCGAGTATTTTTTTAATCCAAGTATTTTTTTAAATATTAAAAAATTTAATATTTTTAAATAAACAATATGGTATTATGAGTTATCTGTATTGGAATACACAAGCTATAATTGGAATTATTACTATTTTAAGCACTGATATGGATTTTGACGTGAAAATAATAGGTCCTCATAACGGTTAGGATTGAAGATTTATAAGTACTTTGCAGCAATGTGCTAGCAAATGTTTCACAATCAGCTCTCCAAGAGAAGAAGAGAAAAAGGTTCTTATTTTAAATACTCCCACTGTGACTGATTTCAAGTTACCAATATGATATCAATGACTACCACGTCAGGAAGAAATGCTACTGTCTCTCATAAGCTGCTACCAACTGGTTCTAGACACTGACCTTTTCTAAAAATATATATTAGAAGTGTTTACCATGTCTCTACCTATCTAACTCAAGAAAGTCTTCTCTACTCAAGTGAGTCTACTTTAGGAATGCATTCTCAAAAATAAACAGAGAAGTGTGAAAAGATTTATATTCAGGAATATTTTCCACAAGTTTTTAAATTTCAAAAATTTGAAAAAAAAAGCTCATTATCCATAGAGAATTGATTATTTGTACCTATGAAATAATATAATGTCATCAAAACAATGATTTTCTAGGTGTATATATACATATATACATATGACTTAGGATGACATTAATATTATATTGCTACATGAAAAAATGTTAAGAAAACGGTAAAATTAATATGATATTTTTAAATGTGTGTTGGGCAAAAACTCATCTACCAGTATCCATTTTCCCTTTCCTTCTTAGTACAATGTCTGATGGTTAGTTGGGCAAAGGACCACTTGGAATAAAAACAATAGTTCCCCAACTAAGTTCTGACCCACTGGGTAAAAAGAAGTGCCTTTAAAGGGAATGGGTGTGCTCTTCTTTATCGCTTCCTCATTCCTGCAAGATGAAATAGATATGACGTCTGGAGCTTGGGTAGCCACCATGGACTTGGAGCTGGAAATGAGCATACAGAAGAAGGGAACAGCAAAATCAGGGGGATCCTTGGTCGTGAAGAGCTGAGTTAACTCTTCAGAGTTAGTTTATGTGACAAACCCAGTAATACGTGATACATATGCATATTTTTGCATTGGAAACATTTGGAAGGACATACACATATGTTGACAGTTGCTACATCTAAGTGATAAAACTTCTATGATTTTATTTATTGTCTTTTTACTCATCTATATTTTCTAATCTATATCTTTCTATCAAAAATATACAAATAACTATCACTTGCATAGAAGTTACAAGATGAAGAGGGAAGAGTATGAGTAGTTACAAATTTTGATGATTGATCTCATTTAAGACATAAATAAGATATTACATACAAAGGACAGAAAAATTAGACTTTCAAAGGCTTTAGTGTATAACACCATTCCCTCCTCTCAAAAGACATAAAAATTAGAATAGTAAAAGGGTAGTTCTCAGTTTAAACAGCGAAATTATTGTTTTTATCAATGCACATTTTCCCCCAATGTCAGATTAAACCAATGCCTTTTTTTTAAAGATTTTATTTATTTCACAAAGAGAGAGAGAGAGATCACAAGTAGGCAGAGAGGCAGGCAGAGGGAGAGGGGGAAGCAGGCTTCCCGCTGAGCAGAGAGCCCCATGCGGGACCCTGAGATCATGACCTGAGCAAAGGCAGAGGCTTTAACCCACTGAGCCACTCAGGTGCCCTAAACCAATGCCTTTTTATTGTTATTGTTAAGAGATCTCCAGGCAAGTAGGATTGGTCCATGTGAAAAACACTTCATTCACTTTTGGAAGAGGCAGATTTTTCATGGTGTACAACCCATGAAAAACTTGGAACTAATTACTTAAAGATGATAGAATTAACAGTTCCTATCAGTAAACCCATTAAGTCCAATTCAACATTATCAATTGGGAGCACTTCACGAGAACCCCTAATGATGAAGAATGAAGCAGACCTTTGACTCCTGGGATATTATCACTGTCAGCTTTTAGACTGCTTTATGAAAATCTAAGCGCACCAGATCCTCTGGAACTCACAGTATGACTTAAATTTCATGCATCTTAGAGCCAAACATTTTTAGATTACCTACTGATTCTGCCGCATGCCAGCAGGGCTAGTTTTTACTCTTGTTAATTGTTTTAATTATTAGATTTTATTTCTTAGGATAATTTAGGTTTACAGAAAAATTGAACAGAAAGTGCAAAATTCTCATACACTCCCACTCCCGCCCTTATTATTAATATCTTGCATTAGTTGTAGTATATTTGATATAATTGATGAACTAACCCTAATAAATTATTATCAACAAATTCATAATTTACATGGGGTTCACTCTTTATTTTGCATAATTCTATGAGTTTTCCCAAGTGCATAACATTAGGTATCCACCATTATGGTGGATATATAGAATAGTTTCATTGCCCTAAAAACACCCTGTACTCTGCCTATTTATCTCTCTCTCCCTCTTCTTCCCCGCCCCAACTCCCATAGACCACTGATCTTTTAACTGGCTATAATTTTGCCTTTTCCAGAATATCATATAGTTGGAATTACACAGTATGTAGCCTTTTCAGACTGGCTTCTTTCACTTACCAATATGCATTTAAGGTTTCTCCATGTGTTTTTATGGCTTAATAGCTCACTTCTTTTTATCACTGAACCGTGGGTTAGTTTTTAAAATTCTTTGAATCCCATTTTCTCATCTGTAAGAGGAATAATAGTGTCCACTTTGAAAGGTTGGTGAGAATGTTCAATAAGAGGATATATAAGAATTTCCTGGCATATAGCAGATATTCAAGAAACATCAGTTCCCTCACTCACCCATTTGGATAAAGACAATGTGGCAGGCTAATTAGTAGCCCCCAAAGAGGTCAACATCCTAATCCCTATAGTTAAGTTACCTTACATGGAAAAGGGGTTTTGCAAATGTGATTAAGGATCTTGAGAGATTTTCTTGGATTAGCTGGTGGGCTCAATGTAATCACAAGAGTCCTTGGAAAAAGGTGAAGGTTAGAGTCAGGTTAGATGCTGTGACGATGCAAACAGTAGTTAGAGTGATGAGGTCATAAGCCAAGGAGTGTGGACAGCTTCTAGAAGCTGGGAAGGCAGGGCATAGAAGGATTGTCCCCTGGAGCCTCCAGAAGGAACAGAGCCCTGCTGCTCCTGGATTTAACCCTATGAAATGTGCGTCAACCTCTGACCTCCAGAACTGTAATATAATAAATGTGGTTGTTTCAACCCACAGAGTTTGTTGTAATTTGCTCCAGCAGCATTAGGAAATGAATACAGGTGATTAGCCTCAATCAACATTCTCTTCCCCCACCTCTAAGTATACCTTCCTACATACGGAGTTTAGAAGTCTAAAAACTACATTTCCCACAATCTCTTGCAGCTAGGGTTCTACTAGTGTTCTCCAATTAGAAGCACTTGTGCAAATTTTAGAAAATGGAAGTGAGACAGAAGTGGTTTTCCTGCTGCTTTTGGCTGAATTTCACTGGAAAATAAGGTTTTTTGTTTGTTTGTTTTTATTTTTTTTTATTTTGTTTGTTTTTAAAGATTTTATTTATTTATTTGACACAGAGAGAGAGAGAGATCACAACTAGGCAGAGAGACAGGCAGAGAGGGGGGAAAGCAGGCTCCCTGCTGAGCAGAGAGCCTGATGTGGGGCTTGATCCCAGGACCCTGAGATCATGACCTGAACGGAAGGCAGAGGCTTTAACCCACTGAGCCACCCAGGTGCCCCAAAAATAAGGTTTTAGAGATGTATATCTGTAGCAGCAGCCCTTGGAAGCTCTCAACTCCCAGCTTCATGGGAATCAATGGCAGAGGTAGCAACAACAAATTCCTGATTCCAGAAGTAGCCTACTGATTCCCCATCTTCATAAGAGATGGTTGTTCCCCAGGCTGGCAAGTTCTCCAGTGTCCCAGGAGGCATGCCCGAAGACCCATCCTAGACTCTGTTCTAGCAGCATTTTCCCTGATTTCATAAACAGCTGATTCTCTGAATTAAGTCTCTTTCTGCTTAATATAACTAGTTGTTTATCTTTGCAGCAACTGAACACTGGAAATGCAACCTCTATTCCAACCGTCCCCAGGGAGACAGAAGCTCTCAGCTGGGAATGGTGGACCCAGTTCTGAGATACTACACATCAACTGGCAGGCGGCTCTGAAAACTCTTATCACGGGCTCACGATCAACTGATATTTCCCTCCCATCACTATATTGCGTCCTTTACTCACCTTCTTCAACCAGAACTTCTCAGTTATAAATTTTCCTCTTAAATTGGATCAATATGTGATTATGATTTTTCTGAGTACAGAAAGGAAGGATTGCTCTTAGAAAATTTAAAAGACATCATATAACGTAAAGTCTCTAAGCCTTATGAAAAGAATTTTAAAATTACCCACGCCAAAGCAGAAATGTGTGATTGACATTACGGTTCTCATAAAGAGAGATGAATTTTAAAAAGGTTAGAAAAGGCTTCAGTAATTTACTTATATTGATGTGGTTCTCCGATTCTGAAAGGTAGTCCTTTTTGGGTTACTCTCCATGTAAATGCTTCTGAGAATGCCTGTCAACCCCAAGTGTCAACATAGTCTTCTTGATTGCCCCTAAATCATTTTGAATTTAAAAAATATATTTAATATACATATTTAATACTAAAAGTACGGCATGTTATATAACTTCCAAGTATACTACAGGAGAATAAATGCTAGGGAAATCATGGTCCCTAGAATTAGCAAATTTAGTTAAATTTATTACAACTAATACATTTAGGTAAAGCACCTTGTGGGCTAAGTTCCACAACACTTAGCCATCTTTCTGGGGCTCAGTCCTGCTTTCAGTTTCCTCTCTGATGTTCTACTCCTTTGTTTATTTTTTTTTTTTAAGATTTTATTTATTTATTTGACAGAGAGAGATCACAGGTAGGCAGAGAGGCAGGCAGAGAGAGAGGAGGAAACAGGCTCCCCGCTGAGCAGAGAACCCAATGTGGGGCTCGATCCCAGGACCCTGAGATCATGACCTGAGCCGAAGGCAGAGGCTTTAACCCACTGAGCCACCCAGGCGCCCCAATGTTATACCCTTCTTCACAGCTCCTGGGCTGTGCAGAGCAGGCAGCGGGCAGGTGTAGCCCACAGGCCACAGTTTGGCACCCCCTTCTACAAAGCTGGCCGTGTCCACTCCAATTCACCCTAAAATTCTCATTATGCTAAAGACTCAGTGACACAGTCATGATGGACACATTGCTTCTCAAAGTCCAGTTTTTCCTGGGAGAGAAGGAGTGATTTTTCTTTTGTCTTTTCTACCCAGTGCTTAGCCCTTCATAGTTTAGTTGCCATCTACCCTTTTAGGTCCATCATCTCCTCCTCCGACCCCCAAACTGGCTTCCCTACACCCATAATCTATCTACCTTCAGTCATATCACACCACCTGCCTTTCCCCAAATAAGTCAGCTATAAACCTCCATAGCTTTATTCATGCTGCTGTCCCCAACTAAAATAACCTCCCCCACATCTTTATGTCATAGAGTTTTGCTTGTTCCTCAAGACCCAGTTCAATGTCACTTTTTCTCTCCCCAGAAAATGAGGTGAGGACAATGACTGACATATGGTCAAGATACATAGAACTGAATGAGTGAATGGACAGACTGAGGAGAGGGGTGCGGGGGGGCATCCTGGCTGTAGAAAAGAGGTTTTAGAGGGGCACCTGGGTGGCCCGGTTGGCTAGACATCTGCCTTCAGCTCAGGTCATGATCTCACGGTCCCGGAATCCAGCACTGTGTCCGGCTCCCTGCTCAGGAGTGGGGTCTGTTTCTCCGTCTCCTGTTAGGGTCCATGATCAAAGGAATGAGTCTGATACAAAGTGAAGGTCAAGCAAAGCTTTATTCCGTGCCAAGCATCGAGAACTGTGCTGACTGGTCAGGGCCATCTCTATGGAGAGAATGACCCCAGCCAATCTCACAGGCTAGCTTTTATAGGAAAACCACAGACCACAAGCTCACTATAGTCCCGTAGCTGGCAAAGGCCAATTTGATCTTTATTGGTTAGAAACAGAAAAGTTACATATGTGCTTTTTACTGATTGGATGTCTCCACCTGGCCTGGCTTGCTTTTGTTTTCTGGTCCCGATACTAGGAACCAATACCCGGAACCCATACCAGGTAGCTCCTGGATGGAAGTTAATAAACAACAGTATGATTGACGATGTTATGGCTGGCTGGGCAAAAATGGAGTCGCTTTAGCTAAACTGGTCCTAACATCTCCCTCTGCCTTCCTGCCATGTACTTGCTCTCTCTTGCAAACAAATAAATAAATCTTGAAAGAAAGCAAGGAAGAAAGGAAGGAAGGGAGGGAGAGAGAAGGGAGGGAGGGAGGAAGGGAGGGATGGAGGGAGGAAGGAAGAAGAGGGATTTTAGAGAGTCATGGCAGAGTATAAAGTGCTCCAACCACAAAGTGATGATGACGGACACAGAGGGTGAGAAGGTACTGAAGACAGAGCTTACTCCTCAGGACTGCCAAAGCCTCCTCTAGCCAGAGGAATATCTCAACAAGCAGAATGGTTCTGTAATCTTATGTCTCCAGGGCACGTGCTACTGCAGCTTAGCACCTAGACCCATCCTCTCCTTGACACCTGCTGAAGAGTGTCACTGCTGGAATTGCATGAGATTTCTCACAGAGTCGGCCTTTTATATTTTTAACAAAATCCCAACCCCTTTTTCTTTTGTTTTCCTTTTAAGAAAGCCAATGTAAACTTCAAGTCTATTAAAAATGTGTTCATAATCAATCAATCCCAAGAGAGTGAAAGAACTGGGAAAGATTATTTTAGAAGGAGAGTAGAAGGGCAAATTACAAATAAATTAAGGTGTAAAAATAAAATGGCAACATGATGTAATCACAAAGAGAGTAGTGAGTCACAGCTCTGTTAGGTCAACATCAGCCACCCTTATCTGACCACTTTGATAATTAAAAAGCAAAATTCTATAATCCTAAAGTTTAGAGAGTTTCAGATTCTAACACCATACAATGTCAACTTTTTCTTTTTAACGAACTTTTCTACATTTCCTTAAAGCAAAGACTGAACAGAGCCTGTATTTTCTAACAATTTTCCAATCCTGCTCTCTTTATCACAATTTTTCCCATATTTTCTGCACACAATACCTGCTGAGCTATATCAGCATCTAGTTTCTTGCATTTTCTGTTATGAATTCTTGAGGATTATCCTAAGATAATAAGGCAACTGTGGAAAGTTTTGCATATGTTTTCTGCATTCGTAGCATTATAGTTTACAGTCACTCACAAAAACTTTTAGCCAAGAATTTCTGATATAAATCTAATAGTTTGGCCAATAACAATCATTAGCGCGACATCTAAGAAACAATTTTGGTTGGTTTTATTTATTAAAAGCACCCTTATGGTCCTAATCACAATATTTATTCAGATGGCCTTATTTATCCACGAGAAAAAAATAAGGCCAGGCAGCTGCCAGAACTTCTACACCAGGCATGTGAGAAACATGAAGTCCTAGTAAGGTAGGAGGATATCCTTGGAGAGAAATACATTTTTAGAACACGTTGTTGATAATAGTAATAAAACCTTACAATGCATTGATTGCACTTGCACATATATATGCAGCAGGCTGAATGAGCTGAGACAAAAAGGAGTTAGAAAGGAGTTAGAAGAAGCTTCTACTCCTGATAAGATGGTGGAATGACATGCGTTGCTGGCCACATGCCCACCCCCGTCCAGGTTCACTTTGGAGCAACTCACGGTGTTGACTCTTCACTTTCTCTTTTCAGCTCTGTTTCATTTGTTTTTCTCTTTTTTCTTTTTTAATTTAGAACTTTCCCTATTCTCTTTGAGTTTAGCAACGAATTTAAAAGCTCATTTACTTTAATTTATCCATCATCTGATATTTTGGGGTGGAGGGCATGTTGTTAAGTATTGAGTTTTGTTAAACTCAGAAATGATTATCTCATAAAATTTGTTTTGAAAACTGGATTTTGTATCAGAACTACTTGTAGATTTTACAGGAACCCTGTGATGAATCCTCTTTTTTTTTTCTTGGCAATAGTTTTACCTTAATTTTTTTCTAAATCAGAATAATGCATATACTTTGTTTCAAGAGTCAAAGTAAGTTGAGCATCTGACTCTTGGTTTCAGCTCAGGTCATGATCTCAGGTCATGAGACTGAGCCCCACTTTGAGCCCCAAATTGGGTTCCACGCTCAGCACAGAGTCTGCTTGAGATTCTCTCCCTCCCTCTCCTTCCCCCTTTGTCTCTCCACCTACTTGCACTCTCTCTCTTCCTCTCTCTCTCTCTCTCAAAATAAATAAATAAATAAATAAATAAATAAAATCTTAAAAAAAATCAAACAGTGAAATTTTTTAGACAGAGACAGACGAGAGAGAGAGAGACACACACACACACCCCAGGAAATTTTTTAAATCCTAGAACCAACAACTACAGCCAAGTCTCCCTCCTTCCATGCCCCCAGGAAGCCTGTATCCCCATCTAGGACTTACCAGAATGCACCAAAGATGCCAGGTACCTCGGGGCACAGTCTCCATCTCTGAGGATTTGTGTTTCATTGTCAAACAGAAAGTCCTCCTCCAATCCCTCCAGAGGAAAAAAAATTGCTCAACAAATTATTTCTATCCAGTTTCAGCAACTTCATTAATTCTTTCAGGAATGTATCCTTTAGAAAGGATGAGCTCTTCTTTTTTAATGAATGACAGTTGACCTTCATATATACATTTGTTTGTTCTAATAGCAGAATGATGTCCTCTGTCTGTGCCATCGTTTATGTTGAGGTTTGGTTTATCCTAGGAGTTTGGGCTTTAAAAAGGATGGAGTCAGCTTAATCAAGTAAGTGCCTGTTTTGGCCATGCACACAGATGGAAATTAAGATGATCTTTACATACCCACCATCACCCAGGGTTCCTTTATTTCAGTCTCCTAAGAAGACCTTTCTTTGAAATATGTGATTATTTTCTAAAACAGTCATTGGGGGGAAAGTAAGAGATACTAGCACACAAACTTTTAGGGACTTTTCAGAGTGAGAAAAATCAAGTAAAAACCCAACTGTGGGAACTGGCAAAGGTAATATGAGAATCTCCATGAAAGCCTATGAGAGAAGCAACTGAAGACCCTCAATGTACTAATGCTGTCCTTTACATCTAGGTGGGTAGAAAAGTTAGGGTCAGTGTGGTTCATCATGGCTCCACCCTAGACTCTTGATCATGGTCCTAGAAATGCAAACTTTGGCTCCTTTAGAATAAGGCAGGCTTAGAGGGCAAGCCAAAACCTTTGGAAGGTTAATTTCTGCTTTTTAATTATCTACTTAATAATCTACTTTTAGTAGATTAACAATAATCTACTTTTTTAAAATTATCTACTTAATAATACTGCATATCTACCATTGCATTTGCTTTTACCAACCTGAAGTTCAGAGGTATTCGGTCACCCATTAGGTAGGAAAGGCCTAGAGAGTCAGGGGAGGAGACTCTCACATTGGTAATCTTTTTCATGTACCTAAAGCTCAAGAACCTTTTACCAAAGGAGTTTGTGGCTTGAAAAAGCTCTATATGACCTTGGATCATATAGAAAGCATTCTTGAATTTCATATCTTTGCATATCTCCACAGACACATAGGACGTGAAGCAATCAAACTGGATTTTCATATGTATGGGAGCTAGTACAAGAGTCGTCCCAAGTGGAGAGAGCAAATATCCAGGAGAGAGACCCCAATCCTGCTCTGCTCCCAGCACTGTTTCCCTTCTCCTTCCTGAAATCTTGCCCAAATTGCCAAAGCAATCTTGAGACAGAAGAACAAAGCTGGAGGCGTTATGCTCCCTAATTTCAAACTATATTACAAAGCGATGGTAATCAAAACAGTACGGTATCGGCATAAAAACAGACAGACAGATCAACAGAACAAAACAGAATCCGGAAATAAACCCATGCATATACAGTCAATTAATTTATACCAAGGGAGCCAAAAGCATACAACAGGGAAAGAACAGTCTTTTCAATAAAAGGCATTGAGAAAACTGGACAATCACATGGAAAGAAATGAAACTGGACCACTACCTTACACCGTACACAAAAACTAAATCAAAATGGATTAAAGACTTAAATGTAAGGCCTGAGACCATAAAAATCCTAGAAGAAAGTGTAGACAGTTAAGTTCCTTCACATCAGTCTTGGTGATGATTTTTTGGATCTGACATCAAAAGCAAAAACAAAACAAAAACCAGTAGGAACTACATCAAACTAAAAAGCTTCTTTTTTTTTTTTTTAAAGATTTTATTTATTATTTGTCAGAGAGAGAGAGAGAGCACACAAGCAGGCACAGAGTGGCAGGCAGAGGCAGAGGGAGAAGCAGGCTCCCCGCTGAGCAAGGAGCCCGATGTGGGACTTGATCCCACGACCCTGGGATCATGACCTGAGCCGAAGGCAGCTGCCTAACCAACTGAGCCACCCAGGCATCCCTAAAAAGCTTCTTCACAGCAAAGAAAACCATCAACAAAATGAAAAGGCAACCTACCAAACAGACAAAAATACTTGCAAATAATAGATCTGATTAGGGATTAATATCCAAAATATGTAAAGAACTCATACAACTCAGTTTCAAAAAAAAAAAAAAAAACTACCTGATTTAAAAATGGACAGGGAATCTGAAGGACATTTTTCCAAAGAAGACATAATGATGGTCAATAGGTCCTCAAAAAGGTACTCAGCATCACTAATTATCAGGAAAATGCAGCTCAAAACCACAATAAGATATCACTTCACAGCTGTTAAAAGAGCTAGTATCAAAAAGACAAGAAATAACAAGTGTTGGTGAAGAGGTGAAATAAAGGGAACCCTTATGCAACTTTGGTGGGAATGTAAATTACTACAACTATGATAGAAAAGAGTATGGCGATTTTCAAAACTTTAAAAACAGAACTACCATATGATCCAGTGATTCCATTTCTGAGTATTAACTAAAGGAAACAAAAATATTAACTTGAAAAGATATATTTACCTCCATGTTTGATGTGGCATTATTTACAATAGACAAGATATGGAATCAACCCATGTGTCCACTGATGGATAAATGCGTAATTAAAATATGGTTTACAGTAGAATAACACTCAGCTATAAAAAGGAAAGAAACCTTACCATTTGCAACAACATGGATGGACCTGGAAGACATTTTGCTAAGTAAAATAAGTCAGACAAAAACAAATACCATATGTTCTCACTTATATGTGGAATCTTAAAAAAAAAAAAAGGAGCTCATAGAGAGAACAGATTGGTGGTTGCCAAATGTGAAGGGCACAGGGTTGGCAAATGGATAAAGAGAGTCAAAAGGTATAAACTTTCAGTTATAAAATAAATAAGTCCTGTGGGGAAGTAATGTACAATATAGTGATTCTAGTTAATACTATATTGCATATGTTAAAGTTCCTGGGAGTAAATGTTAAAAGTTTTCATCACGAGAAATTTATAAGAATTTATAACTATGCATGATGATAGATGTTAAAGAGATTTATGGTGGTGATCATTTTGCAATATATACATATATTAAATAATTATGTGGCATACTAAAAATCAATATAATGTTATATCTCAATTATATATATCAAATTTTTTTAATTTTTAAAAAGACCATGAAATATAGAGACAATCTGGAAGAGATTCACTATTCAGGAGAGTAATTAATCCTCTTCCTTTTCTTTTTCATCATTTCAAAATTTCCCTCAATATTTCATAACATTCCAATATGCCTCAAAAACTTCCCATTTAGTAAAAGTATATGTGCTCCTTATTTGTGTTATATTCTATTATGTTGGACACCAAAGTTGTGATTTCTCTCAACCTCCAAATCTCACACTATTTTTAGGAAATAGTTCTCTCAGTTTTTGCTTGAATCATCCTCTTCCTAGAATTGACTTCTAAGTCCATTGTGTTTAAACCAATCTAGGGTTAAGTCCCCTGTATTATAACCAAAATCATCCACCTCCACTATGTCAACATTAAATCACACACATCTTTCTTTAATTATATTTCCTTGACAATTTGGCTCTCCTCAAGAGTTCCTTGCTCTGTAGAATTTGCTTATAAAATTCTTTGTAGTTGTGGGGCACCCAGGTGGCTAAGTAGGTTAAGCTTTTGCCTTTGGCTCAGGTCATGATCTCAGGGTCCTGGGAGTGGGCCCCATGTTGGGCTCCCTGCTCGGTAGGGAGTCTGCTTCTCCCTCTTCTTCTGCCCCTCCCCCCTTGTGCTCTCTCTCCTAAGTAAATAAAAACTAAAAAAATTCCTTGTAATTGTGGTTCCAATTGTATTAGAACATAGCTTCTACAGTGCCCACATTGAAACTATTTCATTCTTTTGTTCACTGAACATTCGTTAATGAGAAAGCATGTTCAACATTAGCATACAAACCAGTACACTAACCACAAATTGGTAAAAAGTTAACAACTCGGAGAATTGCTCTTCAAATTCGATTTGTTGAAACACATAATGCCACCTTTCAAACATAACTTGGTTTTTCATTTTTTAAAGTTAAGTTGAATTGCTTGGCCAACAAGTTTTTAGAATGTTTCCCATTGACAGAAAAAAAGTATTTTCATCAGTTTTTAATCTCTTCTTCAACACTATACATGATTCTACCTATTCCCTAAATGCCAGAAGAGTATTTAGTAACATCAAGGTAAAAGAATCAAATTCTTCAAAAGATATTCATAGTAAGAGCTGTAATGATTATCCGCCTCAAGTTAAGAATTTCTTTTCCTATTTATAAACAATGTTGTCCCTTTTAAGAACAGTCTTGACACTTCAAAGTAAAAATGTTGTCACTTCTTTAACACATTCAGCAATTCTTTTAAGTGAGGGAGTACTTCAATAACACTAATCTTCAATTTGCATAATTCTTTTGCAAAGAATTTGCAAAAGAGATAAAAAAAATTTGAACACAAAATAAGTAGGTTTCCTTTAGTAAATTATCTTAAAAGTCAATCTAATCTTTGAGGT
>CM053615.1:13424640-13475252 GCA_028646535.1 Procyon lotor
GTTAGATAAGATAGATCTCATTTACTCATTTTTACCAATTAGGAAGCTGAGGCTGTGAGGTGACTTGACATGTGACAGGTAACTTAACATGTGACTTAACGGTCACAAAGATAGCAATTGGTAAATCTTGAACTTCTGCCCAAGGAGCACTCCTACCACTCCACCAACTCACTTCCATTAAGTCCTAATTCTCTCATCACATGTTTATCTCCTCTGAGAGGTCTTACAGAATAAATGTAATCTTAGCTCAACACTTTTTAAAAGGTATAGTTGGTAGCAAGGATAGATAAAACATAAAAAATATATTTTATTTTGTTTTGTTTTCTGGAATCAGAA
Organism: Procyon lotor; assembly: GCA_028646535.1. NCBI lineage: Eukaryota > Metazoa > Chordata > Mammalia > Carnivora > Procyonidae > Procyon > Procyon lotor. The sequence continues at coordinate 13,424,977 of CM053615.1, forward strand.
TCTCTATAATGCAGAGACAGAAGACAGGAGGCCTTTTTACATTGTCTATGGATAAATCTATTAGGGACATCAGGATACTTTCTTTTTTTAATGTTAATAGTGTAAGGCAGTGAAATGTTAAGCAATGCAAATGGAGTAAAGAAACATAGAGGAAAAAAAAAAAAAGAAACACAGAGAAAGGCAAGGCAATGTTGGCAATCCCACGGGAAGTAAAGTTACTTGTGCCCCTCATTTTCTTTTTTTTTTTTCAACCTTCTGAAGGGCAGGACTTTGGATTTTTTTCAGAATAAAAGAAAAATCTGGGATTATGAAAGGGCTTTTGGAAATTAAAATTATAATAACCAAGATTTAAATTTCTGAGATTGTTAAAAAATAAAGTCAAGAAAATATCTCTAAAAATATAATAAAGCAATGATAAGTTAGAAAATCAGAGATGATAAGAATAATTTTAGTAGATTGATTCATGAATATAAATAACTACATGATAAGAATACCAAAGACAGAGCATGGAAATGAAAATGTGTGTGTGTGTGTGTGTGTGTGTGTGTGTGTGTGTGTGTGCATTTTTTTTAATAGTAAAAGAAAGTTACCCAGAACTAAACTACACTTGTCTCTAGAATAAAAAGGCAGAGCCTATTCTACAAATTTGGAACAGGAAAAAAATAAGTCACATGATCATCAGCCTTCTCAACAGCAACACTAGAACTTAATGAAGATTTGCCTTCAAAATTGTGATTCAGAAATAGTTTCAACCTAAAATTCTATACCCAGCCATCATATCCTACTTTAATTATCATATGCCAGTCAGATGGCATTAAGACATGGTTGTATTCCTTTGATATTTTCTGGTAAAATTAAGACAGATCCAATATCAAAGCATCAAGAGTAAGAGTAATAAAGACATTTTCAGATCTGCCAAGATTCTACTTAACTTCCAATATACTCTTTCTAGAGTTGCCATCACCAATCACCACAAACTAACAACTTAAAATAACAACAATGTGTTCTCTCATGGTTCTGGAGTCTACAAGTCCAAAAATTAAGGTGTCAGCAGGATTAGTTCCTTCTTGGGGGTTAGGGGAAGAATGTATTCAGTGCCTCACACCTAGCTTATAGTGTTTGCTAACAATCCTTAGTGTTCTAGGCTTGTGACAGCACCACTCCAATCTTTGCCTCCACTGTCATGTGGCATTCTTCTTCTGTGTCTGTTTGTGTCTCTTCTCTTCTTATAGGGACACCTGTCATATTGGATTAGGGTCCATGGTAATGACCTGATCTTAATTTGGCTATATCTGTAAAGACCCTGTTTTCAAGTCAGGTGACATTTCAAGGTATCATAGATTAGAAATTCAACATATGTTTTTGGGGAACACAAGTCAACCCACAACATTTTCTAAAGACATTATGAAAGATATGCTCCAGCAAAATGAGTGAATGAATCAAAAACAAGGAAGACAAAAAAAAAAAAATGTCCAGGGAACCAAGGATCCTTGTGGATGTAAGGTCCCAGGATGACAACTAAGGGATGTGGCCAGGATGATAGCCAGGTAGAAGAACTATAGAGCAACAAATCTAATTTATAGGATAGAGAACAAAAGGATGAAGAGCTCTGGGAGAGGAAGAAAGGAAAACTGATAGACACTTAATATATTGAAGCATATGTGTGGGAGGGAATCTTTTGAGAGCTATAAAACATATTAAGGATAATTAAGATTATATATAAAAATATGCAAAATTTTTAAAGCAGAAATTAATTCTAGAAAAAATAAAGTGTTACACAAAAGAGAGAAACAATCATTTGGAAATTCTTGGCTCTGCAGTGAACAATATATACATGATTATAATAATGTAAGGGCCAAATATTGATTTAATCAAGAAATTCTTTGGAAGGAAGGAAAGTGGAAAGTGAGTGACATTTAAAAGGGTAAAATTCCTGTCTATCCTAACAGGAAATCAATAGGTAAGGTCAAAATGATAATAAATCAAGAAATATCATTGCAAGCATAATCTTAAGAAGTACATAGACCAATGTAAAACAAAATAGCTGAAATAGCTTAAATGTTTTTCTCTAGGGAATGAGATTGGAGTGGCAGTTATCATTGGTGCCAGAGATTACTATTTGGGGTTATAAAACTTTTGGTACTATTTCATTTTTGTCAACTTTTATTTAAAATGTTTTTAAAGCATTTTTAAAGGAAAGAATTAATAAGAGGGGAAAATGTGTGCTGTGTATGAAACCTAGGCCAGCTCCTTTAGAGAATTCTTTCTTTCTCCATTGAGCCCCAGTTAGACTTTGTACATTGCATCATTATAGTTCTTCTCATGTTTTTTCACCATTTACAGCCATTTTATTAGCCCCATACCCTTCTCTGCTAACTCCTTCCTAGCTTCATCTTCTTGCCCACGACCATTTTTGAGTTATTCCAGTCACAACAGAAATAATCCATTTGCAGTTCTGCCTCTACCATTCAATGTGAGATCCTGGAGTTTCCTGTTCATTTGCATCTCTCTCAGTGCTTAGTTCAAAACATGGAACATAGTAGGTGCTCAATGAATATTTGTTGAAAAAATATATTGACAAAATATTGAATGAGTAAATGAGTCTCTGTTTCTGAGAACCTCAATAGAGCCTACAAATACATTTTTCCATTCATTAAATATTAATAGAGATAGCAAAGTTTCCTGTAAGAACTGTTATCTGTTCTTTAGGAAATGTTTTAGTTATCCTATTACAATGTAAAAGGATAAGACTGTTTAATATAAGTTGCTTGGGAATCCTACATACCCACTAGTGTCAAGAGGGTGATATATCTCATAGGTGCAGGTTCTCAAATGCATTATGGCTGAAAATACAGCACTGCTGTATGTAATTATAATTGTTACAATACCCCCATCCAGCAGTGAGACCACCTCATGAGAGGGGCATCTCCTGAGTATCCTCTTTAAAACTGTTACCCAAACACCCTCATTGTACTCAAACCCCCTCATTGCACTGCCAGAATTCCGTCACCTTCTTCCTCTACTTTTCTCTATAGTGCTCACCTGCAACCAGGGAAGCTCGCCTAAGCACTGGTGCCCAGAGTCTTTATTGTAGCACCATGATCAACACAAGAACCTTCCAGAGAGTTGGAAAACTGCTACCCTGTCTCAAAACACTTTGGGTTTTAGCTTCTCACCACAATGTTACCCCGATCTGAAACAAGCCCCAAATGATGGTTTTAGCCATTGTCCATTATCAAGGACATGCTAATAAGGTTGTTGAAAAAAATCAGGTCCCAGAGATCAGGAAGCAGGACATTCAGCTACCAAAGACCTTGAGGGACTGGCCGTATCTGAATAGCTCTGGAAACATCCCACCTTATTTAATTACTTAAAGTAATTCAGTCCATCAGGCTACTTCAGGCAGGAACAGAGTGTGTAACAACAGCACTTAATCTCATCTTGCCCTGCCAACAGCTGCTTACTGTAGCTTTAGTTCAAATGATAGGCTGTTTGTCATTACTCATTTGCAGAAGTGTCTTTTCAATTACTGCAGTGTGGTTTGGGATTGGTCAACACATCATAAACTTTCCTCTTGGAACTCTGCACATTCTGTCTGAAGAGTCATGTTTTCCAGAACGCTATGTGCTTCTTAAGCACTGGGACAGAAAATGTGAAGTGTGTGGGATCCGCCTAACCAAATGGTCATGTCTTCCAACTTAGAACTACAGTTTAATTCCCGGTTGTCATTTTCATAAGAACAAAAGAAAGGGACTCAGGGAATCCACTGGCGTTGTTTCTCTAAAGAAAAAAGGACAACCTGCTTTACTCTCTAAAACAGATGCTTATTCTCTGACTCTATCACAAGCACATCTTATTATATTTCCCAAGTCTGTTCCCTCGCTCCAATACCCTCATTCTCCTTTAGCCTCAAACCTTCAACACCTCCTCTCTACATTTCCACACTGACAGCTCAAGACCTTGCATCCCACTCCCTTGAGAAAACTGAAGGCATCAGCAGAGAACTTCCACATCCTCCTCAAAGATTCATACATCTACCAGCCTCGCACGCACATATGCCACCTCCCTGTTATTACCTGGAGTGTTTGTGCTCATAGCAAAAGCCAAGCCCTCTGCCCTCACCTTCTTGAGACTTAGCAGTTCTTTATTCTCTCCTGCATCATCAGCTTTCCCACCACTGCTGGATCATTCCCTTTAGCACACGGACATGCTATTGTCTTGTCAACTTTAAAAATAACAACCGGCGTGCCTGGGTGGCTCAGTCGTTAAGCGTCTGCCTTCGGCCCAGGTCATGATCCCAGGGTCCTGGGATCGAGCCCCGCATCGGGCTCCCTGCTCGGCAGGAGGCCTGCTTCTCCCGCTACCATTCCCTCTGCTTGTGTTCCCTCTCTCGCTGTGTTTCTCTCTGTCAAATAAATTAAAAAAATAATAATAATAACGAAAACAGCAATATCCATGAAAACCATAACAAAGCTTTTACTCCCCCACCCCTGAAGACTGCCCCACATTTCTGTTACTCTACACAGCAAGATGATGTCTCAGAAATACTGTCTCTATTCATGGCCTCTAATTTCTCTCTTTTCATTCTCTTCCCAGTGAGGCTTCCTCCCAGCTACCACCAAACTGCTGTGGTCAACAATGGCCACATCATTGCTTACCCTAAGATTAATTCTCAATCGCATCTTATTTGGCCCCTAAGCAGTACTGGACATTGCAGAAGACTCCCTCTTCCTTGCCATATGTTTTGCACTTGAGTTCCTGGTTTCTGTCCTGCCTCTCTGGTTGCTGAGAGGATTCAGCTCAGGATTCAGCTCAGACCTATTCTCTTTGCCATCAACACCCACTCAGGCTCACAGCTTTCAGTAACATATGTCCTGATGGTTTCTCAAATTTACATCTCTACCCCGGACCTCTACCCTTAACTCCACACTTACACCCATACTCATCTGCTCCGCATAACTATCCACTTGAATGTCAAAAAGAAATCTGAACCGGAACATCTCAAAAAGCCAAAATCCTGACTTTCCCCATTTCAGATAATGGTGATTCCATCCTTCCAGCTGCTCAGGACAAAAATCTTAAGTCCTCTCTCCTCCTTACTCCCCTATTCAATCGGCCATAGATTTCTGCCAACTCTGAGTTCAAAATATATGCAGAAACTCACTATTTCTCAATATTTCCAGTGCTGTTGGTCCAAACCATCATCATCTCTCATCAGGATTACTGTGGTGGCCTCCTATCCGGTCATCCACCTTTGCCCCTCTTCCATCAATTTTCAACATGGCAGTGAATTATTTAAAAGCAGAAGCCAATTCATCTCACCTTTGTACTCAACACCCTCCCATGGCTCCCACTTCTTTAAAAATAAAAGCCAATCCTCTAGATGACCTGGATACTTCTTCATCTCTTACTTACTTGCTTATCTCTTACTAATACCCTTCACTCAACCTCATTCCAGCCACACTGACCTTATTTTCCTCAACTTGGCACAGCATGCTTCTACTTCAGAGTCTCTGATTGCTTTCTCTGACTGACTTGCCTCAGATGGTCTTCCAAGACCCCTCCCCAAAGTATTTCCCTCTCTGTGCTTCAGTTTCCTCCTCGACACACTGATAGACTTGAGATAACAGTACGACCCAATTCATGTCACTTCATGTAATCTTTCTCATTTTCAACCTCATTTATTTTAACTGCTCCATCGTATTCAACAGTAAAGATACATAATACTTTACTTATGAGGACACTCGCATTATAGCCTATTTTGCCCCCAGTGCAAACAAGTCTCCAAGGCCTCTTTGTGCGCAGTTGCAAGCATCTTTTTGAGATGAATATCAAAGTGGAATTGTTGAGTTAAGCCATATGCATATTTCTAGAAGACATCCTAAGAAAATGTTCTCCATAAAAGTCATGAATGACTACATATCTACACATCTCTCTGCATTTTGTCCACTGTTGGATATTAATAATCTTTAATATTTACCAATCAAAAGAGTGAATTTTATCACTTCCCAAAGATTTGAATTTTCATCTATTTCATACACCAAATTACTGTATATGCTCAAGTACCATATCTACCCTTTGAGGTTTTTGTGTGTTTTCACTTTTTGCCTTTTAAGTGCAAAAGTGTTTGCACTTTTGCCTTTTAAGACAAATACCTCCCATTACTCTTTTCTGGAATTTTTGCTAGCTATTCTTGCTTGTTCATTTTCTTCACATATTCTTTAGGATTGAATTGCCTAGTTTCAATAAAAATCCTACTGGTAATTTTTTGGAGGGATTTATAGATTAATAGATTAATATAGATTAATTATATATATTATATATAATTAATATTATAATTATATATTATATATAAAATATAATTATATTCATATATTAATATATGACCATAGTGTTAATTATATATAAATTATTACATATAATATATAAATATATCATTAATACATATTAATATATAATTATAAATTATAATTATATTTTAAATTTATTTATATTTATATTTTATATTACTATAATTGAATTATAATTATATTTTTTATAATTATAATTTATAATTATATATTAAATATATAATTATTATATGTAGAATATATAGATTAATCTATAGATTTATAGATTAATTTAGAGACACTGACATATTCATAATGTTGAATCACTTGTCCAAAAATATAGTGTGTCTTTCCATTTATTCAAGTTTTCTTTTTGTATCCTTGAAAAGCATTTTCAAATTTTATCTTAATCCTTCATGTGTCTTGCTATTGTAAGTGTTCCATTTATTTCACTATGTCATCTAGCAAACCGTCTACATGAAGATGTATCTGTTTAATTAGTTTTGTGCCAGCCAACTAGGTGAATTCTACTCTTAATTGTGAAAACATTTTCATCATTTCTCATGGATTTTCTAGGAAAATAACTGCATCAGCAGCATATAGTTGTAGTTTAATCTCTTCCTATTTGATTTTTATATCTATTTTTTTCTCATTGTGCTTGCCAGTACCTCCAGCATAACCGAAGAATCATTATTACTGGGAACAGGTATGTTTCCAGTGGACGAGTGTCATTGTTTTCAGTACCCAGCATCTAAACCCTTTTCTAGGCTTGAGGAATTTCTCACTTATGAGTCTTTTTTTTTTTTTAAGATTTTTTATTTATTTGAGAGAGAGAGAGAGATCACAAGTAGGCAGAAAGGCAGGAAGAGAGAGAGGGAAGCAGGCTCCCTGCTGAGCAGAGAAGCCCATGCCAGCTCGGTCCCAGGACCCTGAGATCATGACCTGAGCCAAAGGCAGAGGCTTTAACCCACTGAGCCACCCAGGTGCCTCTCACCTTGTGAGTCTTGATAGACAAAGATTTTCTCCTTTAAAGGAGGTGGGAATGCTAGATATGTAAATTGTCAGGCTATCTTACAGCTGGAGCATAGGCATGTGACCTGGGCTTTGTCACTCAGATGCACTCATGAGGAGTTGGTAATTCAAGAGGAAAGGCAAGGGATTCTCTCCCTTTTGTGCCAGTAGGAGCAATAATAACCACAAACTTGAGCTCTTGGTGCAGGAAGGGCAGTAGTACACACATATGCTTTGGGAAGGATTGGGTCTTTGACAAACTCTTCTAATTCTGCTAATGCAGTTGGCCTGTAGATTTTTTAAAAATCTATTCATCTATCTCATTCACTTATGAAGTCTTCTTTAATATCTCTTGATAGTGTTTTATACATTTTTGGGAAGAGGTGTCAGACAACTTTCAGTAGACATATTGCTAGATATTTGAAGTTTTTAATGATATTGTAAATAATACATTTTAATTATTCTTTTTTAATTATTATTTTTAATGTTGCAATACATAAAAATTTAATATTGTTTTTCTCTTGTTACATTTAACAGTTTATGTGTAGATCTAAATATGTCTACATACACAATCATATTATCTGTAAATAATAAGAGCTTTATTTTCCCCTTCCATCTTTCACACCTTTAGTATTATTGTCCTTGTTTCCTTGGAAAAGCCTCCTATAAAATGTTGAACAAAAATAATTTTAGCAGAAAAATCTTTCTCTCGTTACTAATCTCAGAGGGAAGTCTCATAAAAATTCACTTCAGATATATTTGTTTTATGGGTTTTTTGTTTCATTTTTTAGATTTATCAAATTAAGTATATATTTATCCATTCAAAACTGCTTTTAAGTATTAATAGATACTGGATTTATATCAAATGCTTTTTCTGCATCTACAGAGATGGGCATATGACTTTTCTCCTTTATTCTGTTAATCTGGTGAATTGCATTGATTGAATTTGGAGTGTTAACCCAGTGTCGCCTTCTTTTTTTTTTTTTTATTTTTTATTTTTTTTTATTTTTTTTTTTAAAGATTTTTATTTATTTGACAGAGAGAAACACAGTGAGAGAGGGAACACAAGCAGAGAGAAAGGTAGTAGGAGAAGCAGGCTTCCCACAGAGCAGGGAGCCCGATGCGGGGCTCGATCCCAGGACTCCGGGATCATGACCTGAGCCGAAGGCAGCCGCTTAACGACTGAGCCACCCAGGTGCCCCCCAGTGTCGCCTTCTTTAAATAAACCACATTTGGGGGCACCTGGGTGGCTCAGTCAGTTAAGTATCTGACTCTTGATTTCCACTTAGGTCATGTTCTCAGGGTTGTGAAATCAAGCCCCACCTTGGGCTGTGTTCTGGGTGTGGGGCCTGTTTAAGATTCTCGCTCTCTCTAAAAAATCACAAAGTAAAACAAAACAAAAACACATTTGGTCATGATATATTATCCTTCTAAGTATTACTAGATTCAATTTGTTAGTAACTCATTTAGGATTTTTTTGTACCTATGTTCATAAAAGACATTAATATTCTCTTTTTTTAAATAATATTATTTGCAAACTTTGGGATTAAGATTGCATAAGTATCAGAAATTTTGGAAAGTATTTCTTTTTTTTCCTCTTCTCTAGAAGAATTTGTGTTAAATATTGCATTATTTCTTCTTTTTTTTGAGAGATAGAATTCACCAGTATGTTCCATCTTGTTCTTTAAGATTTCCTCCTTAAAAAAAAGAATTCCTCCTTATAGAGAGGGGCTTTATTTATGAAGAGGTTTTTAATTACATATTCAATTTCGTCATCACATACAGAGCTGTGCAGACTTCACATTTCTTATAGAAGTTAGGGGTAAATTCTGTGTTTCTAATAATTTTTCCATCTCATCTAAATTTTCACACTTACTGGTATGAATTTGATCATAATATTCTTTATATACATATATTTATAGATTTTGTTTTTTTAGAGAAGTTTTAGGTTCTTAGCAAAACTGCAAGGAAAGTACAAGGATTTCCCATATCCCTGCCCCTCCCCAACGTATACAGCCTATCCATCAACATCCTCCACTAGTGGTATATTTGTTACAATCACAAACCTACACTGATGCATCACAATCACTCAAAGTTCAGTTTATACTAGGGTTCCCTCTTACTGTTGTATATTCTGTGAGTTTGAATAAGTGTATGATTAAATGTATCCACCATTACAATATTATACAGAGTATTTTCACCACCCTAAAAATTCTGTTTCATTTTACCTTTTTAAGCCTACATATTATAGTCCCCTTTTATTCCTAATGTTGGCTATTCTCACAAAGATCAACAGCTTTTAGACTGTTTATGAGGTAGACTCTCCTCCATATTGCCTAACTGACAGAAAGCCTACCTGAAAATATGGCTCGTTTCTGTGATTCTTTGGTCTAGGTAACCCTATCTGCTCTTCTTCATGCAAAGCTTGGGAACCCATGTACCCATCCTGGCATTGTTGGGTTTGCCTCTCAGATGGAGCATTTACTTTGGAGAACTGTGCTTTGCCAGTTTCATTTGAATTCTCCAGTTATCGGGATCCTCTTGGCATCTTCCTGTTTACATTCTATTTGTTAGTGGTTTCTTCTATACTATGATTCAGAGTTACAGACGTGCCTCCTAGTTTCTAGTTTCCTAGTTGCAGAGAGGCAGGCAGAGAGAGAGGGGGAAGCAGGCTCCCCGCTGAGCAGGGAGCCCGATGTGGGGCTCAATCCCAGGACCCTGAGATCATGACCTGAGCCAAAAGCAGAGGCTTAACCGACTGAGCCACACAGGCACCCTGTTACTGCTTTCAAATAGTATTGTACAGATACTAGCAGGTTTATTCTTAATCATTTCATATATTTTTAAATTCCTATTGGAAACTGGATGGTCTAATTGGATATGGTCATAGATAGAAAATCTATTACTTTTTGTACATTCATCTTTTATCCAATTAGTCTAGCCATGTAGAATTCTACTAGTATGTTGCTATTTTACTAGCTTGGATAGTAGGAAGGTAACCATGTCGTCTGCAAATGCAATAATATGTTTTTTTTCTCTTCCTTTCAAATATTTACCTACCTAATTTATTTTTGTGTGTTACTGCACTGGCTAAAACTAAAGTGGTGGTAATTTTCATTCCTATCTTGTTTCCACAGGTAAAGAGAATGCTTTCAGTATTTCATCATTATACATGATTTTTGCTGCAGGTTTCTAAGGGATACCCTCTGTAAGATTTGGAAAGTTTCCTTCCATTTCTAGTATTTAACATGAATTTGTGTTGAATTTTGTCAAATATTTTTTCAACATCCATTGAGATCATATATGATTTTTCTTCTTTGAACTATTTGCTAGGAAATCAAATTAATAGTTTACCTAATATTGAAAGTTCTGTGTTTCTACTATAAGCCCTATGTGGTCATAATATACTATTTTTAAATGCATGAGTAATTTAATTTGTTATCTTTTATATAAGAATTCTGCATGTCAAATTTATTAGTGAGTTCTACCTGCGGTTTCTTTTCTGTATGCAAAATCTTTGTTATCTTTTAGTATAAGGGTCACATTAGCCTCATAGAATGAGTAAAGATTGTTTTCTAGCTTTTAGATTCTCTAAAGCAGTTTACATAATGTGGGAATTGTCTATTTCATAAAAATTTCATAGATATCACCCCCAAAATTACCCATTTTTACCATTTTTCTGAAACAATATTTGCTATTTCCAAAAAGAAAGAGGAATATTATTTCCAATGAAATAAATTTTTTGTAGATTTTTAATATTCATTTATAAATTTTTTACATTATAGCTAAATGATTTTATTTCTTGCAATATATATTGAGATATATTTCATTTTGTTTTAGTCTAATGGATGGTAAATATTTGTTAATGCCCCATTTTGTTTTTGAAAAATGTGTTTTTCAATTTTGTAGGTACAAAATTTTATAAACATGAATATATACACATACAGAAAAATACATATAAAAAGGTCTTATATAATATATATTATATATTAAAATATTTTATATATTTATAATATATAATTTTTATAAATATTTATAAGATATTTTAAAATACAGAACAATTAATATTTATAAAGTACTTTATAAATATTAAACATTTAAAATATAAAATAAATATTATACCATGGATATATGTACACATATATTTACACATATAGTTTGTTAACAATGTTACTAAAAGCCCTTCAGTCTTAATTATTTGTCCAATCTGTTAATTTCTGAAGTCTCCCACATGGTTGGAATTTATTCATCCTAGTATTTTTTATAAGTTTTTGCTCTCTACAGTATGAATCATTGCTTTCAGTGACAAAGTTTTCAGGACAGTCAAGTGTTAGTTATATATGTTATCAATATTAAATATCTCTTTTTTTTTTAAGATTTTATTTATTTATTTGACAGAGAGAGATCACAAGCAGGCAGAGAGGCAGGCAGAGAGAGAGGGGGAAGCAGGCTCCGTGCTGAGCAGAGAGCCCGACGTGGGGCTCGATCCCAGGACCCTGAGATCATGACCTGAGCCGAAGGCAGAGGCTTTAACCCACTGAGCCACCCAGGCACCCCAATATTAAATATTTCTATTTAATTAATTTGTTGGTCTTTTTGGCCTTGGATTCTTGTAATTGCTGTTAATTAATAATACATTTATTATTTTTTTTACTTGAACATGTCTTTACTTGAACTTGAACATGTCATTTTTTCCTTTCTTTTCTTTTTTTTTGTCCTTCTATTTTCCACTTGCACACGTTATTTTGTTTTACGTGTGAACTTTATTAATAGCATATAACTGTATTTTGTTTTACTTTACTTTTTATCTTATCCAAGAGTCAGTTTTTAAGATTACTGATATATTTGTATTTATTCCCAACTCCCTCTAAGCATTTTAATTATGCACCTTTCAAAGTTTCCTTCTGATTTTTACTTCCTTGGGTACAAGTTTTGTTTATCAGATCATTAAGTCTCCTTCATGTCATTTGTTTTCTCTAAATGTTTGATGATCCTATATTTTGGATCAGCTTTGAATTTGAGATTCTCTCCCAAATGTGGCTATTTTCTGATGTCCTCGGTCTATTTCTGGTGACTATGAGAGAGAAGTAGGACACACTACAAGTCAGAACCTAAAAATAGTCTGTTGTCTGGAATAAGGGCACCCATTCCTGCCAGATGTTGCCAATCTTCCAGAGCACAGCTGTGATCCTCCTGGCCAAACACCCACGGTCACGGCTACAGCCTATGGACAAGTCCTCTATTGCTAAGCACTTAGCACAAGTGGTCTTGGTAGATGTCAACCCACTTTACCACTAGAATATTGTTCGTCAACTGAGCACCCTCACAATTACACCAGGGATAGTTTCTCTTCCATCTTCAAAATCTTAGCATCCCCATTGCTACTCTCACCTCTTGCAGCTCTCTTCTGGGCCTATCTCCCACCTGACTTCTCTCTCCTACAGTATGAGTGATAAAGAGAATAGTTACTCTTCTTTGGATCCTCATTCCAATAAGCCAACTTACAAAACACGCCATTAAGAAATTGTGGAAACTGGAGGGAGACAAACCATAAGAGACTCTTAAACTCATGAAACAAACTGAGGGTGGCTGGGGGGTAGGAATAGGGTAGCTGGGTTATGGACATTGGGGAGGGTATGTGCTATGGTGAGTACTGTGAAATGTGTAAGCCCGATGATTCACAGACATGTACCCCTGGGGCAAATAATACATCATATGTTAATTTAAAAAAAAAATTGTGGAAACTTATACTGGAATTGGCTCAGTGGTTCATTAACCAGGGATGACTTTGCCTCTCCAGTCTGGAGACCTCTGTGGTTGCCACAATGGGGGGAGTGCTAACATCTAGTGATAGAGACCAAAGATGACCCTAAACATCCTACAGAAGAGAACACTAAATCTGAAAATCATGTCACCCAAAATTCAATAGTGCCAAGGTTGAGAAACCCTGTATTAGATGATATTAAGGAATTACCAATTTTGTAAGATATGATAGCAGCACAATGATTAGGCTTTTTTTTTTTAAGCCTTATTTGATAGAGATGCATATTTAAGCATATAACACTAAAAGAAAACATGATGTCTGAAATTTGGTCTAAAATTCTTTTTTTTTTTTTAAAGATTTTATTTATTTATTTGACAGAGAGAGAGATCACAGAGGCAGAGAGGCAGACAGAGAGAGAGGGGGAAGCAGGCTCCTTGCTGAGCAGAGAGCCCAACTCGGGGCTCGATCTCAGGACCCTGAGATCGTGACCTGAGCCGAAGGCAGAGCTTTAACCCACTGAGTCACCCAGGCGCCCCTAAAATTCTTTTTAAAAAACAGGGGAGGTATATACAAAGATGGAAAATGTTAATTTTGGGGCGGGTGATGGTAACATTGGTGTTCATTATATTAATCTTTACTTTTATATTTGAAAATATAATATAAAGCTAAAATATTTTCATTAAATTTAAAAAGAAGACATTTTATGGTATTTTTACAATGTTTATTCCTAATAATATGAAGTAAATTACATATTATTTAAATTTCAATAATTTTATTAAAAGGATGGGTTTGGAGTTCTAATAGACCTTGGATGGAGTTCCTCCCTGCCACGTAAAAGGTGAACAGGGAGTGGAGAGCGTTTTGAGGAAAGGAAGTCATCAATGAAGGTAAATCACAGGACAGTGAAAAGTTCTGCCTACCCAGAGAAGCTGATGTGTTACATGTTTGGAAATAGGGCTCAATGAGGCAGAGCCACATTATGGAACTGCTTACAAGTCAGGCAGAGAAGTAAAGATTGGCTAAGGTAGAAAATAAGGCATTGTAGCTTAAGGAGCAGATTAATTTTCTGAAACAAGCCAAGTTGCCTGGAAAAAAATCCTTGCCAAAAAAATCCTACTACATCTAAATTGACTGTATTGAAAGGGAATGTGTAGTGTAATTTTGTTTTGTTCTGTTTTATGTCACTTTTATCCTGCCAACACATTCTTGCTGGGATACTGAAGACAATGGGAGACCCTGCAGGTGCTGTGGATGAGATCCAGAGTCAGATGGAGGGATTGGCCTCTACTGGGCACAAGTTTTGCCAGTTTTGATGGGCCAGGAAGATAAGCGACTTCGAGTCTGAGGTAGCAGCTGAGAACGCTGCTGGAAAAGGGCCATGAGATGTTCGAAGAGAAAAAAGAAACTAGTACCAGGAAGAAGAAAACAAAATAAGATTAATGCCCATTTAAGGCTTGAGATCATAAATTTCCAGGGAACCCAGTCTACACATTTGTGTGATTTTGTCCAGCCTCACGCCACTGCTCGTGTGGAGGCCCAGAGAGGAGAGAGGGTAGGGTTCTTCCAAGGTTGGGATGTTTTTAAATGAGCATGACATAAAGTGAGGAAGAAAGTGGGTGGTATTTGCAGAAGCACTGACTCTTTTCAACCATGGAATCTACCCGAAGAAGAAAATTTGATGAGAGAAAAAAGTGAGAGGGACCAGTGGATTATCAAAATGATGTCAAAGTATTATGCCTGTGGGTTACCACAGCAAGCAAAGTAGAACAATAGAAGGTGGTGGTCAGAAAGCAAGATATCCAAAATTAAGATTCTAGATGGAGGAGCTCCTGGCAATGACAAGGTTCAAGGTGTGACCATGGGACAAGGGGCTGGATTGGAGAGCAGTTACTAATTATTAAGGTGGGCGATGACAAGATACCCAGGGTGAGCCCTAACAGCCTGTTCTTCCCTCTACTGATTACTTGTCTTTGATGAGAGAAAAAGCAGCTATGACTCATGTTGGGCAAGAACCATGAAAGCTTTCCTTGGTCCTCAGCCCCTGTGATGCTCAGCAATTCCTTTACTAAAAGCAAATGGGTGCTTCTTTTAGGACAAGGGAGGATACCTCTATGAATGCATGGTGATCTCATTTAATCCAGGGTTAGGTGGGGTCTGCGAGTGGGAATCTGGGGAACAAGAAGGTGGCATGGGGCCCTTCTGGGGCAAGGGTAAGAGAGTTCATAGGAGAAACGGGGAAATGAGGGAAATACTCCTTAAATGTTGCCTTAAGGCCAGCTTTGGCCAACTTTTACATACTGCACACTGAATTTGGTATCAAATTCAGTTTATAGGGGCACCTGGGGGTGCAGTCGGTTAAGCATCCGACTCCTGGTTTTGGCTCAGGTTGTGATCTCAGGGTGGTGAGATCGAGCCCTGGCTCGGGCTCTGTGCTCAGCGGGGAGTCTGCCTAACACTCTCTCTCTCCCTCTGCCCCTCCCCCCTCAAATCAATCAATAAATCTCTAAAAATCTTCAAAAAATGTTTATGAACTAAAATCGTCTGATAAATTTGTTTTTATCATAATCAGTAATTTTAATGACACCACGAAGAACCTCATCTATTTCGCAGAGGATGACTCGTAAGATTAGCATCTCCTTCTGTACCAAGAGTAGCTCAGAAACAGGATCTGACTTCCAGCTAGATGTGAACAGATTCCTTCTGGTAATCAGCGGCTGTCCAGTAGCAGAAAGGTCAGCATGTACTTGATAAATTATGAACGACAAAAGTAGCCTTCAGCTTTCCTGTGGCTGCTCAGGGCAAATACAACTGTCCCTGCACCAGAACTGCCTGCTCAGCCAGATGAGTGTATTAAACCATCAATAATTTCTGCTCTTTTCCATACGTTTTTACTGTTAGGCTCGGGGCCTGCCTCTGGGGACAAGCGAAGGGAAAAAAGACTAACTTGAAGTGCACCGTGTTGCAAGGATGTCCATTGTGCTTCATTCATTCCTCTAACAAATATTTATCAAGTATCCCTCCAAGCTGGGCATTCTGCAGGTGCTAGAAATAGAAAGTAGAAACAATGCTTGTGCTCCAGAGACTCCAGTCTAGGGAAGAGGGAGAAGCAGATATCTTTAATACGGAGGGAATTAATTACTAAGATTCAACCATTTCTTCCATAATGTTTGTAAACTATGTACAGTACTTTGTTCAGCCCTAAGAATAAACGGTGGTACACAGATGTAGTCCCAGCCTTGGTTGAGTTATCCTACAAACAAGGAGGACGTAATCCTGTCTCCGGTGCTCAGGGATGTTACCTTGGAGGAGGTGCTTTCCTGTGGAACGGGGGTGCAATGGAGGAGCCTCAAGCAAAGAGGTGCGGCAGAACATCCCAAACTAAGCACTGGGGTCAAGAAACCACGCTGCATTTGAGAAACTGCGAGTAGAGTAGAATGGTTGCAGCTGATGACGTGTGGTGTGGGGGAGCAGTAAGAGGCGAGGCTGAGGGGAGCACGCGAGAGGACGTGCACAGCATGTGAAGGAATTTAAACTTTACTCTGGAGATGAGGGTAAGCGAGGGGATAAGGCAACTAGCTTGCCCTTTAGCTAGATGGCTCGGCAGTCATGTGGAAATTGGCTTTGCATCAGGCAGGACTGGAAGCCAGGAGCAATTAGGAGCTAGATACAGTGACCCTGACGAGAAATAACAAGGACGTGGAGGACTAAGATAAATGGCACTGGGGCTAACGGAACAAAGCAGGATGGGCTTGAGAAATATTTGGGTGGGTGGTTAGGGGAAGATGCTGAAGGACTGCCGGAGTCAAGGCTGCCTCCCCAGGGGTCTGTTTTGGGCTCCAGCTCGATCACAGCACGATCACAGCACGTTAGCTGACAGGACAAGAGGTCAACAGGTCATTACCTAATGTCCTCTATTTTCCATATAAAGTAAGGATGGGATGAGGAGCTGGGGTACAAAGCTTGAGTGAGCCGAAGGTTTGGCATACCCGCTGAGGGAAATGGAAGAGGCCACCTCCTAGGAACGGATTACACCAGTTTCTTAGCCTCACACTATTGTCTACAGTGCTGTCCAGCAGAACTTTCTGCCATGATAGAAATGGTCTGTTTCCATGCTGAACAGTGCAATAGCCATTGACCACAGCTAGGCTACTGAGTACTTGAAATGTGGTTAATGTGACCCAGAAAGTAATCTTTAATTATATTTAATTTAAGTAGCCACATGTGATTAGTGGCTACTTTATTGAACAGTGAAGCTAACAGATGCACAGAATAAAGAAGCAGTAAATTTTCAACCACAATCAGTCCTTTTGGGCAGTTAACCAAGATTGAGGCCTAATATCCAAACACATAATTTCTTTCCTTTCTGCAATATTCATAATCCAATTTGTACTGAAGCTGCAACGCAGTATGAAGTCCTTGGTTCTTGAAGCTCCAACAGGTTAACTTTGAAGCAATCCCATCTTCTCTTTCTGAATTTCAAATCCCTTTGTCACATTTATGTCCCACTTCGATGTGGCAGCGAAGTCTTAGAGTGGAGTCTGAGAAAGTCGGAAGCTGTACCCCACACGGGTTTTTCAGAACATTCTAAGGCTCGGGTGGTACGTGAGCCTGTCTACTCTCGGAGTGACAGCAACGTTGAGTCTGTCCTAACCGGTGCCCAAGCCAACGGCAGAACCTCCAAACTTGACCATGCAGTGACTGCCCAACTTTAACTCATCCCACTCCCCTCACACTCACGACATCTCAAACACACTGGCCGCCTGACAGCTTATGGGTGCTCCATAAACTACTTCAACAAGTAAACCAACAGATGCACGGTCAAATACAGGACACAGACCAAATTCATGAGGAGTGCTCCTCCTCCTCACCATTATGACGCAAGTTCCAAGTCAGGCATTGTGGTCCCAGCCTTTCTCTGACCCCATTCTTCACAAATCCATGTCCCATATGAGGTAAAGGAATGGGTGGTGCTCACTTGCGACAACATTTAACATAGAAATCCAGTTTAGGGGGCACCTGGGTGGCTCAGTGGGTTAAAGCCTCTGCCTTCGGCTCAGGTCATGATCTCAGGGTCCTGGGATTGATCCCCACATCGGGCTCTCTGCTCGGCAGGGAAGCCTGCTTCCTTCTCTCTCTGCCTGCCTCTCTGCCTACTTGTGATCTCTGTCAAATAAATAAATAAAATCTTCAAACAAACGAACAAAAAGAAATCCAGTTTAGCCAAGACGCAACTCCTCATTCAAATGTTGCAGAAACTCATCAGGTAACATGTTTGGGGGAAAAACAAGGGTGTGACTCACTGCGGAGACACTCTCACTAGGGCCCCTAATTCCACCACTGAAAACTGCTGAACTGGACTGTTCTAGACGATTGTCCTCCGGTCAGCAGTTCTTTGCAAGAGGTAAGCCCTAAGTTCCATTCACTGAAGAAGTGCCTGGGCTTGCAGCTTCCTGAGCATTTGACTGGTTAAAGCAGTTTTGGAAATAGAGGCTTTAAGTGATTCAGAGCCCGCCTGCCCTCTGCTCACAAATTGGCTTTTCAGAGACACTCTGAGGAGGGTTTGCAGTGGACTAGGCCTTTTCCTTGTAACCCGAGAGCTCGCCTAATGTCCCTCAAGTATTTCCCTGATAGGGCAGAGCAACATAACAGAGTCTTTCAAGGATCGTTTGCACATTAAAAATTGATGGAGCACTTTAAAGTTTAATATTTAAACAAAACGCTTAGTGTTTACGGGCACCACACATTTTCATAGGTACCAATATGGGGAACAGTCTGCTGGGCTAGGGAAGCACTATGGAAAAACTAGTCAATATCCATGGCATATATTCCTAAAAAGTCAATTCTGGGTTTTTTAGACTCTGATTATTCTAGAACAATGGTTTTCCTTCAGGCTACGGACAATATTTAGGTGGGAGGCACTGACTGCTCTCTTCCAATGGCCATGAGTAGTGGAAAACCCCCAAATTCTTGGCTTCCACACCAGCCATCCCCAACCTCTATTTCTGCAGGACACAGAGGGTTGCCATTAGCTGTAAATAGTGATACAAAAATCCAATTATTAAAAAAATCCACACAGAGTAAACAAAGTTCTCTCTGAGACAGGAAATAAAAGGTACATGGCAAAAATAACCACTGGCTGAAATATCAAAGAATGGGAATTGGGTATCTGTCTGTAACAAGCCAGGAAGAGAACAAGCAAAATCAAAAACACAGAAGGATGATTAAAGGGTAATTAAATAGCCCATGTTTAAATAGTCTAGCTATACTCAGGTGGTATTTGAGGGGGTCAAATATTAAGTGTGGTCTATAAAATAATGAGGTTGTTCCATAACCCACACACAGGACCATCTAAATATGTTCCCATAGTCACTTTGGGGTACAAGAGTGAATGACCTACCATTCACTGCCTCGATGCCTTCACTGGAGTCAAAATCCCAGGAGAAAGGGCCTCATCTGTCAAGCTTAAGTCACCCATTGCAAATCACCCAAGCTAACCACCCACCCTTGACTGTACTAGAGATGGGCTCATTCATTCAGTAGCATTCGTTTTTCTGAGCATGGACTATAGGCTAGGTACTAGGGATATACCAGAACCTAGCAGACGAAATCTCTGCGCTCCTGGTGCTTACATTATGACCACTTGTGGACACAGTGCTCCAGGCAAGAAGAACATCGATGGCAAAGGCTCAGGAGCTGGAATAAATTTGGCATGTTGGCAGAATTCGAGCAATAGCAGCCATGGGAGAAGAGCAGTGTTAGAGTCATGCTTGCCTCTCCTGGTGTTTCCTGCCATGTAGCAGGAGCTCCACTAGGATAGCACCCCCGGCCATTGGATTTATTCACCCACTCACAATGCAGAAGAAATTCCTCAGTGGGAAATGGAGACGCTCTTAGGGAAGGGGGCAACATTCTCATAAATCAACATATACTAGAATTTTCATCCCCATCTAGCTTGTTCCTGAAGTGAGTCCTGAAGTGAATCTACAGTTCAATGGTTAAAAATGCTTTTCTGCTACCACTCTTACTTAAATAAATTTATTCTTTTAATTGTATTAGTAGATAAAATAAAGCAGAAGAAAAGTGGAATAAGTCTGTATGATTTTATCATGTGCATACACTGGGCTCACTCCCACCAAAATACAAAAGCAGTTGAAATGGTTTGTAAAGTTTATTAAAGTGAGCTATGCATAAGAAGAAAAAGTAAATGAATACTTGCCCATCATATAATTTCAGGGTTCCTAGCAAGGATTATTGCTGGACTAGAAAAATCAGAGGGAAGACAAAATTCTTATAGGAAACTCTAATGGACTCAGTGCTCCACATGCCTTTTAGAGAACTTAGACCTACAGACCTCCATTATTTCCTACCAAAAGATACAGGAATAGGGGCAATAAACAACCTCACAATAATCATTTAGGGGCAATCAGATATAGAAAAGGCAGTAATTATTTTTGGTACCCCACTAGACTCTTTGCTAAGGATACCTGACTAGGAATTAGACAGGGGACTAAATGATTTTTTTTCAAGTGTATATGTGCGTGCATACACACACACATATATCTCAGTACAGGTGAACTCAGGGAACTTAATACCAGGCTGGTTCTCTGTAGAGAGAACTCCACTCAGTAGAGCACTCAGAGTATTGCTCTCTGAGCCTCTCATCCATAATGAGTGCTGTGCGGGCTGAAAAAGACACCTGTTCAGTTCATCCAGGGTAGAGGGCCTCTCTGCTTTTTTGCCCCTTTGCCCAGGGATGGAGGAGCAAACCTCAGCATGTCAAAGAAGTATCGGGCAGCACTGGAAGCAATGGCTACAAAACAAGGTACATAGCTTTAGAGAGCTACCAAACACCCATCACCACTTAAAAGACTTCATTTGTCCATCATTTAGATATGTGACCTTACTTAGCTTATGATTTGGGTCCATACTAAAATTCAAATATCTCCAGAATGGTAGATTTCAGATCCTTCTTATACTTCTAGTAGAATTGGAATAACTCATAGGAATTCTGGACAGTGGTGCTAACCAGAAACAGAAGGCAGCAGGTTGAGTCAGAAAAACAAACTGCAGCATTGCCTAGGACTGGCTTTGTCCCTTGCCTGTTACCCACCTGGGATCTTATCCCCCCGCCCCCCCATGCTAAGCCTCTTCCAAATATCCTAAAAGTTCTTGTCACCCAATTCTCTGTGTGTCTGTGGGGGCACGGGGGTTGATCCCCATGCCACCACGTCGTTCTCCCACCCCAGCTGGGTATCCCACAATTCAACTCACTTGTGACACTCTCTACTGGAAGATAGTGTCATATCTCCCAGGTATGGGGTAAGACGTCAGCCCTATAAGACTGCCCCCTACTTCAGACATCAATGGCAAGTCAAGATTACTTGTGCTTCTGACCCACTGGCTATAAATGAGAGGTTCTTACAAGTCCCTCCCTGGATTCAATTCACTTGCTAGAGTGCCTCACATAACTCAGGAAACCCATTTATTCACTGGATTATAGGTATATTATAAAGCATATTAAAGGTTATGAATCAACAACCAGATGAAGAGATACATAGGGCGAGGTCCTGAACAAAAAAGCTACCGCCCTAGTGGAGTTTGGGGACCCACATGTGTCACGTGGAAGCATTCTGGTTGCCTAACCTACAAGCTCCCCAAACCCTACTGTTTTCAGGTTATATGGAGGCTTCGTTATTTAGGTATGATTGATTAAGTCATGAGCCATTGGTGACTGATTTCCACCTCCAGCTTCTCTCCTCTTTCCAGAGATCAGAAAGTGGGACTCAAAGTTCCAACCCTTTAATCATTGAGTTGGTTCCCCTTCCCCACCTTAGGTACTTTCCCAAAGTCTCCTCATTAATATAAACTCAGGTGTGGTTGAAAGGAGCTTGCTGTGAATATTAGGACATCTTTATCACCCTTATCACTTAGGAAATTCCAAGAGCTTTAGGACTCTGTGCCAGAAACAGGGATCAAAACCAAATATATATTTCTTATTATAAAACACAGTATCACGTTCCCCATGCCTAAACTCCCTGCTCCCCATCCTTTGGCCCGGGCTTGGCTATTGTAATCCTTTAGGCTCTTCCCAGATGCTGAATAAACCATAGCTGTGACTAGGGCCAATGGCCTAAAGGGTTAACATACATTGTGTCATTTAATAACATGGTTTTGCTCCATTATTCCTTCCAACCTAAACATCTGCCTCCATTACTCCCCGAAGCCAAATTTTGTTCTTCAAGTTCAAACTTCACCTCTTCTATGTCTTCCTAAGATTTCACCACCTATGGCAATCTCCTCTTCTGAATTCAAAGCACATATTTCCTAAGATAAACATTTGGCAATCACCCATACCAATTTCACAATTTCTTTCAATATTCAATTCCTTCTTCTACAATTAGGCTGTGAAGGAGCAGGAGGGGCACAACCTATGCCTTTGTGGTATTACACAGGGCTACTTTCTTTTAATAATACTTATGATTCATAACGTGAATTGAACATGTTATGATTCAATCATAACAACTTATGATTGTTATTACCATTTCTACCCTTTTAAAACATACACAAGACCACTCAACTTTGCGAGCTTGCTATGGATAAAGAACATTATGCCCCGACCCATAAATATCTATCCAAATATCTTCAAATGTTCAAGAACTTCGTAAAGATTTTTAAATTTTTAAATTTAAAATTTAAAATAAATAAATTTAATTTAAAATAAATAAATAATAAAATTTAAAATTTCTGCTTAGAGACAAAATCAAGACACAGAATGCTAAGTAACTTGTCCCAATCACATTGCTATGAAATGACAGTGCTTGACTTATCATCTAGTTTATGTGGTTCTAGAACGTATCCCCAGAATCTGACACTGTTTAGATCCCCACAGCACTCTACATGGTAGGTAAAAGGCAGCATTTATTATTTATTTCAAGAGAGATTGGGGTTAAGGAGTTGGAGGAAATAACAGATCAATATTGGTAGAGAAATCACAATGAATATATAATTTAGAACTAAGGTTTTTTATCTTATAATTGAACTTTTTGGGAATCCGTGAGTAAGCTTCAGGGTGCTTGTGAACCATCTGATATAGAAATGAAATTGTACCATAATATGTATATGTGTACATTTTTTTGGAGGGAGGGTCCATAGTTGTTGTTTTTTTAAAGATCTATTTATTTATTTGAGAGAGAGCAGGGGGAGAGGCAAAGGAAGAGGGAGAGAAAGAATCCCAAGCAGACTTGCTGCTGAGCACAGAGCCCAACGCCAGGCTCAATCTCACAACCTGAAATCATGACCTGAGCTGAAACCAAGAGTCAGACCCTCAACCCACGGGGCCATCCAGGCGCCCCAGGGTTCACAGTTTTAATTAGATTATTAAAGTGATTATGTGATAGTCATTAGGGTTGATCACATATCTTCTGGCTTTCTTTCTGCCAGGTCCATTCCTAACACCTCCGGCACCTCTAGAAGTAGGTTTTATCATGTGACTTTGGGCCACAAAATATGAGAAGCAACTTAAGGCACTTCCGGACAGAAGCTTTAAGAGTCAGGACTTACCACTTTCCTTTTCCCTCTGGTACAGTGGTTGGTGATGTTTGAAAAGGCAACAGCTCCATTAGTTTGACTCCTGAGAGTCTACAATCTGCTGGTGCCCCCTGCCAACTCAAAATGGATATGTAGTATAAAGGAGGAAAAACATTAATGCCTTATGCCACAAAAATCTTGAGGTTATTTGTTACTTTGCCATATTGCAATCTATCATCACTGAGGCACACCTATAACCCCTCAAAAGTTAGGAGACACTTGGACCTTAATGAATGAAATCCTAACAAGAGATGATTTCCAGGAGTAATTTCTTCACACGCTGATGAAAGCAAGAGGTATAATATTGAATTCTATTTTGATATTTCCATTATCTCTGAGTAAAATCTTCTCCCACAATGCTAGCATAACATGAATTACTATGTTTCTCCTTATAAGTCACAGACGATCATTAAAAAAAAAGAAGCACACATAAGTGCCAGAAACTTTTAGGGAAGGAAGCATGAGTATGAACAGCTCAAAAAAGTGAAGATTCCTTAAAGAAGTTGGCCCATTTACTCTGCTTGTCCTGATGGGAGCTCTTATCACCTTGTGCATAAAATATTCCAATAATCACCTTGTTGATTTTCTTGGCTCAAGACTGACTCTCCAATCATCACGCATAATGTGGCAATATCAATCTTCCTAAATTGCCACTTGCAGTATGTCATTTTTTTGGTCATTAACAAGCCAAGTTTTCCAACTACCAAGAAGTACAAAGCCGTTGCCTTGACATCCAAGCCCATTCTAATATGGTGCCAACTAAAGTCTTAGGCATTGATGCAACACTCTGACTCCCCTCCATCTGCACACTCCATACCAACCAGACCAGTTGTGTTACATTCCCCAAAACAAATTAGTATATTTCCACCTCAACGCCTTTAATTACAGTATCCTCCTGCCTTTTCAGCAAAAATGCTGAAAGAAACGCTCCTCGGGTACCCTGGCCTTCTTGAGCACAATGAAGCAGCCTTCCAAAGACTCTGAGCAGGATGAGGGCAGGTATCTCCAGGCACAGAACACTGGGAATAGAACTAGAAAACAAAGCAAATGCCACAAAGACTCAGAGATCTCCCATAGTTCAAAACTCAAAACAGTTCATCTGTACAGTAAAGAGATTCCTGGAATCTCACCAGTGTTCAGATTCCACTCCCTACTGAAGAGAAAGTCCTAAATATTTGAAGCCAGTAGAGAACAGAATCAAGCTAGAGCTGTGACAAAGCCAAGACCCAAATAAATTACAAATTAGTACTCTCTTCTTAGCAGCCTGAAAGAAGAGTGTGTCTTTTTATTGGAGTAAATGTTCTTTATTTCAATTTCAATCTTTATCTCAAACGGTTTAACAAAATGGCTGGGACACAATACGAAGTTACAGGTTACATAAAGGAGAAAGAGACACACTTAGGTGAAGGACTCATTGGACAGAGACTTTAAAGTAAATATGACACATATGTTAAGCATCTATTGGACAATTTGGACAATACACATGAGCCTATGGAGGATTTAAGCAGGTTAATGGATATTATAAAAAGAAACAAAAGGAAATATTGGAAATAATCCTGCACTAGAAGGAATTCCAAAGAGTGGAGGCAAATGATACTAGATAGAAACCTTGAATCTGCAAGAAGAAACTAAGAACATAAGAAAAAGTAAATACTTGGGTAAATATAAAAGTTTCATCTTTGGGGCCCCTGGGTGGCTCAGTGGGTTAAAGCCTCTGCCTTCGGCTCAGGTCATGATCTTAGGGTCCTGGGATTGAGCCCCACATCAGGCTCTCTGCTCAGCAGGGACCCTGCTTCCCCCTCTCTCTCTGCTTGCCTCTCTGCCTGCTTGTGATGTCTCTCCTCTCTGTCAAATAAATAAATAAAATATTTTTTTAAAAAAAGTTTCACTTTTAATGCTTTTAAATTTCTTGAAATACTATTGACTATTTAAAGCACAAATCATAATAGTACCTTATTAGTTTAAAAACCATCCAGCCCTACGCAGCCTCCAAAGTAAGTGTTTTCCCAATTTTCCTATATAAACTATATCTAAGAGTAACCAAAGAGTTTATGAGGGGAAGTTCTCTTTACAGAAGTAAAGAAAGTAAAGAAAGAAAGATACAATTAAAATATCAACATTTTGGAACCTCTAATGAATTAAGGGATTTAGGCAAATATGGTCAACACTTGCTAACAGAACAAAAGAGAAATAACCAAGCATTCTATGAATTAATATATATACACACTCACTACTATCTATAGAAGTATTCTTGCCAAAACCAATTTAACCCAAATCTGATCAATCCTCTAGAACTGACAGACTCTAGATCTAACTACCAATTTACAGAAAATACTGAAGACTGAATATTCTCCAAGGGGCACCATATGTGAATATATGTGGCCACTTACTAAAAACATTCTTTATCAGAAAAAGAGAGAGGTATGTTTTTCATTTTTATATCCTACCTGAGAAGACTGAATGCGCTGAATGTCTATCACGTGCAACTAAATTCTTTGAAAGCCTATCATGTGAATTTCCTGAAAAATGGCACAAATATCTTTTCAGTGCCTAATTATAGTGTGATGAATCTATTAAAAAAAAAAAAAACAAACCTACAGTTAAAAAAAGGCCATGCCAGCCTTCACATGGAACTGACCTGGACCTACCAGAAAAACGTTACTTAAGCATTCAGGAGCTCAAAAAATAAAAATTTCATTTTTTTTTTTTTGACAGAGAGAAACATAGCAAGAGAGGGAATACAAGCAGAGAGAATGGGAGAGGGGGAAGCAGACTTCTCACCGAGCAGGGAGCCCAATGAGGGTCCTGGGATCATGACCTGAGCCCAAAGAAGATGCTTAACAACTGAGCTACCCAGGCACCCCAAAATACCCATTCTTGATACCACCAGCCAGCCCTACTCAGTCTCAAATGCCATCTCACTTCTCAATTGGAATACTAATGAACAGAACACATTCTAGAGTCTTTTCCTATTTAATAACAAAGTGACAACATTTAGAACTTCTGCTTTAAGAGCGATCACATCTCCTTTGCAGTACTGTGAGCACCCTCACATAAATATCAAGACACTGAAAATACATAGTGTTGACCACACTGGGGCTTGGCTGAGAATGTATCATTCCAAGTGATTTTTATTTTGCATACCTTAGTCTTATGTCTCAACTTTCTACTATACCTGGGGGGAAAATGGAGATCATTTGCTCTAAGAAACATAAAATATAAAAACATAAAAAGGAAGTGCAACCTACTAATAGATGCGCTATAGAGACATGTAAACGTATTTTAAAAAGAAGTGTGTAACAGCTGCAGCTTCCTTAACCACACCGGCTGATCGACTCCAATTCATCCACCATAACTGATTGAATATGAGAGTATAATTAGTACTGTTGATTACTATCTGGTGCCAGATATCCCAAATGCCCCACCTTTGTGCTAATTAATCTTGAAAACTTTCCAAGCTTTCCTCCGCCCTGCCTGCTTCTGTTCCCTGCATCAGCACTCACAGATCATTCTACTCAAACTGGGCAGCAAGAACGGCATCACTTGGTCTTGCACACAGTTGGTATTCAGTAAACATTTGTTTGTTTCGATCGCTGTTCCTACATCACGGTAATTTTCATTAGAACGGAAAACTAAGAATCAAGATTTAGGCTTGGGTCAGTTTGAAGGCCATGCAAACCGGTGTGTTCAAGATGTTACTAAAAAGCCATCTTTAGAAAACCCAAGGAGTCATCGCAGGGGTAATTTGGTGGGAATACTCTGCATGGAGACCCTGAAAGCTGAGGGGTTATACCGTTAGGATGTATTTACATGTCACTGACCTAAATGAAATCAGTGGAAATCCAATAGAACTAGCCAGTGATGCTATTACAAATTGGGCCAAAAGATTAGAGACACTTCAAAATCTCTAATTCTTTTTCAAAATCTCTAATTTTTTATGTGAACATAATTTTCATTAAAATATCTGTGAAATAACTAAGTACATTTGACAAATGATGGGACATATATAATCTTTAACGAAGATACAGTTCACAACCTTGACATCCTGTGGTCCCTTCTTCATTCTGCCCTGTCCTCCTGAAAAGTCCCTCCAGCCTCATAAATCCAGCATTTCTTTTCCATTCTAAGCCATCCCCTACACATATAGTGGGCTTTTTCCAGAAGCCACCACTGCAAACAGTCATGTAAAGTTCTCATTAAGGCATGGGTGATGTATGGAAGTGTTGAATCCCTATATCGTACACCTGAAACTGATATTACACTGTATGTTAACTAACAGGAACTTGAATAAAAACTTTAAAAAAATGAACAATAAGTTCTCTTAGAGTGTAAAGACGGAAGGTAGAGGATAATACCAAGCATGGGCCCAAGAACTGGAAGAAGCAAAGTCGAAATACCCAATTTGGACAATTATAGTTGAGCAGCAATTGTGGTGAGCTCCGTAGCGCTTAGTCACACTTCCTAACGGAAAGTACACACTGCTGCTTGGGGGAACTGCACTTTCAGTTGGAGAAGCAACAGCCTTATAATTCAGGTTACTTAATAACGCTTCTTGAAAAGGAAGACAAAAGAAACAGCCAAGGATTGGGGTTTTGTGGTGTTTTAAGTTTGCAGCACTAACTTTG
The DNA here is from genome assembly GCA_028646535.1 of Procyon lotor. NCBI lineage: Eukaryota > Metazoa > Chordata > Mammalia > Carnivora > Procyonidae > Procyon > Procyon lotor. The sequence goes on from CM053615.1 coordinate 13,453,293, forward strand.
CTTGAAAAGACAGTGATCGTAAGTGCTAAAATGAGTCCAATGAATGATGCAAAAGCCTGGTGCAATGTGAGGCACCTACGTCACGTTCAAAAAAATGAAGCACTTTTTCTCTCCATCTCAACATGCTTGTGTTCAGCTGTGCTTAGCAGCATCTGCAGGAATGGGCTTGGAGTTGAGCACAGTGGGGAAGACTGACGCCCCAGCGGGATCATCATATTACATTTCTTTTTCTTTTTTTCAGTGTTCCAAGGTTCATTGGTCATGCACCACACCTAGTGCTCTATGCAATATGTGCCCTCCTGAATACCCACCCACCCACTCCCCTCCAAAATCCTCAGTTTGTTTCTCATGTTTCATCTCACCCTCCGTTTTCTCCCAATTCACTCTTCCTTTCCTTCTCCCATTGTCCTCCATATTTTTCCTTATGCTCCATACATAAGTGAAACCATAACCCTATGGCCCTGCAATTGCACTACTGGGTATTTACCGCAAAGATACTGATGTAGTGCAAAGAAGGGCCACGTGTACCCCAATGTTCATAGCAGCAATGGCCACAATCACCAAACTGTGGGAAGAGCCAAGATGCCCTTCAAGAGACAAATGGATAAAGAAGATATGGTCCATATATCCAATGGAATATTATGCCTCCATCAGAAAGGATGAATACCCAACTTTTGTATCAACATGGATGGGAATGGAGGAGATTATGTTGAATGAAATACGTCAAGCAGAGATAGGCAATCATCTTACACTTTCATTAGGCTTTACTCCCTTCAGAGGACTTAAACCATGACAGCTCTCTCAGGCACCTCCCTGCCTAGTTCTTCACTGAGTCTGCTTTCTCCTTCCCTCCCTTTCCATGGGCATTCCCCAAACCTCAGTCTCATTCACCCCAAATCTTCTCTCTCCATGTTTTACCCAGAGTGTACTCCTGGAGCCTCAGAACTCTTAACTAGTACTTTAGTTACTTCACCATTCTATATCCCATGGTTAAAAATTTGCTATGAGGCTAGATCTTATGTCAAGTCAAAAAAAATAATAATAAATAAGAAGGCAGGAAGAAAGTTTTGGAATTGAAGAATATGTTGATGGCATAGGTTGTGGTGATGGTTTCATGAGTGTGTAATCATCTCCAAATTCAGTAAGTTGTATGCATTGATTACATACAGTTTTTTAATATTAAAAAAAAATTTTGAGAATTTATCACTAAGAAAATGATCATAATGTTTCCCAAAACTGTTTATACTTCATTTCTAAAGTAGCCTTTAAATGATTTTTTTTTTAATTTGGGGGAAAGCCTGGCTGGTTCAGTCCAAAGAGCACATGGCTCTTGATCTTGAGGTTATGAGTTCAAGCTCCACATTTGGTGGAGAGATTACTTAAAATAAATAAATAAAAATTTAAGAACAAATAAACTAGTCTTGAAAATTAAGATTTAATTTTCATTTGTAATATAAAAAGAATGCCCATATTTCTAAGGAAATATAGACAATATAATATCAAAACATAGAGAAAAACTTAGTGCCCAAAGACACCAACTATGAATCATTGGTTGTATTTTCTTTCCTAGAATTTCTTATATGTATTTTAATGCAATTACATATGTATATATTGCAATTCATATATATATATATATGAACATACCATTTGGATTCTACTTGAAAATTTTTATAAACATATTTTAAGCATATGAAATTTTAAGCATATAAAATGTTTATAAAATAAACAAATTTTCATGCTAATACAAAAAAAGAACTCTAGCTCTAAACCCATGATAATATTTCCCTCATCTTTAATCCCCAAATCAGAATGTTTACTAAAACATTTATAAGAGAATATATTTTTTAGTTTAAGAATGATGGAAGGGATGGGGCGCCTGGGTGGCTCAGTGGGTTAAGCCTCTGCCTTTGGCTCAGGTCATGATCTCAGGGTCCCGGGATGGAGCCCTGCATGGGGCTCTCTGCTCGGCAGGGAGCCTGCTTCCCCCTCTCTCTGCCTGCCTCTCTGCCTATTTGTGATCTCTCTCTCTCTGTCAAATAAATAAATAAAATCTTAAAAAAAAAAAAAAAAGAATGATGGAAGGGGGCACCTGGTAGCTCAGTCAATTTAGCATCTGCCTTTGGCTCAGTTCATGATCCCATGGTGCTGAGATTGAGCCCTGTGTCCGGGTCCCTGCTCAGCTGGGAGTCTGCTTCCCCTTTTCCTTTTACCCCTCTTCACCCCTCATGCTCATTCTCTTTTGCTCAAATAAATAAATAAAATCTTAAATAAATAAGTAATTGTATGTGATGGAAGAAATCATTTAAAAAATCAGGTATGTTTGTACAAAAATTTCAAGTGTCTACATGCCCAAAAGTAAACAGAAATTAAAAAGCAAATGCTTAACCATAAATATATTGCCTTACGTACAATATGTTAACATATCTAAATATCATAATAATATATAAATACTATGACATATAATAGATAAATCACAAAAGAAGAAATGCAGATCTCATACATATATGGGAGAAAAAAACACTTGAAAAAATGCAAATTTAAACAATTTAAGCAGAAAAATAGCCATAATGTGATAATTCATGCACCAAAATGCTCATATTATTACCATAATATCAAATTGAAGGGGCGCCTGGGTGGCTCAGTGGGTTAAAGCCTCTGCCTTCAGCTCAGTCATGATCGTCAGGGTCCTGGGATCGAGCCCCACATCAGGCTCTCTGCTCAGCAGGGAGCCTGCTTCCCCCTCTTTCTGTGCCTGCTTCTCTGCCTACTTGTGATCTCTTTCTCTCTCTCTCTGTTGAATAAGTAAATAAAATCTTTAAAAAAATCAAATTGGAAGCCATCTAAATGTCCAACACTAGGGTAATGGTTAGCCAATTATGGTACAATATATAGCAGTATCCATGGGGTTTTAGGGGATCCTCACATATTTCATAAAAAGAATACTTTTTCCCAAATAGTGAAGATTTAAGGCTACTTGAAGAGGCTTCTGGGTAAATATGGAGGATTGGATACATGCATTATTTCTGCTTGTTTCTAAAAGTCCACAGTGAAGGGCTGAAGACAAGGGATAAAGAACCAGAGAAGGGACAATAGTGGACATGATAATTTGATAAGATTTCAGGAGGTGGAAAACAGATGGAGAAGTCAAAATTGTCTTGGCAGAACTAAAGGAAGCTGAAATCCAAGTGTGTATGAAAGAGAAACCAATGAGAAAATGCTGATTCACCGTCCCCCCCCCCAGAGAACCCCTGAAAGAAATCAGAAATCAGCATTTTCAGCTGCAGTGTGGGAGAAGAAAGTGATAAAAAAAATCTGGTTGAAAATTCCTGTAGGAATAGTTAGTCCCAGGTCCCTCCCTCTAGTTGAGCAGTTAGACAACAACCTTTATCTCCCCTCGAAGAGACAGATGACTTATTCTCTGGAGCATGGCAACAGTGATTCTGGGCTCAAAAACACAGGCATGGCAGAGAGTTGTGATGATGAAATCTTGGACTAAAAATGGGAATTAAGGGAAAGCATTCTAGGACTCAGGTCCCTTCCCCAGTCCAAGAGTGCCAGCAACCAGGCTAACCTTCTCCAAACCCTGGACTCCAGGACCTTTCTCTGGAAGACTGAATGGTCACAAAGAGTAGCTCCATAGACTCATGCCTTTGGGGGCCCCTCACTGATCCAGCTTAGTCCTGGTCATCCCAGAGTCAAGCACACGGGTTGACAGGCCTCACCTACCTGCACACAGGTTCCAGTCAACATTTCAGTGCTTCGCTCTTTACTAATAATGCACAGTTACAGATTCTAGGAATGTCAGGCTAGTCTTCCTTCCAAAAAAGACAGATCAAAACAATCAAATAGGGAAAAGGAGCTTGGAGGAAACAGACAATGCAGGAAAAAAGTAAACTATAAAACTAACACTCAGAGAAATAAGGCGACATGGCACCGATCAAGTAAGAATGAAAGAAATAATCAGAAAAACAAGAAAGAGCTATATTAAATGAAATTATTTAATTAAGGAAAATATGATGGTCAAAACTGTCTAATGAAACTCAGAACCTTGTTTGAACCACACATGAAACTTCCATGTAGATTCCGTTTGAGTAGAAAGAGGCCCAGTGATAAAAGTATATTTTTAATATTCTGCTTTATACAATGCATGATTTTCAGCCATTTTAAAAACATAGTCAGCTCTCTCTGTCAAATAAATAAATAAAATCTTTAAAAAAAAAATCATAGTCAGTAGAGTTCTTCCTAACACAGAAAAATGCTTATGATATACCATTGAGTGTGAAAAGCAGAAAAATTACATTATGTATTACAGGTGTATGATCAGGTATTACAGGTATATACTGGTATTATATTAGAGGTATATTTCTACTTGTATAAATGTACACATTATGTATATGCTGACTTCTTCCTATGCTACAAGCATTTCCACTTCTTACTCTCTCCAAATTTCACCAAACCAATCAGGGCAGGAAAGATTTTGCTATTTCAGTATGGAAGTACACATGATCCAATTTCCAGAAAAAAATTTATATAGAAAAAAATGTAACTTTCGCTGATAATCTGAATATATACCTTAGAAGTACAAGGATAGTTGCAGCAAAAAACTAATGTAAATGAAATAAAACAGCAAGATAAGGCATAAAAGGAAGACATTCAGAATATAAGTTTCTAGGTAGGTCTGGATAGGATAGCTTACCTAACATGAAAGCTCCCTGGGGCCTTGCTCATATCTATCACTCCTATTCTACAGTCAATTGTTACAGGTTTGGTGATCTAATTTTCAAGTTCAAGCAAATTAGCAGCAACTAACAAAGATAAATGAGAACCTGAAGTATCAAGATAAAACAGCACTCTGTTTTCTAAAGTTAGGAAAATATGAAACACATTTCTTAATTTCTATTCAAAATTATCAAAATTAAAAAAAAATATTTCCAAATAACACATATATCTGCCAGTGAGTTGAATGATGAATGGAAGGAAATGGATGAATCAACCAAGGCATATCCCTCACAATGGAGTACTATGCAACCATAAGGATGGTGTGAGAAAGACCTCTACATACTAATATGCAGTAATGTTCAGGGTGTCTTATTAAGTGAAAAGAACAAATTGTGAAACAGGATAGAGAGTATGCTATGCTCTGTGAGGGAAAAAAATACAGGAGGCTAATACATATTTGCCTATTATTGTAAAAATTAATAGGAAGAATAAACCAGAAGCTAATTTTTAAAAATGGTCATCTATAGGGACAAAGAAGAAATCAGGTAGAGGGGATAATGATGGAAGTCAGACTCCTCTGACTTTACCTCTTTATTTAATTTTTTGATTCTTTTTTACTTCTGTAAATGTATTCTATAATTCAGAAAATAAAATTAACTGAAAAGAGAAAGAAACAAAATATTCAACCTAAAACAACACAAAACAAACTTAAATATAGATTAAATTTTTAACATAACCAGGTAGAAGACAAAATTATTTCAAGTGTTTTTTAAGCTTAGCACACTCTTACCCAATCCTTAGATATGTTATAAAGATAAAAGAACCACAAAGAAATCTTTATCTTCACTTAGTTTTTTGTAGTAGTAATATTGGTGCTATTGTTTTAAACAATTGTAGGGTAAAGCGAATAAGTAAACTGTTAGTGTCACTAAGAACTTAGATTGTTAGTTAAGAAAGAAGAGGTATCTATATAAAATCAAAGGTAAGAAATAATGTAAAATGTGGAATTGGAGTTAGAAATATCATTATTATTGACAGCACATAAGCCTTTCTCTCAGGCTTTGATAGCTGAGGAACACAGGTTAAGAAACAAGCTTATAAGGAAACAATCAGAGAAATCCAGAATATGGGACATTCTAAATAACATGGCCTGGTCTGCTTAAAATAGATAGATAGATAGATAGATAGATAGATAGATAGATAGATAGATAGATAAATGAATAAATTTAAAAAAAATCACTCTCTTAAGGAGAGGTGAGTGAACAAACAAAACAACCAAAAACAACCTCTGAGCCTTGACTGGATCCAATTAAACAATTGGACAATTTAATTAACAATTAATTAAACAATTAAAATTAACAATTTAATTAAACAATTAAACAAAATCAACCACAAAAGACGTGAGGGGATGGGGAGCCTAACTAGTTAGCTCAGTCCTTGGAGCGAGTGACTCTTACTCTCCGGGTGGTGAGCTCTAATCCCATGCTGGGGGTAGTGATTACTTAAAATAATTAAATAATAAAGAAAATAAATACCCATGTATTTATAAATATTTTTGGGTATAAATACCCAAAAATAATACACTAGGCAATTTTGACTAGTGAGTCGATATTAGATAATATTGAAATTATTGCTAATATTCTTAGGTGTGATTATGGTATAGTAGTTAGACCTTATGGTCTCACTTACGTGCTGAGCATAAAGAAAAACATGGAGGGCATTGTGAGAAGGAAGGGAAAGGTGAATGGGGGGAAATCAGAAGGGGAGATGAACCATGAGAGACTGTGGACTCTGAGCAACAAACTGAGGGTTTAGGAGGGGCTGGGCGAGCCTGATGGCGGGTATTGAGGAGGGCAGGTATTGCATGGAGCACTGGGTGTGGTGCATGAAGAATTAATCTTGTAACACTGAAAAAATAAAATAAACGTATTTGGGGGGAAAAAAAGAATGTTTTCATTCTAAAGAGTTACATGCTAAATATTAGGGCTGATGTGTCATAATGTCTGTAACCAACTTCCAAATACATATATACACACATATATACGTATATACATATACATATTCCATCTATACTTATATATACGCATGCACACATATTTACACATTAAGGAAAATGGTAATGTTACTAACTATTGAATCTACGTCATGTTAATAATTGTTGAATCTACGTGATAGTTATGGTATATGATGCTCATTGTATTGGTCTGTCAAATATTCTGTATATTTGAAATTTTTCATTGAAAATTTTGAAGAAAAGTGTTTATAGTTAAAAAGGTAAGTAGTTGGACTGGCCTCTGACTCCTTCTTTTTCCGCATGTGGCTGGTGGCCACAGAGCAGTTCAGTTCATGCACTCCTGGCTGCCTGAGTCTCCCTCGGGCTCTCCTCACATCACTGGAGCCATCGTGCTGAGACCAATCCGGTGGCATCTTCCATATGCAACTCGGATTGTGAGTGCCCTGAGGTGTGGCCCAGGGGGAACTGGGTCATCATTCTGGACATTGTGAAATAATTAATCCAAATGTTACCATATTCATTGGAAATAGTGTGATAATTCATCTTCCCAGATTATTAGAGGAAGCAGAGAAAAATGTCCAAAAAGGAAAAGGGCTAGAAGGCTGGGGAAAAAAACGTTTATCCTCTCTGACTGTGCTCATATTGTATTTGATTTTCATCAAGCACCTGATGGTCTCTGGAGCAACAGAGACAAGAAGAAGCAGGAAAAAATGGGATACCATAAAAAAAGGGCATGGCCCAGTTTATCCTTCCAAAGCTACTGGGAATGGACTGCAGATGTGTGATCTTATTTCTGACTTCGATGGCTTCTCTGAGACATTCAAAGTTCTGGTTAACGAATACAAATCATATGCCCCACTTTAGAAATTAGCAATGAAGGTGAATTACAAAAACTCAAGGGCTATATGGAAAGGATTAAACCAATGGTGAGAGATGGAGTTTATTTCCTCTCCAAGGCCCTGCATGGATCACCAAAGAAAATCTCAGTAGAAGGTGCCAATGCAGAACTACTAGGTATTAATTTTGGGAACTTATCCTTTTGTAACCTCTTTGAACTGTACAGTTGGAGGTGTCTGTACCTGACTGGGTATCCCACCTCAAAATGCTGGAAAAGCGATGGGGTCATAAAAGCTTACAAAACTCAAGTCGGCATTGGTGGCTTCCCTACAGAGTAAGACAATGAAATTGGAGAATTATTACAAACAAGAACGGAGGGTTTGGGGTAACCCCTGGAAGGAAAAGAAGGTGTGTCTGGCTGGACCTCATTTCACTCAAATGTACTCATGATTAATGGATTTCCTGTGTTGGCACTTAGAACACTAGAAATTTTGGACATGTTTACAGAAATCCAAGTTGGGATTGCTTACAAGTTAGATGGTGAAATCATTCCTCATTTCCCAGGAAACCAAGAAGTCTTAAATGAAGTTGAATTTTAGTGTAAGACTCACCCAGGTTGGAACACAGATATATCAAATGCAAGGACATTTAAAGAACTATCTGTTAATGTCCAAAATTATATCCATTTTCTTGAAAAAGAGCTTCAAATTCCAGTTAAATGGATTGGTGTAGGTAAATCCAGAGAGTCTACAATTCAATTCCTTTAAGGATTTCCAGTGACACAAGAAACACTCCTTGAGGCAGGGAGTGGGGAGGGAGGAGGACTTTTGTAAATATTTCATTTATGGTCTGCGAATTTCAGGAATAAAGACATTGAAGTGAGTTTTAAGCCCCTCGAGAGTTTCTAGTCATTTAAGATGGCTGGCTGGTATGGAGAGAAACTGGCATGTTCCAACGTCAGTCACCTTCACTGGCTGAATTGCCAAGTCACATGTTGTTCCTGCTGTTCACGGTGCCACGTTTTCTTTTGGTGTCTGAAAATAGCATGACCCATGTTGCTTGAAATCTAAAATAGAATTCCTATCAGTTTTTCTTCATCATTGTCATTGTATGTTCTTAGGTTTTACCTCTGTAGAATGGTAAGGACAATTAATGCAGTTTTGCACAAATATTTGTTACATTCTGGTCATTCAGTTGTCATTACGATCTTTGCTATTATTAAAAAATGATGGTTCTGTAAACTTTTGTAATGCTATAAATTCTGTTTAACTTGTGAACTGTTTATTTTCTGCTGAGACTGCTGCAAATTTGAGCTTTGGCAAGGAAGGAAGGTTATATTCATGTATCCTTTAATTTGTATCAAACACAAAATTTATTTCTCTCTGTATGTTATTTAATACATTTAACATTAAATTAAAGGCTCAGAGAAAGTTATTCCCTAAAACAACAATCTCAATGTTAAAAAAAAAATTAGTTATTGAAAGTTCATTATGATAAATGGTGGATATTTTCCTTTAATTTCAGGCATTAACTCTGAGACGTACAGCTGTCCTTTTTTATCTTACCATTATTTCTAAATCCAGTGGATTGATTTTTCAACATTATGCCTGCGGTATGCCTACAAAATCATCTATAAGTGTCCAAATGAGCCCAAACTGTCATTCATAATTTTGATCATGCCTTTATTTTTTTTTCTTCTCTGGAAAAAAAGAGGTATTCTTTTGACAATCAGGCTTAACATACTGTTTTGTAGGTTATCCTTCAATGAATTATTTTAAATGTTTAAATTAGTTGCCACTTAAATTTAGGTTATTACACAATTATTTCCAGTAAAAAATAAATTAATAAATAATAATAATAAAAAGGTCAATACTCAGCTACATATTATTAAAAGTAGCTATTAAATTACATTTATTATATATTATATTAAAGCAGCTGTTAAAGTATTCAGAACTATTCATTCCTCAAAAATTATGATTTTACCATAGAATTCAGTAAACCAACCACTACACATAACAGTGAAAGACTGTAAGAGAGTCAACAGATGATGCCCATTCATGTGTTGGAGGAAGATGGGGGGTGAGCAGGAGGGGGAGAGAGCATGTAACCCTAAAACATACATCTAGAAGAAGGTGCTCAGATTTTTTTCCTAATTATCCCCATGTTTAAAAAAATAAAAGTTTCATTTACACTTAAGCCTGACGATTTCAGTTAGTTTAACTGCAGTTAAGATGAGCTGAATTTTATAGAAGAGAATATAGATTCTACTATATCTAATATAGTATAGATTATACTGGTTGTATATGAACATCTATGGAAATACTACTGTGAGCAGGGTACCCAACCGAGCAGGTTGATAGCCAAATGGCAGTTCAAACTAATTCTGGTTCCATTTCCTAGAAAAATGGCACCACCTGCTGGCTGGGCAAAGGCAGAATTCATAGGCCTGACCTGTCTCTTTTACAGGTCAGTGAAATCTGTTCGGTACTGCAAAGCTTTCAGGATTCATCTCGGGAAAGAGATCAGAGTACATTCATTGATGCTTATCACTTGGGCAGAAAAGACAGATAAACTCTTGCATTTCAACACCTTACAATTTTAGATGAGCTGCTCAAAAGTCTGCTTCTTGCTTTTTAGAGGAGAATGGCCATGTGAGCCAAGCTATCAAGGGTCACGTGACCAGAGTAGACCACTCTTTTACCACCTCACCACTGCACACTCCCATCATTTATTGAACAAGATTCTAATATCTCTGCTCTCAGATTTGCTTTGTTTTTGTAGAAACATCCAATAAGTTCAACAGAAGGATATATTTGTTATGTCCCCAAGGAGGAGACAGCCAAGATTTCAGATCTTCAAGTGGCCTCAATACAACCACAGATTTAAGAGGGTGAGGTGCCCAGAACAGACACACATATTCTGGACAAATGAAGATGTGTGCATTTCCCTCTGGTTTCTGAACCTGGTGGGCTATACGAAACCCAAGAAATTAAAAATGCCTCTTTTTTTTTTTTTTAAGACATCCTTTCTCTTAAGCCCTAGACTGGTTCTCTCCTGACATTCCCTGAGTGGCAAAAGGCTCCCTAAGAAAAATTACTTCAACACTGTTATGGGCCGAATTGTGTCCTCCAAAATCCCTATGTTGTAGTCCTACTTCTAGAATCTCCAACTGACTGTGTTTGAAGATGTGGTCCTTAAAGAGGTAACTGAGGTGAAATGAGCTCATTAGGGTAGGCCCAAATCTAATGCGACTAGTGTCCTTGAAAGGAGAGTAGTTTAGGACACACTCACACAGAAATAAGGCCATGTGAAGACGGGAGAGTGGCCATCATCTACAAGCCAAGGCGAGAGGCCTCAGAAGAAACCAATCCCACTGATGCCTTGATCACAGACACCTTGCAGCCTCCAGAATTGTGAAAAAAGAAATTTCTGTTATTTTAGCCACCCAGTCTGTGGTACTTTGTTATGGCAGCCCTAGCAAAAATACAATCCTATCTTGATTCAGCAGCTGAGGGAAAGGAAAGCGAGTGAAGTAACAGGAAGTGATCCCAAACAGCAGCACGACACAGAAAGAGGGAGGTCTTCCTCGCTACCACCCAAGCTCCAACCACTATGGCTCATGGCGAGTTTCTAAGGGCCCCATTATGTCTTTGCCCCATGTCAGAGCTCCTCTTCCGTGGAACAGAAATAAGATTAGGAAGCTGTGAGCTTCACCTGGGGATTAGAGAATGTAGCCAGCAATTAAATGTTATTGCCCTGGACATAACAAGTAGCGAAAAATGTGTTGCTGAACAATATGTAGGCTGTGAACAGGAAAAGGGAATCTCTTTCCTTTTGAGTTAATTGCAATAATTCCTCTTCTCTAATTGCAAAAGCACAACATTTTTATTGTAGAAAATATAAAAGAGATAAGATATAAAGAAGAGAAGTCATCTGTACTTCTCACTCGGAGACACCTATTTACTGTTTTAATGTTTCATTCCAGTCATTTTTCCATGCATATGTTTAACCAAATGAGATCCACATACGGAGTTTTATATTTTGCTTTCCCCCTTATCATATTGATAAAAATGCTCTCATTTCATTAAATATCATTCTCTTCCCCATTTTCTTGGGACTTGTGTGAACCTTAGCCATGAGGCCAGTGACTCACTTCCAAGAGGGGGCTCCCAGCTTCACGTGACCACCACCAGCCCACCAGTGAAAACGGTCTACTCGGAGTCACTGAGGCAAGGAACATTCACTGACCAGCCCCCTCTCACTTGTAGGTGACACACGGTCTGCTGGAGTCAACATGAGTGGCCGCGGTAATGACAATGGTTACACAAACACAAAGAACGTCCCCTCTTCATTCAAGTGGCTAGAGACTGAAGTCATTAAACAGAGGCTCTGGGGCTCTCTATTTAACTCTCTTTGCTGATGACCTACTTTGCCTGGGTAAACTTTCACACCCCTTGAATGCAAATTCATCCTACCTTTGACACCAGAGCAATGTGGAAGCAAGTTCACGTCTCTCTTTCAGTTCCTTTGGTCTCTGAGGAATCTCCCTGTGCTTCTGTCTCAGTGTTTATACCCGTATCTCTGCCACAGGTGGAAACTATCTGCTGTTGCCCTTTTTCCCATCCACCTTATCTATACAACTCATTAAATAACATAGAGACCAACACCAACCACCTTTACACACACATGACCATACACAGCTAGCTTTACTTCCCTTCTGAACTCACAGGAGCCTCAGGAGTTTCTTTCCCCCGACTCCCCACTTGAAGGGACTCTGCTGCAGTAAACTCAATTAACTTCTCTAAATTTTAAAAATAAGAGAACGCAGAGGCACAGAAGAAAAATGACTTACCCAAGGCCACACAACTAATACAGGGATGAACCAGAATTTGAACCCAGACATCCTTGCTCCAGAGTCTGTGTGCTTCATGGGTATATTTTACTACTAACAATGACTAATATTTCTTGAGGATGTACTCTGTGCCAGATGTTGTGCTAATCCGAATCTCGTAACAATGCTGGGAGGTAAGTATCGGTATAAGCTCCATCTTATAGTCGAGGAAACTGGATGTACTACAGTCACTACACTTTACCTCGCCAATCATCTGCTTTCCTGGCTATGTGATAGAGGGTTATTTGTTTTGTTTTCATTTTTTGAAACTTATTTTTAAATATTTGTTTTTAGCTACAATAACATTCACTTTTGGGGATGTAATGTCCTGTTGATGAGTGCAAAGAGGCAGGCATCCACCACCATGATCGATATACAGAAAAATTCCATCAACCCTAAAATTCCCCCTCGGGTTGCTCCTTTGTAATCAAACATTCCTCAGTCCCATCCTCTGATGACCTGTGACCTGCTTTCTGGCCTTGTCATTTCGTCCTAAAACAGCCCAGCCTGCTCCATATCACACCCTTCTCTGCATTTTAATGTGGTTATGTTTATAGACTTCATAATATTGAACTACCATGCACATTTAGATTAAATGTCCTTGGTTATGGTGTATTTTCTCCTAGTGCACTGCTGGAATCCATTTGCTGGTATTTTATTAGGATTTTGCATCAATAATTATAAGTGAGGCTAGTCTGTGGTGTCCTTTCTTGAGCTATCTTGGTCAGGTTTTAGATCAGTGTCATACAAGCCTAATAAAATAACAGAGTTGCTTCCTTTTTTCTCTGTGGTATAGACTAATTAAAATGACATCAGATACAGGGCGTCTGGGTGACTCAGTCAGTTGGGTGTCAGACTCTTGATTTCAGCTCGGGTCATGATCTCAGGGTCGTGAGATCGAGCCCCATGTGGGGCTCCACACTTAGCACAGAGTTTGCTTGAGATCCTCTCCCTATCGCCTTCCCCTGCTCAAGCTCTCTTGGGTGCTCTCCCTCTCTCTCTAAAATAAATAATTCTTTAAAAAAATTAACATCAGATTCATCTTTTCCAGAGAGGCTTGTCGAGGACCTTTTCGACAGGTAAAACAGGGTTTCTGACACAAGATGCAGACATAGGTCATCTCTGCCCCCGCACACAGCCCTCCCTTCATTTCCACCCCTCACTTTATTTTCCTCACTCACCTCAGCCCTTCTTTCTGCTCCTCAGATTCTCCTCAAGAGCCTGTTTTCAAACTTGCCTTTTCAGTACTTCCCACATTTCACCAGAAAAATGCCAGTTATAGCATATTTAAATTTCTCATTTGCATATGTCACATTACCAAGTTCATTTGAAATTATAAAACTTTTCACCAAATTAGTTCAGTTTTTTGTTGTTGTTGTTGTTGTTTTAAGACCCAGAGAGCAGGGGGAGGGGCATAGGGAGAGGGAGAAAGGCAATCTCAAGTAGATGGACCCCAACATGGGGCTCGATTTCCATGACTCTGAACTCATGACCTGAGCTGAAACCAAGAATTGGACACTTAATCAACTGAGCCCATCCAGGTGCCCCAGATTAATTATTTCAATACAATATTTTGTAGTGGGAGTAAGGTGGCCAAGGGGTATAAAAGCCTAGTGTTTCCCAGCATGCCACGGCCAACCTAATTCCACTCTCCGGTTTGTTCGCTCCATATTATGAAGAGAGGAATTGGGGAGCAAATATAAGACTATACGGATCTCATGCAACAGCAGTTATGGTCACAGAAGCAAAAGTGAATGGAGAGGGGCGCCTGGGTGGCTCAGTCGTTAAGCATCTGCCTTCGGCCCGGGTCAGATCCCAGGGACCTGGGATCGAGCCCCGCATCGGGCTCTCTGCTCTGCAGGAAGCCTGCTACCATTCCCTCTGCTTGTGTTCCCTCTCTCGCTATGTTTCTCTCTGTCAAATAAATAAAATCTTTAAAAAAAAAAAAAAAAAAGTGAATGGAGAACAGAGATAATTCTCTGACTGAAAGTGCAGGGATGGACGATGCAGGGAATTTCATGGCATGAAATGTCCATTTAACTGTGTTTACACAGATCTGGCTTCAGAGTGAAATCAGCTGCTTTTAAGACCTCAAGGCTATTTTCAGATAATGGTATGTTATAAGATATTACGTTTTTGACAATTCTATAAACTGTATTTTGGATGACTCAATCTAACTTTGTTTTTGCCTTGGAAAGAAAACTCTGAAGAGACCCTTTAACACTTTGGGTTGTTTTGTTTTGTTTACAATTCTTCTTTAGGGTAACAAGCACTAAAAGGTTCATTTAAATAAATTTTGAATGAGAATCTATTTTATTTGCTCATAAGACTACACAGAGATTTGTTTATACTCCTTTTATATTAAAGAAAGAAAACTACAACGTCGCCTCATCAGAGAAGTGAGTTTGAAAAAATGATACCAGGAGTCATAAGTCACTTTAAAAGTTGCCCCACCACAGGACTTGCTGTGCTCTGGAACAGTGCGGCCACTGTGCCAAGGACAGCACGTCTCACGGAGGCTTCAGGATGTGGGCCGAGCTCTGCAATTCATTTGTTGACTCCTGCTCCCTCTGCTGGCTCCACAGCTCAGTGACTGGCCTGAAACCATGTGTCTCAGGTCCAGAATGGGCCTCAGGAAACAGCAGGAACTAATAACTAGCACTGGTCAGCCAGAGAAAGACGAATACCATAGGATTTCACTCATGTGGAAATTAAGAAACAAAACAGATGAACATCGGGGAAGGAAGGGAAAAATAAAATAAGACAAAATGAGAGAGGGAGACAAGCCACAAGAGACTCTTAACTCTAGGGAACACACACTGAGAGTTGCCGGAAGGGAGGTGGGGGGAATGGGGTAACCGGGTGACGGGGCATTAAGGAGGGCACGTGTGATGAGCACTGGGTGTGATATGCAACTGATGAATCCATAAACTCTACCTCTGAAACCAGTAATACACTATATGTCAATTAATAGTTTAAAAAAAAATACAAATGGGCATACTGAGCCCTAATGGGTGACAGATTTTGTTCAAATCCACAAAGCCAGCGACAGGGTTTATGCTGTGATCACAGGCTATCCACAATGCCACACGGCCCTCACAACTGCAAAATAGTCATAGCTCTTCAGATAGTCTAGCATTTAGTGAAAATCCTAACCTATGAGTTGACCCATGTTGAAAAAATAAAAACATATCTCAAGGTGCATATATTATTAATTTATGAGGTGTGCATAATGGTTGACATTTTAGCAGAGTTAACAGAAAGGTTTTTTTAAACAGAAAAAAAAAGTTCTGATAGTAGTGATACATATAATAAAAATAATAACTCTCCAAAACATTATGTTGAGCAAAACAACCCAGATGGAAAATTTTTAAGAAATTTTCTTAAAATTTAAGAAATTTTATGGGAAAATTTAAGATCCCATAAAAGTTCTATTTCCAGAAGAGGTGCATCAATGATGACAGTAATCAAACAGTTTGGTTACCTGGAGCAGAAAAAACTTCAAACAGACATGAGCAAACTCTTTGGGGTGATGGAAATGTTCTATATCTTGATTGTACCGCTGGTTACACAGTCACACGTTTGTCAAAACTCACTGAATTATACATTTTAAGTGAGTGCATTTTTATTGTAAATTATATGTCAATAAAGTTGACTTACAAAAAAATTCTTAGGGTGCCTGTGTGGCTCAGCCGGTTAAACGTCAGACTCTTGATTTTGGCTCAGGTCATGATCTCTAGGTTGTGGGACCAAACCTCATATCAGGCTCCATGCTGAGTGTGGAACCTGCTTGAGGATTTTCTCCCTCCTCTCGCTATGCCCCCATCATACCCTCTCTATTAAAAAAAAAAAATTCTGTACTAGTTAAATCATAAAATGTAATCTGTTCTTTCAGTCTAAATATACTCAGACCCATTTTTTAAAATTAAGGGAAAAGAATAGATACCATCTTAATAATTTAGCCACAAACCTTTATTTCCTTTAAAGAACAAAAATCTAGGGACGCCTGAGGGGCTCAATTGGTTAAGCGTCTGCCTTCAGCTCAGGTCACGAATCCCAGCCTGCTGGGATCAAGTCCCACGTCAGGCTCCCTGCTCACTGGGGAGTCTGTTTCTCCCTCTGCCTGCTGCTCCCCCTGCTTGTGTGCGCTTTTCCTCTCTGACAAACAAATAAAATCTTTAAAAATAGATAAATAGGTCGCCTCGGTGGCTCAGTGGGTTAAAGCCTCTGCCTTCAGCTCAAGTCATGATGTCAGGGTCCTGGGATCAAGCCCCGCATCGGGCTCTCTGCTCAGCAGGGAGCCTGCTTCTCCCCTCTCTCTCTGCCTGCCTCTCTGCCTACGTGTGATCTCTCTCCTCTCTGTCAAATAAATAAATAAGATCTTTACAAAAAATTAGATAGATAGATGGATAGATAGATAAATAAATAAATAAATAAATAAATAAATAAATAAATAAATAAATAAAACAAAAATCTTCATCCAAAAGGCAGGGAGGGTTAGAGAGAGGAATCACTGTCTCTACACGCTCTGGTAGAAGAGAATCAGGTGCCAAAGCTAGCACGCTGACAGGTGGAGGAAAACTATGATACGAGTTAAGCACTGGATGAGAAAGTCTTCCTCGTCTCAAGCCCTCCTATCTTGGTGGCACTTGTTCATGCACGAGCCAAAGGCCTGCATGCATGTGGCAGAGGCAAGAGCAGGACAGCAAACGCGCTGGAGTGCCCAGGCCCTCGTGGAGGCGTGTGCCCTGGCCTGGGTACTCAGCTGGTGGATGGTACAGATTCAAAGCTTCTTCTCTGCTGCAGACAACCTGAAGGAGCCCCACTCTCTCTGGGCAACAGCAGCTACATTGCACAGTGACCCTGCTTTCATCTGCCACTCTTCCGAAGCAGCTTCCCATGACTATTACTTTATGGTACCAGGTCTTATGCATAGTGAATTAGGAGTTAGATGGGAAAAGTTGTTCTGAATTCTGCCATCAAATTAGCTTGCAAGAAAGTGAACTAAACAAGTGTTCCCTGTTCTATCTATCTCCCCAAGAGAGGGATATTTTATATTTCCCAATTTTATTTGACCTCGATGTCACTGGTAGGAGACATTGCTTTGGGCATGACCCAATCCAGAGAATGCTAGGTCATCTGAGACAGCTAAGAATGTGGTGGTAGCAACAGAGAGTGCACTCACAAGGTGGTAAATAAACTAAGAATAACACATGCTATGCTTTAGGCACTGTTATGAGCTCTTTATCTCATTTAACCCTCGTATCAACCCTATTGTTGTGGAAGTACTATTATTCCCCCCATTTTACACTTGAAATGGAGGCAGAGAGAAGTTCAGCAGCTTGACCAACATTATAGAATTAGTGAAGGTCAAAACAGAAAAGCAAACTCAGTCTGTCTGACCCCAGAGCTCCTGCATTTAACAATCATGTTATAGTCCTCTCAGCAGAAGAAGGAAATAAAGGGGTGGGCACTTTAGACCTTCTCTACTTAAAGTGTGGTCCATGGGTCAGCAGCATCGCCATCAACTGGGAACTTGTCAACAATACGCAGCCACAGGCCCCACTTGGGACCTACTAAATTAGAATTTGCTTTTTAAGAGGTCTTCAGGTGATTCATTAAAATTTGATATGCATGGCTCTAAAAAAGAAAGCCTTAGGTATTTCTTGTTTTGGTTTGCTTTTGTTTTAGTTCCAGATTCATTTGAGAATTTGATGAAAGTTATGGATCCTGAGCATAACGTGCATAGGATTTCAAAGAGCTCATGGACTCATGCTTACAAAACCCTGCTATGGAGGCTTTGAAAATGCTGGTACCATTCCTTTATGCTTTCCATGCATTATTACATTTAATCTTTATAAACCACTACTGATAACAAAAACTTGAAGAGCTTAACTTGCCTAGATCAGAGCTAGGAAGTGGTGATGCCAGGGTCAAATCTGGACATTCTGTTGCCATTACTGAATGTAATGAGTAAGCTGCCTCGGTGTAACTCAGCCACAGTGATTCTGAGGCACATCCCAACAGAACTTGCCCTCTTTGACAAGATCTTCTCCATCTAAAGTACAGTTCTGAAAGAAAGCACCGATAGGGTGAAGAAGAAAGGGACACTGCCTAGAAGAAGGAGGCTGGCCAGATGGACCTAGCAATCTATGGATGGTGCATGTCCACCCAGATGCCCCTGGCATATCTTCCTGACATATTTCCAACCTGCAGAGCCTCAGGTGACATGCCAATCCATGATCTGTGCCTACTGCACTACTGTACTCTAAGCCAGGGTTGACAGATTCAATGTCATGGGCCAACTGATTAACTGGTAGTAGCTTCAAGTGTTCAACACTTGAAAACTGACTTGATTAGTGACTGATATGTACCTTAAACACTTTCTTTTCAATTAAAACACTTAAATCTATGTGTATTAACCAATTTTGGATGTAGGGCTATCTTTTTTGCTTCTGGGTTCACTCTTTGGAGCTCACCATGGATTTTTTTTTTCTCATATTGCACTATTGCTTAAAGATTGTTCCAAAGCAATCAGAAGATTTTTGACTGATTTTTTCCCTCCAGTTACAAATGACTTCCCCACACCTAATCCAAAAGTTAAAATTTTATGGAAAATTCATCCCTATAGTCTTTCAAAGCATTTGACTTAGTTTGCAGAATAACAAGTCTTTTCTTTCCTCCGTAAAGGTTAACAAACCACATAATATTTCATTAAATTATACAATTACTGTAACAAGTGCGGTTGGTACAGAGAGATTTGGGGAAAAAGCACAACTGTTTACTGGACAGGATGCTACTCAACCAGCTATAGGGAGTGTGCATGGATTTATCTTACAGAGAACTGGAGAGCATTAGTTACTGTGATGGGTTGAGCCAGTGATAGCCTGTTAGAAGTCTCTGTTATGCTACCCTGAGACCTCCCTATTGGCATTCAATTAAACAGGACTCTCTACTTACCAGAATTTCCAACATATGATCTCCATAATGATGGCCACTGGTCATCAAAGATCCTGTTATAACTTAGAGGGGGTCTGGGTGGCTCAGTCGGTTGAGTGACCAACTGTTGGCTTCAATTCAGGTCATAATCTAATGGGCAGTGGCAGTGAACCCTGTGTTAGGCTCCATGTTCAGTGGAGAGTCTGCTTGGAGATTCTCTCTCTCTGCCTCCCTCCCACCCCACCACTCACCCTCCTCCCTCAAATAAATAAATCTTTTTTTAAAAAAAGATCCTGATGTAATTTTGAATTATAAAATGAAGGGAGACCAAAAATTAAAGTATGTTTGGGAACTTCTTGTTGATTCAGTTTTTTTTTTTCATCTTTTGACATTAGTTTATGCTATCCTGTAATTTAGGAATCCTTGTAATCCAGCTTTAATCATTTCTGGAACAAGGAGAGGTTAAAAATATACATAAAATAAGTTCATTATCTCTATATTGTTTAAATAATTTTACTGAACTCAATATCCTGAAGAAAGAACTTCTCTTAGCCTCTATTAACAGAAACCAAAGATAATAGTGGACAGTCTAGAGCTGGAAGGGCCACTCCATGGTCATCTAGAGCATAGGCTCCTTCTGCTTCAACAACCTAACTGTGATTTCCATCCTCATGTTTGCCTCACGGTCCCACGATGGCTGCTACAACTCCACCTAGCAATCTAGGCAGGATGAAGAGAAAAAGAAAAGAAATGACACAAAGGCTGTGCTTTCTAGCCAACCCTGCACCTTCAGAAAAAGGTCCTTGGAAAGTCCCATCTAGTGACCTCTGCATACTTATTATTTGTGCCCTTGTCTACCTGTGAATAAAATAACATTTTACAGCTAGGCACGTGGCCAGATCCAAAAACTACTGAGGAAGAAAGAAAGAACAGATATTGAATAGACAATCAATAGTGCTTCCCATAAAATATAGTCCTCACTATAATCAGGACATTCTAAAAACCTGATTATATGATAAACAACTTATGTCCTGATTCGTCCAGAGAAGAGGGAATTTACTGTATGTTGTTTTGCATTTACTGATCTCCTACTTTAGAAAAGTTGCTACAAATACACTTTCCGTGCCATGTAGAATATTTATGTTATTCACTCTCTGTATCCATTTCGACCCACACACCATGCAGGATATTAGTCTTGGGTGCCATCTCCAATGCACGTGGATGCTGCCACCATGAGCAGACTGCCACTTCTACAAAGTACATATTGTGCACTCTTAATTCTGTGGTTGTGAGCTTTTAGAAGTCAAGCCCGTCTCCCCAGTTTTTGCCAATCAGTTGCATGAGAGAGCACTAGATGCTCTAGCCTGGTAGCAAAAAGTAGCCGACTGGACCATTCAAGGTGGTCTGCCTCCACTTTCTCTTTTCTAATCTTTAAGGAAGCCAATACTTATTTTAGGGGTGCAATAAGATCTCTTCTTCAGTATCCAATTCACTTTTGCTACATTGTTTCTTAGACTCATTTGGAAATACAATTCACCAAACATTATATAAGCCCTGACTTTGGCGCAGGGAGCTGCCCTAAAGGAGGTCATGCCTAGCAAAGGAGATGAGATGCACAACACTGATCAAGGTGTAAAAAAAAGGCCTGGAGAAATTTTAGAGGAATGTCTATGGCTTCCTTAATTCTACTACCTTAATGCTTGAACAAGCCCCAACCCACAGGCACATTCCTTCCCTGTAGCTGGCCCAGACACTTCACTTAGCTTTGCCTTCATGAGGAAGACACTGGATTGTCTCACACTCTCTTTTTGGGTATCAAAGTGCAGTCCATCCAGCATCTCCAACCATAATCCTTTAGGAGAGTTTTAATCAATTCCTTCTACTTTCTTTGTCTCTAATGCTTGCTTCTCTCAGATGCCCAATTGCCTGGCATTGTCACTAATGACAATTACTGAGGGTCCTACCCTCAGGAGGACCAGTTGAGATCATTTTAGCTTCTGTTGGGCCAGAACCGTAGTCACCACCACCAATCCCAACCACTTAGCAACCACTGGTACCCTTTGATGCCATGGCTTACGCTCCCAAGTTGACAGCCTGATGGATTCAGAAACTCACATGAGCCCCAATCTAGCACCACTCTTTCAGGTATCACTTTCATATTAGGTTAGGTGCCTATACCTCCCCAACCCCACATGTCCTAGCATCCAAACTTCCTATGGTGGGGAAATGCCCTTTCTCTCACATTCCTGGTTATAGGAATTGCACCCTCCCAATGTATAAGCAAATTGCCTCAGGTCATGCAATCTTAATTCCCAGTGAACATAGTAGGGCAAGAATTCCGGGTTACTGATACACAAATAAATTAAAATGCAGTATAAACTACTTAATAACAGATATGTACAAGGAAGATAATATAATACACATATTCTGGCAGTAAGAATGTCCAGCAATACATATATAATTTGTTTCTTTTTTTTACCTAGAATACATTCTTTCTAGCAGATGCAGTACAAAAAAGGACCACATGTACCCCAATGTTCATAGCAGCAATGGCCACAAT
>CM053615.1:13475752-13478252 GCA_028646535.1 Procyon lotor
CAAGATTTCATTCTTTTTGATGACTAAGTAATACTCCCTGAATATATATACCATATCTTCTTTATTCACTCATCAGTCAGTGGACATCTGGGCTCTATCCATAGTTTGGCTATTGTTGATAATGCTGCTATAAACATCAGGATGCATGTATTCCTTTGAATCTATATTTTTGGGTCCTTTGGGTAAATACCTAGCAGCAGATTGCATTTTTTTTTTTAGATTTTATTTTTTTATTTGGCACAGAGAGAGATCACAGTGGGCAGAGAGGCAAACAGAGAGAGAGGGAGAAGCAGGCTCCCCGCTGAGCAGAGAGCCCTATGTGGGGCCCGATCCCAGGACCCTGAGATCATGACCCGAGCCGAAATCAGAGGCTTTAACCCATTGAGCCCCCCAGGCGCCCCCAGATTGCATTTTTTTTAAGGCTGGTTTTTCTTCACAGCTGGTTTAGAAAGCATTGATTTGACTGGGCTAAGTACTGTGGCAAATAAAAATATGGGTAAGAAATGGTCCCTGCTTTCATAAAGTTTACATATGAATAAGAAACTCGAGTGTGATGATTGTACAATGAATCACAAACAGCATATTCTAGAAGCTTCGAGGAGATGATTCCAAGCAGAAGAGATAGGACAAGGTTTTGCAGAGGAAACTGTTGGGCCAGACCTCTCCTGAAGGGTGGGTAGGTTTGTTAGAAGTAGAGGGCTCTGTCTCCTTCAGACAGACAGTTATGTATTAGGAAAAGCATGCAAGTGACCTCATTTGGTGACAGCAAAAGGAATGTAATAAATCTAGAAGGGTAGACCAGGGACTCAGTTGGGGAAGCCCTTTCAAATGCCAAGCAGTTTGTGCTTGAAGGGGGTCAGTTTCAAGCTGCTATGGAAATTTTTTGAGCAGAGAAATGGTGTTCTCAAAGCTGTGCTCCCAGCTGATGAATTCAATGAGAGAAAGACTGGGGATTCGGTGAGGAAGAACACTCCAGACTCTTCAGATGACAGGATGGACCTAAGACATCTCAAGAGCACGTACATCAAAATTTGAAAAGGTGCATTTTCACCTTTCCAAATACAAAGGAGTGGTCAGTAAGCCCCAATACAACAGCAACCCACCCCATAAAACATCTGAGTAAGAAATGGTAGACTAACATTTTTTTTTTAAAGATTTTATTTATTTATTTGACAGAGAGATCACAAGCAGGCTGAGACAGAGGGAAGTAGGCTCCCTGCTGAGCAGAGAGCCCAATGTGGGGCTCGATCCCAGGACCCTGGGATCATGACCCGAGCCTAAGGCAGAGGCTTTAACCCACTGGAGCCACCCAGGCGCCCCGGTAGACTAACATTTGTTAAGCATTCACTGTGCACATTTTAGGACCAGTATTTTTTGTAATCCTCAAAACAACACTAAATGTGAGGTTCTATTATTATCCTCTTTTTTCTCATATGAGAGATAGGAGGCTAGGGGGCACCTGGGTGGCTCAATCATTAAGCGTCTGCCTTCGGCTGAGGTCATGAACCCAAGGGTCCTGGGATCGAGCCCCACATCAGGTGCCCTGCACGGTGGGGGCTTGCTTCTCCCTCTCCCACTCTCCCTGCTTGTGTTTCCTCTCTCGCTGTGTCTCTTTCTGTCAAATAAATAAATAAAATATTTAAAAAAGAAAAAAAAAGAAAGAAGGCTAGAAAGGTTAAGTACCATGTCCTAGGTAAGCAAGTAAGCAATAAGAGCTTGAAATTAAACTACAGCAATCTGAGGCCAAAGTCCATTTCAGCAGTACTGGATGAACCCAAAAAGTAAACACTCAGACACACTTAGATCTTTAGTTCTTAGATGAAAGAACTAAAATCTATACCAGCCATGCACCTGACCATTAAGAAGCCCATTCTTTGTGAAGGTCTGGGATCTTGTCATTGTTGTTGTTTTTTTAATCAGAAAGATGAAGTTAATTGGGACTAATAGGAAGATGATTTTTCTTTAGTAAAGAGCTGATGCTATTTTTATGTCTATGAACACTTGAATATTCTTGCTTTGCAAAAAGACCAGCCAGGGTACAGAAGCAAATGTGTTCTTGTCAGTACAATGAGGTTAATACAGAACAGCCCATCCACAGATGGAGAATGAATTATAACAGCAAATCTGCCTTCAAAGATCTGGGAGTGAAAGGGTGAAAAGCAAACACAATAAAATGTTATTTATTTGCCTAGCTGGAAAGGAGACGCTGATGGAAAAACATCACACTACAATATAGCACTGATTCCTTAGAAAAGTGGGCTAACTTGAGGGCACTGTTCTTATCTTGGAAAGGATTCTAATTCAAGGGTCCTCCCCAAAAAATACAACTATATAGGTGTTGTACGAAGGGGGAAAAAAAACTTTCATTGAACTAGTTCATGTGATTGAGGGAGAAATTCCAACAGAGGCCCTCCTCCTTGGACACCCAAGTTAACAACTTCCTGACGCATTACCGCTCCCAATGCCAGCGCCCAAGAAGCTAAAAGGAGAGCAGCATCCA
>CM053615.1:13483252-13495201 GCA_028646535.1 Procyon lotor
GAACATCTTGGGGTGAGCCCCCCGACACACACACACCACCTATAGAAGTCAACCTCAAACCTCAGCTCCTTGGGGGCGCCGGGCGCTCGAAGGCGCTGTTTCAACTCCTGCATATTTACAGGGAAGAAAAGAAAACCCAAAGCGAGAAACGACGCCTCCAGGGTCATCCAGCCAGCGATGCCAGGGTTGGGACTGGAAAGCATGTGTCGCGTATACCGGGCGGACCTCTTCCCACCCTCTCCAAGCTCACATTAGAGGCTGAAGCTTGGAAAGGTATGGGGGGGGCGGAGGGGGGCAGGCAAGAGGCCGGATGGAGTGACAGTAAAGATGCTTGGAAGAATCCCAAAAGTAACTAACCCAGGCAACTTTCCCCATGTCAAAGGTCAGTGAATAAACACAGAACCCATGAAAACTGGGATGTGCACAAGAACCTTTACCTTCTTCCTAGTTCTGCACGTCGTCCTAGCCCCGTCGACGACCTGCGCTCCTCCCCACGCTCGGCACAGCTGTCAGCGGAAGCTTTGGGACCGCTTGGCCTAGATCCAGGCTGAGGAGTGCGAGGGCCCTTCCGCGGCTTGGGGGGGTGGTGGTTGGAGGGGAGACAGAGGAGAGAGGATGAATAAATAGTCGCTCCTAAAGTTCCACATCTTTTTCTGGCAAATTTTTATTCCCCTCCATAGAGCCAATTAAATGCAATAAAACCTTGCATGGAGTCCCTCTTCCTAGCAAAGCGTCGCCAACAATTGCCTAAGGGGTAAACCAAATACGCCTGAGATAATTACACTAAGCCCGGGGCAACGATTTGCCTGCCAGGGTCCTCAGCGCCAGCCAATATTTGGATAGTGTAAGGGTTGTTTAAAAAAAAAAAAATTACTCGCAGAAACTTGAAACCGACTGGTTGGTGCCAGGATGGTTACATGATCTGTTTTCTTTGAACGGGGGTCTGCAGGCAGCTGGAGCGCGCGCGTACCGCCCCCGCCGCTGATGCTGCGCGCCTGCAAAACTTGCCGGAATTCAATCAACCCCGCGGGAAGGAGCGGGCAGCGAGGGAGAGCGCCCCCCCACCCCCCAGCGGCGGCCCAAGCTCGCCCGCGGGGCCCTGCGCCTCACCGAGAATCCCCCAGAATACCGTGCGGCGGCGCCAGCGGCGGCAGCAGCCTGCCCCTCTCCAAAATGGACACGCGTCCCGCGCTCCTCGTCCGCGCTCAGCGCTGCAACTGCAGCTGGGCTGCCGCGGCCAGCTGGGGCCTCGGCGTCGGGGAGCATTGGTGGGGAGCATTGTCTCCCCTTGCCCAGGCCACCCGCAACGCGAAAGTTCGAGGCGCTTCTCTCCACCTTGGCCGCTCTTATGTGGCCCATGTGGCGCAGAGCCACTCAGCCGGCTGAACGCAGTTGGCTCGCCCAAGCCGGAGGCTCTGTCCACTCGGCTCGCGTCCCCAGGGCCGAGCTCGACGCGGCGGCCCGGGGCTGCGGTTAGCGACCAGCTCACGGCTGTAGTGTCGAGGTCAGGCGCGCTTAAGGCTTTCGGGGCGCGCCCCCGAAGGGTCCCTCCCCTCGCTCCGGCCGCCGACGCCGCGGAGCCCACTGGCCCGACGGGAACGTCCGCTCCCAAGGAGGAAGCGCTGCTTTTCCAGGAGCCGGCGCAGAACAGACTCTCACAAGGCGTCCACAAAAGACGCCTTTGCCCGCGCTGCGTTCGGGGCCAGAGCCTTAGATCACTTTGGGCACTCTGCATGCGGAGCCCCCACCAGCGGCCTTTGGGCGGCTCCTGGGCCCCGGAGAGGGCTGTTCTCGCACCACGTCGGGCAAGGGAGAAGGGGACACCCGCGCTTTAGCTGCCGCTTTAACTGTGGAATTCCTCCGCGGCTTCGTGAGCCCAGGAGGCCGGCTGCTTCTTGGCTCCCTAAACACACTCAGTGGACTAAAAATACGGCAGAAACATTGGTGGAAGTTCCCGGCACGGAGTGACGGCCAATGCATCTTCCTCTGAGATGATCTCTCCTTGGGACAGGCCGAAAGGCTGCTCTTTTCCCCGGGGGCTCTCTTGCACTCTTCACCTTAACGCCCATTCTAAAACGTCTGCTGTCCTCGTACAAACTGGGCAAAGAGCACTAGCCGGAAATCTAGCTCCCGACTAAAGAAGATTACCAATCTGCCCCACTCACCGCACTCCTGTGAAGAGGAAGGACCCGACAGGCAGACAGCCCCTCTCGTGGTCCTGCCCTCCGGCAGCTCACCAAAAGTCGGAAGCGAAAAGCACACGGTGTCGGCAAGGCTGAGGGTAAAAACAAGTCTCCCAAGCAGTTTGGGCCGACAGCCTTCTGCCTTCGGGTTTAGTGAGGGAAAAGAAGAAATTAAAAATCCAGGAAGACATAGTCCCTAGCTGCTCTTTTCTGCTCAAATGGCGGAACTGGAAGACACCCCTGAAATTTCCAACTTCAGATATCTCATTTTACTAATAATGAAACTGAGGCCCAGGGACAGGAAGAAGGTATATTTTCCCACTAAACTCTGCTTTTCCTCCCAGCCAAATGGCAAAGGCAGCCAAAACCCGAGTATAACTTCCCTGGGGTCAATGGGAATTGCCCAGGGGTAGCCGGATGCGGGCAGAGCAGAAACCTGTTTCCTGGGTCCCAGCCAGCACCGAGACCTCCTGGCTGCCTCTCATCCAGCTTTCTCTCACAGGTCGCACCAGGGCCCTGTGGATTGATCATTTTGACCTCCTATTTAATTACAATCAGCTCGCTTCCAAGACCAAGTTAGGACTCACCCAGGTGATGGGACCTGTGAGCTCCCAACTTCTGGCCCCAGCTCAGACGTCAGCACCCCAGAGGAATGCCTCACTCTGTCCCATCCACCCGTTCCTAAGAAGCGCGGTGGAGCCTCAATCCACCAAGCCCTTGCCATCTATCCTAATGTCCTGACTACTCTCTCTTCCTCCAGACCGCAGTCCTGGAACGCAAAGAGCCGTCTCCTGCCTCCATACACCTGGCGCCGACCACCGAGCCTGACATACAGTGGGTGCGCAAGAAAATCGCGATGAAGCTGGCATTTGACGAAAATGCCCTTGGCCCTTCTCCTCATTAAGTTTTCCTTCCAACCCTCTGGGCATTGGGGTTTCTTGCAGAGAAGAGGCCTTGAGACCACGGTGCCCCGAAATTGGCTCAGAGTGGCTTGTCTAGGAAGAAGGTAGCGTAAGGAGCCAGAAATTCGGAGCAGGTGGGGGGAGGCAGGAAAGTGAAAGGGCGGGGACAGGCGGGAGATGCAGGAGAGGAGAAAGAAAGCGGTGTTCTGTCCCCCCTCTACCAGGCGTCGCGACCCAGGCGGGGTGCAGCAGCGGGGACCGCACCCGGCGCTGCGCCCCTTCCGGCGAACAGCCTGAGCTCCCTGCCCCTCCCGGAGGACGGTGAATGCTGGGGGTGGGGGCGTCCAAAGTGTGGTGGCGGAGGGGGCGGGGGCGAGGCGCGGCGCCTTCGTGCCCCTTCTTCAGCTAGAGACGCGGCGGCGGCGGCGGCGGAGTCCCTCAG
The DNA here is from genome assembly GCA_028646535.1 of Procyon lotor. Lineage (NCBI taxonomy): Eukaryota > Metazoa > Chordata > Mammalia > Carnivora > Procyonidae > Procyon > Procyon lotor. The sequence continues at coordinate 13,486,780 of CM053615.1, forward strand.
TCTCGGTCATGTGATAGTCTCGAAGCGCGAGCTGCGGGGGTCTCCGGCGTCTCGGGGACCACTACAAAACGCAGCCAGGAGAGCGCGTCGCTGCCACAGCCGCCGCCGCCGCCGCCTCTCCAGCTCGAGAAGCGCCCCGGAGAGCGGCGGCAGCTGCGGCGCGGACGGCGGAGCGGGCCCAGGCCAGCCTCGCATCCTCCCCGCCTTCGCAGCCGCCCCCTCGGGTCCGCAGCGTGCGCCCCGCGTCCAGCGCCCTCGCCGCGCCGCTACTGCAGAAACCAAACTTTTCCCTCCGCAGAGGCCGCCTACAGCTCTCTCCCCCGCTCCGCCGCGAGCGGCCAGAGAACTGGGAGAAGCGGACTGCCAGGAGCTGAGCTTCCTTCTCCTTACCTCGCCGCTCTCCTCCAGGAAAACCACAACTCCCGGGCGGGCTGGCCGGGTGCTCGGCTGGGGGGCAGCCTCCGGGCGCTGCAAGTCTCGCCGCCCCGGCCTCCTGGAGCACGAGCGCCAACTCGGATTTAAAGGGCCAGAGTCCCGCCTGTCCTGTCCTTCTTCCCAGCGCTCTGGACCTGAGCTTCCCTCGGACCGAGAAAAAGCAAAGAGGAGGCCAGAAGAGAACGCGGCCCTGCAGACGTCTCCACCGCCAGCGCCCGCACTCTGTCTTTGACCACCTAGGGGAAGCCGCCGGGAGGGTGTGGCGGGGAAGCTGGCGCGCCCCTCCCGCCACTCTGCGCGCGGGTGGGCCACCGTCGGGCCAGAAGTTGCGAGCGGCGGAGAGAGCTGAGCTGGCCCGAGAGGGCAGCAGGCGCCGAGCCCCCCGAGCAGCTGGCAGAAGGCCGGAGAGAGACGGCGAGAGAGTCTGGGGACAGAGAGGGCGGGGTGGCGGGGCTGGGCGGGCGGAGTGGGGCTTAGTGGAGACAGCCAGGCCCCGGCAACCGGGTGCGGAGCGACACTGCCGTCCAGTGGGGGCCGGAGGGCGGTGGGGGCGCGGGGGGCGATGCCGCGGCCGGGGAAAAGCTCGTACAGCGACCAAAAGCCGCCCTACTCGTACATCTCGCTGACCGCCATGGCCATCCAGCACTCGGCCGAGAAGATGCTGCCGCTGAGCGACATCTACAAGTTCATCATGGAGCGCTTCCCTTACTACCGCGAGCACACGCAGCGTTGGCAGAACAGCCTGCGCCACAACCTCTCCTTCAACGACTGCTTCATCAAGATCCCGCGGCGGCCGGACCAGCCCGGCAAGGGCAGCTTCTGGGCGCTGCATCCCGACTGCGGCGACATGTTCGAGAACGGCAGCTTCCTGCGGCGCCGAAAGCGCTTCAAGGTGCTGCGCGCGGAACACACTCACCTGCACGCGGGAAGCACCAAGGGCGCGCCGGGCGCCGGGCCCGGAGGGCACCTTCACCCCCACCACCCGCACCATCCGCACCACCACCATCACCACCACCACCACGCGGCCGCGCACCACCACCACCACCACCACCCGCCCCAGCCGCCGCCGCCCCCGCCGCCGCCGCACATGGTGCATTATTTCCATCAGCAGCCTCCTCCCGCCCCGCAGCCGCCGCCGCACCTCTCGTCGCAGCCCCCGCAGCAGGCGCCCCAGCAATCGCAGCCTCAGCCGCCGTCCCACCCCGGCAAGATGCAGGAGGCGGCAGCGGTGGCAGCGGCGGCGGCAGCAGCGGCGGCTGCAGCCGTGGGTAGCGTGGGGCGCCTGTCGCAGTTCCCACCCTACGGGCTGGGCTCAGCGGCCGCGGCCGCCGCAGCAGCAGCGGCTTCCACGTCGGGCTTCAAGCACCCGTTCGCCATCGAGAACATCATCAGCCGGGACTACAAAGGCGTGCTGCAGGCCGGCGGACTGCCCTTGGCGTCCGTCATGCACCACCTGGGTTACCCTGTGCCCGGCCAGCTTGGCAACGTCGTCAGCTCCGTGTGGCCGCACGTGGGCGTTATGGATTCGGTGGCTGCGGCCGCCGCCGCCGCAGCGGCGGCGGGGGTCCCTGTGAGCCCGGAGTATGGGGCCTTCGGGGTGCCGGTCAAGGCCCTGTGCCATTCGGCAAGCCAGAGCCTGCCTGCGGTGCCGGTGCCCATCAAGCCCACACCCTCGTTGCCCCCGGTGGCCGCGCTGCCTCCGACGCTCACTGTCCCTGCGGCGGCGCAGCAGCAGCCGCCGGTGCCGTCCACCGTGTGCCCTGCGGCTGCGGCCTCGCCAGCAGCCTCCCTGCTGGAGCCCACCGCCCAGAGTGCGGCCGAGAGCAAGGGGAGCTCCCTGCACTCGGTGCTGGTGCACTCCTAGGGGACACGGCGAGCGGCGGAGACGGATGCGTGCGGGGACTCCCGGGCTTGGACAGTCCGGGAGCGAGAAGGCGCCCTGAGGCTGGGCAGGCCTGGCGAGCCTGTGCCTTTGCGGCAAAGGAAGGTCTTTGAACAGACAAACCCGAAAGCGGATTCTCCAATGGTCTGAATAAATATAACACTTCTGGTGTCTGTGTTTATACTATGTTGTACAATCAGATTAACGAAAGGCAATTTTCAGGTAAGAGTTTCTCTTGTAATTAATATTGTAAGTCAATAAGTTATGGGGGTGGGAGTGAAGGAGTTTGGGGAAGCCTCTTCGGCTGGCAAATTGGAAATGGATTTAGACCCTCATTCCTGGGAGCAGAAGCTGGCGGGGCTAAACCTCCCCGAGAGAAATCCGACAGACAATGACGCTTAAAACAGACCTCAGCCACCAAGTTTCTTACCCCGGGCAGCGGCCTCTCGTCAACATCCAAGACAAAACTGCTACTCACTAAGGAAATCTCGTTTTATTTAAGATGGAAAAGAGAGAGCATTTTCATATCGTTACCTTGCTGGTCAGTTAAATGGGCGAGGACACGGTATCATGAATAAAGTCACTGGGGGATGGGGAGGCAGCAGGAACTCCACGAAGGATCTTGGAAAACAGTTCAGTTTCTTGCTCTGACCCAGGGGTCGAGAAGGATAGAAGGAACAGCTAAAGCAATTAGTTTGCACAAAACAGAATGGCAGCGGCTTAAAGAGCAAAGCCCCAGATTCCAAAAGTAAAGTTCGGGGAAACACAACCAAAGAGAGACAATAAAGGCGGCTTTTTACCTGCAATTCGTTTGTGTATCAATCGGATGAGACCGTTAAGGAGCCCCAAAATAATGTTAATTCCCACGATCCGTTCCATTTGGGACTTTAAAGAAAAAAAAAATCACTTGCATCATGGGATTTTGTTCCTCTAATCATGAATGCAAGAAAAACCTGCCCCAGCACCCATCGGTATTGGTCTTAACGCTTACAGGAGCGTTTCTTGGCGGTTGCCTTTCAGCCTCCCGACAGATGTCAGAGGATAACCCCCGTCACTTCGGCGCGCCTTGGTCGCTTTGGTATTGCGAGTGCTGTTTGAGCGCCTACGACACTCAGGCGAATTCTTCACTTTCAGTCCGTGAATGGGAAAGAAACTTGCCGCTATTGCCCCTGCCCCCTTTTTAAGCCCCAGGAATAGCACTTTACTCGCAACAAACTTTTGGGAACGAAGGGGGGCGGGTAAGGAGGAGGCAGCTAGCTGCCCTTTGCCTCTGAATCACCTTGGGCTTGTGTCTGCGCCGCGTTCGGGTTGTGACTTTGTGACAAGTTCATGTCTGCCGGTGTTGTACGCGGTGTTCTCCATTAAAGCTTCTCTCTGGATGTGACGCGGCGGGTGTGAGGATGTTTCGCTTCTCAGGAGAGGAGGCGGCAGTCTGAGCGCCCACGGGGCGGTCAAGGGATTTTACAAACCCTGCCCCTCCCCTTTATTTCTTAACTTCAGGGCTTCATAGGGGTGAGCTCATAGGAGAGCCACCAGCAGGGACAAGCGTCCTCCATTGCTCCTACTATCTGTTGGCGCAATTACCTTCTGGAATTCCACCATCCTTATGCTGACCTCCTGATCCCCAGCCCACCTCAGTGCAGAGGACTGCATTAGTAAAAAACCCGCAACAGGGAATTTTTTGTTCCCACTTGAGGTTCGCTTCAATTCACTATCCCACCACCCAACACCCTTCCCCTTTTCCGGCCTGGAGGGCGGGTCACGCCGGGGACTCCGTGCCCTTGGGTAGATGCCCTGCGGTGCCCCCTTAAGTCTGGAAGGCAGACACGGGCGGGGAAGTTGGTGCCAGGTCTCTGCCACCGCCACCGCGGCCAATATTGACGAGGAGCGCGAGCCCTGCCACCGAAGCCTGGGGGACCTGTTGCGCACCCGCTCGGGTCGCGTCCTAGGCTAGCAGGGCCTCGGGAGGCGGCGGCAGCCTGGGACGCGGAGCTGCAGGGCGCTGGGCGGGCGAGAACCCCCGGCCCCGCGGTCTGCTCTCCCGGGAGGGAACCTGCGGGCTGCGGCACCTGCCGAGCCGCGCCGGGAGCTGGCGAGGCGGCGCGGCCCGGTGCGGGGGACCCGACTGGGGCTGGGGAAGTCACGGCCCGCTCTCTGCTCTCCAACTTCGAACAGGGCTCCATCTTGAACCGACTTCCCTCTGCCCAGCCAGGCCCAACGGAAGCCTCCTCTAACCTTTCCTCAGAAGAAAAGGAAGGACCACCAAGATGACCTGAACACAGTAATGACGCTGAGGGGAGGGAGGGGACGGGGGGTGGGGGGAGATTGGGGTTATATCTTAAAATAAGTGTTTCCACGCATCCCTTACTTACAAGCTGCATCTCAGCGTGCAGCTTAGTTTGGGTCTCACCTAGGAAGGTCTCAGTTCATGTCACTAAGCCCTTGAGAGCTGAAACAACTCCAGTGTATCCCTTTCTTTCAACTTGAGACTCTGCAAGGGTTTGTGCAGGGCTTTCCTCTTCACTAGTCTGATACTGTCAAAAGAGAGAAAAGAAGGGGGGACACTGACGTGGGGGGTCACAGATTTGGAGGGACTTTTGAGTCTGTCTTCTTTTCGTCCTCTGGATGAGTAGGTTCCTAGAAGTCCTGGGGTCAGGACCCATTGGTTAGACGAGTCAGTTGACTGGAAGGATCAATTGGATCCCAGGGGTTTGTTCAAAAGAACACCCCTTCCTTCTGGTCCAGCTGTCCAAAAGGTGTGATTTTAGCGGTGCCCAGGGCCCCACTTCCAGGAAAGGGGCACAGTCCAAAGTGTCCTTTAGCACCCAGAGAGGTGGCCTAAGTGATAGCCCCTCTTGAGAAGAAAGGAGCCTGTGGGCCACAGCAGCAATAACGAGCAATTGACCCTCACAGTTTTCCTGAACCCTCTTAGCGAATTCCCTTGAACCCCCTCCTTCCTGCATTGCATGGCACTGAGAGTGGAGAACCTGGGAATTCATGCAAATAAACAAGGATGGGGGGAGCTTTCTGCCAAGACTCTGATCCCAAGGGAGGTTCCATGTAAAGCCCCAGACACTAATACTATCCTGAAGACCCCTCTTAACTAGGGTGGGATCTGCAGTCTGACAGTATCCTGTGAGGCTTTATCCCCTTAAGCAACTACCACCCCGTTCCCAAGTCAGGAACCTGGCAGGTTAGTCTTGGCAGACCTCTGAGATACCAGGGCTGGGAGGACCCCGGGCCTGAAGCTCACTGCTCATCACCAGAATAAAATTTTCATACTCATATGCCATAAAACATCCATTCAAAGACATTGGAACCAGATTCCATGCTTATTTTAAACATGCATAGGGTTCAGGCCATTAAAAAAAAAAAAAGTATTGTCCTGGTAATAATCAAAGTATACAGAGAACTACAAAAGCTAATAAGAATAATAAATTGATGGTTATATTTTGGTAACCCTCTCAGCTGAGTGTGTGATCTCACCTGAACTCACAGTATTCTCTCTCTAGCAACAGGTTGAGATAGAGGGAAAGTAAATTCTGGAGAGAAGTGAGATGCAAGTAGAGACACCAAGAATGTATGACCATCTCAGTTCACACGTTTAATAAAATCACTCCTCGTGGTTTAATAAAATCACTAGGGGAGAGAATCCTGCTTTCCAGGATGATAGAAAAGAATGGCGTTGCTTAGCCTGTATTCCACTTAACTGAATGCACGAGGGGCCTGCTGCACCTGAAGCAAGAAGGGCAGAAGCAATGAGACAAGAGAAAGATTTCAGTGTAGACAGCTTCACGGTAAACGTAAGAGGAAAACAATGTGGAATCATCCATTTGATTGTATTCGCTTGGGAAGCGAAGACAAGAGCTAAGGACAGAGGGAGGACAAAGCTCTTTTAGCTGTGGTTTCTAGGAGAACAGGCTCTCCAGAATCGGCACAGTTGGCATCTGGCACTTAGGAAGCCTGTCAGTCAAGCTGGCCTGTGGTCAATTATCTCCTTAAGTAGACTGGCATGAGTCCAGCCAGGGAGAAGAGCTGGTGGCATCCAGAGGAATCAGAGCCAGCTAGCTGGCCGGGTGCTGCTGAACTCTAAGCATCTTTGCATGGGGGGGGGGGTTCGGAAGGCTGATCAACACATCTTCTCCTGGGATTCAAAGGTGACATTTGCCTGCTTGGCAGTGGTACAGAAAGACTCCAGAACAGTATGGAAACAGAATGCCTTAGGAGAAAAAAAAAAAATTAATTCTCAAAGCCACCAATTCCCTTTAAATTCCATTCATTGACAAAAATCACCGTCTCTGATATGCACAAAATGATCCAGAGATCCGGGTAAATTGCAGCAGAATGTGGTTCCTCCACTGGACGAGAATTCTTGTTCATCATTGTACCTGACTATGAAATGGATAGAAAAGATAGTCTGGGGGAATATTCAGGCTTGGATGATGTGGCAAGGGTTTAAAGTGGTGGCAGTGTTAAGCAGAGGACGGGATAGGATTCTGCCTGGGGGGACGGGGGTAGGATGGAGTTGGCAGTGGAAATGGTAGAGTAAAGAAAGGGTTTCAAAAGCCAGTGATAACTTCTTTGTAGGTAAAAAAAGGCAGAGTGGGGATTCGAGTGGAGGTGGGAAGTCCTTGAATTCCAAAGGGCAAAGCAGTTTCTTCAAGTCCAATGTTTTTGTTTTGCTCATTTGAAGTATTTTCATTAACTTTATCTGTCAAAGCTGAAATGCTACCTTATACCCTTTGGGGGAGATTGGAGAGATCTGCTTGGGATTTCAATTCAGTCTTAAACCATTGTTTAAATGGTATGAGTTTGGCAAAACTCCAGATGTACTCTGTCCCAAGCACTTTTCCCCCTTAACTATCCCCTGTGTATTTTAAGGAAAATTTAAGCCACATGTTGTTCTTTCCCCTTTGCATCCAAATGTCATTTTATTGAATTTTAGCATGGTCCATGAAATTCAAATTCTGAGTTTTAAGCTATAATATATTCATATGATCTACAACACAGTCACATGATATGCACATATATCATTAAGCAGAAAATAAAGCATCTGAGTACTATAGTTGATTATAGTAACATTTCTTCAGACTGAAGAACCATGCTGAGAATGCCATATTAAAAAAGGATTTTATAAAATCATCCAAAAATTCAGAGAAGTGAAATTAGTGACTCATGAGAATATTTTTAAAAGAATACTGCTAAGAAGTTATTTTGATTATGCTTGAGTTTGATCCAAGTAGTTGTTTCCTGCCACAAAGACCAGGTCTTTTGTGTGCATAAGACACGCAGGCTTTGCTTGTAAGTCACAGATCTCATTATTGTGGCATCATTTAAAAAATGCATTGAACTAAGCCCTCCCATCTAAGTCACTTTCAGCCCTGTCAGCACCTTCACAGACAGTGTGTTTTTACTGTTACTGCAGATGAATGCTTAGCAAGAAGGGAGCTTTAGAGCTGTAGATTCATTCCAGAAAGGATCCACAACACTGAAGCACACAGATGAGAAATGGGAAAAAGGGGGAAAGGAGGGGAGAGAGGGAGGAAGCAAAGAAAGAAGCAGAAAGAGAGAGGCAGATGTATGCATCTAATACTGACAGAGCAAAAAAAAAAAAAAAAAGGAATTAGAATTTTCTAACTTAATATCGCTTTGGTTTTCTCTCAGGAAACTCTAGATCAATTTTTCCAAGGTATGTGTCTATAACACTACTTATCAGAAATAATCTTGGCTTAAAGCAATATCCGTTCTCTTAAAAATAGTTCTTAGCTAGAGAGGACAGGGCATTGCATAACTAACTGGCAGCCTCATTTATTGCCTAAAAAGAGGAAGCCTCCATCTGCCTAAGAATTCATCCCAGGTGAGAATTTTGTACCATTAATTTTGTTGCAATTTATTTTATAGGGATTAACCTATATCCCTACAGGGAGATGTTTAAATAACTGATGCTATTTATATACTATGGAGTATCATGCAGCCATCACAAATAATACTTATGAAATTTTACTCATATAGAAAATGCTTATGCACCAAATATAAACATCAGTACCTCTAGACTGGTGAAATCCTAAGTTATCTTATTTTCTTGTTTTCCATATGATCTCGATT
>CM053615.1:13495701-13508551 GCA_028646535.1 Procyon lotor
TGCCCATTTCATGATTAGATTATTTGTTCTTTGGGTGTTGAGTTTGAGAAGTTCTTTATAGATTTTGGATACTAGTCTTTTATCTGATATGTCATTTGCAAATATCTTTTCCCATTCTGTCAGTTGTCTTTTGGTTTTGTTGACTGTTTCCTTTGCTGTGCAAAGACTTTGATCTTGATGAAGTCCCAATAGTTCATTTTTGCCCTTGCTTCCCTTGCCTTTGGTGTTGTTTCTAGGAAGAAGTTGCTGTGGCTAAGGTTGAAGAGGTTGTAGCCTGTGTTCTCAAGGATTTTGATGGATTAACATCTCATGTTGAGGTCTTTCATCCATTTTGAGTCTATTTTTGTGTGTGGTATAAGGAAATGGTCTAGTTTCATTCTTCTGCATGTGGCTGTCCAATTTTCCCAATACCATTTGCTGAAGAGACTGTCTTTTTTCCATTGAATATTCTTTCCTAATTGTCGAAGATTAGTTGACCATAGAGTAGGGGTCCATTTCTGGGTTGTCTATTCTGGTCCATTCATCTATGTGTCTGTTTTTATGCCATTACCATATTGTCTTGATGATTACAGCTTAGTAATAGAGCTTGAAGTCTGGAATTGTGATGCCACCAACTTTGGTTTTCTTCTTCAACATTCCTCCAGGTATTCATAGTCTTTTCTGGTTCCATATAAATTTTAGGATTATTTGTTCCATTTCTTTGAAATTAATTGATGGTATTTTGATAGGGATTACATCAAGTGTGTTGATTGCTTTAGGTAGCATAGACATTTTAATAATATTTGTTCTTCTAATCCATGAGCATGAAATGTTTTTCCATTTCTTTGTGTCTTCCTCACTTTCTTTCATGAGCACTTTATAGTTTTCTGAGTATAGATGCTTTGCCTTTTTGGTTAGGTTTATTCCTAAGTATCTTATGGTTTTGGGTGCCATTGTAAATAGGATTGACTCCTTAATTTCTCTTTCTTCTGTCTTGTTGGTGTACAGAAATGCAATTGATTTCTGGGCATTGATTTTATATCCTGACACTTGACTGAATTCCTGTATGAGTTCTAGCAGTTTTGGAGTGGAGTCTTTCCACTCCAAAACTGTGGAGTTTTCCACATAAAGTATCATATCATCTGCAAAGAGTGAGAGTTTGACTTCTTTGCTGATTCGGATGCCTTTTATTTCTTTTTGTTGTCTGATTGCTGAGGCTAGAACTTCTAGTACTATGTTGAATAGCAGTGGAGATAGTAGACATCTCTGCCGTCTTTCTGATCTTAGGGGAAAAGCTATCAGTTTTTCCCCACTGAGAATGATATTTGCTGTGGGTTTTTCATAGATGGCTTTGGTGATATTGAGGAATATACCCTCTAGGCCTACACTGTGAAGAGTTTTGATCAAGAAAGGATGCTGTACTTTGTCAAATGCTTTTTCAGCATCTATTGAGAGTATCATATGGTTCTTGTTCTTTTATTCATATATTGTATCACATTGATTGATTTGTGAATGTTGAACCAACCTTGCAGCCTAGGAATAAATCCCACTTGGTCGTAGTGAATAATCCTTTTAATGTACTGTTGGATCCTATTGGCTAGTATTTTGGTGAGGATTTTTGCATCCATGCTCATCAAGAATATTGGTCTATAATTCTCCTTTTTGATGGGGTCTTCGTCTGGTTTTGGGATCAAGGTAATGCTGGCCTCATAAAATGAGTTTGGAAGTTTCTCTTCCATTTCTATTTTTTTTGAACAATTTCAGGAGAATATGTATTAATTCTTCTTAAATGTTTGATTTTGGGTATATTTATTTTGGTCTGTTAGAAGCAACTACCTCCCAAAATTTTAACGAAAGAGAAACTTACAAATACACAAAAATAAGGTTAAACACTATGAAGGGAAGGAATATGAGTGTAAAGATGAAAATTAAAAAAGATTCTAAAAAAGGGATTGATAAGTTGGCTGAAAGAAGAAAAAAAAAAGAGAAAAGAATGTGATCGGGTTGGAGACTAGAATAAAGGTGTGTACTAGATTTAGGGTATATTTTGATCTATTAAAAGAAATTGTATCCCAAAATTTTAAAGAATAAAAAAAACCCTACATGTATACAAAAAATAAGGTTAAATACAATGAGGGGCTAAAATATGAATATAACAGTGAAAATTAGAAAAGATTTTTATTTTTTTATTTTTATTTATTTATTTTAAAAAATATTTTATTTATTTATTTGACAGAGAGAGAGACCACAAGTAGGCAGAGAGGCAGGCAGAGGTGGGGGGGAAGCAGGCTGCCCGCTGAGCAGAGAGCCCAATGTGGGGCTTGATCTCAGGACTCTGAGATCATGACTTGAGCTGAAGGCAGAGGCTTTAACCCACTGAGCCACCCAGGCGCCCTAGAAAAGATCTTTAAAAAGGTATTGATAGGATACTAGTTAAAAAACGTTAAAATAAGAAAGAGGAAAAATAAAAAGATAGAATAAGAAAAAAATAAAATAAAAAAAAATTAACTTTGAAAGACTAAAGGATCATGGGGGATAAGCCATGAATTCTATGTGTTGCTTTTTCTAACTCTGGAGTTGCTCAGTTCGAACTGATCAGTGAACTTGGTCTTGGCTGGATGTTCCTGCTGATCTTCTGGGGGAGGGGCCTGTTGCAGTGAATCTCAAATGTCTTTGCCAGAGGCGGAATCGAACCACCTTTGCCAGGGGCCGGGCTAAGTAATTTGTTCAGGTTCGCTTTCGTAGCTTTTGTTCCCTGAACACTTTCCGTACCGCCCTGGAGGCTGGGAATGAAAATGACGGCCTCCCAGTCTCTGGCCCGAGGAGTCGAGGGCTCGGGGACCCCGCTCCTCAGTGCGCCCTCGGAGAAAGCAGTCACTCCCATCTCCCTGGTCTCCGGCCGGGCTCTGAGCTCAGCTGGCCTGTGACCAAGTGTTTCTATCTCTGACGCCCGGCCCCGTTTGGAGACTCCAAACCCAACAGATTCCTGCCGCGTGCTCTCATGCTGCTCCTTCTGGAGAAAGAAGGAGGGGGTCTCTCCGGATCTACCCCTTGTGGGGTCCCTGATCCCAGAGCAGTGGCCTGGGTGTGCCTCAGATCATGGTTTAAGGTAAGTCCGAGCTGAGAGCTCACCCCTTGGCTCCGTCTCTGCCCTTCTCTTCCCCTCTCTGATACCTGGGAGCTCTGCCACCCTCAGACAGCCCCAGTCTTTTCATGTCCCCGTGGGTCCTGAGACCACTGACGCCTCGAGGGCTGCAGCCTCCCCCCCCCATCCCCACCCACCACTTAGCCTCTGGAGCAATGTCCCTCAGCAGAGCAGACTTCTAAAAGTTCCGATTTTGTGCTTACTGCTTACTGCTCACCAGGAGCCGCCCCTCCCCCCGGGGTCTATCTTCCCGTCTCATTGGATTCACTTCTCTGCACGTCCCACCTTCCAGAAAGTGGTCGATTTTCTGTTCCTAGTGCTATTCTTCTTCTCTTCGATCTCCTGTTGAGTTTGCAGGTGTTCAGAATGGTTTGGTAACTATCCAGCTGAATTTCTGGGATCTGATACTATCTCAGTTTCCTACTCCTCCACCATCTTGCTCCTCCTCCCTCCACATGAGTCCAGTAGCTTTGAACATTAGTTAAGATTGCTATCTTTTTTTCCCTCAAAACCTTGAGAGTGCAGGGGTGCCTGCGTGGAGCAGTCAGTGAAGCACTGGACTCTTGGTTTTGACTGAGGTGGTGATCTCAGAGTCGTGGGGCTAATCCCAGAGTCAGGCACTGTGCTCAGCCCAGAGTGGGCTTGAGATTCTCTCTCCCTCTCCATCTGCCTCTCCTGCTCCTTGCTCTCTCTTGATCTCTCTCTAAAATAAATAAAACCTTTGGGGGTGTAGGGAACCTCACTGGTGCCTCTCAAATTTACCCATCCCCTTCCCAGTCATCTGATTATTATATACTCATGCACAAGGCAAACAGAAAAGCCCCATATGCCCCAGAGTTGGAGCACTCCCCACCGTAAGTCACATCAGGACAAAATAGTGGGGTTGGACAGCAATAATTTTCTTATTTCATCAAGGAGCCAGCTGAGGCAGCAGCTACTTGAAAAGCAAATTAGTAAACACTAAAGCTAGAAGTCACTTGTCTTGGGGGCACCTAGATGGCTCAGTCAGTTAGGTCTGCCTTCAGCTCAGGTCATGATCCCGTGGTTCTGGGATCAAATCCCACTGAGAGAGCCTGCTTCTCCCTCTGCCTGCCGCTCCTCCTGTTTGTGTTCTCCCTTCCTCTCTTTCTGTCAAATAAATAAATAAAATATGAAATTTTTTAAAAAGTCAGTTATCTTCTTGCTATGCCCATCTTTAAATCATAAGCTAGCCCTTTTACAAAAGCATTTTAACCAATGAGCTTAAGGAACTACCTCTCCACTTCCTTAATGTGGTGTAACTATATTAGCTGACCACAGCTTCCCTTGATGCTTTATCTTTATGTCAACTATTTTATATAGAGGAGATAGGTTTTATTCTGAGTTTATATGTACGCAGGCTTACCTCTAAAACTTGGAGGGTGGAGCCCTTGTAGATGTTCAAACATGTCAATTTAGTGAACTCACACTTTGCCTAAAAATGGAACCACATAGCCAAATATTTACAAAACTGCTTTGTTTTCATATTGTGCATTCTAACAAAATGTGTGTATTCTAACAAAGCAAATGTTACCAGGACTCAAGCTAGGAACCCCTCTAATCCTTGAGGGTTCATGATCTTTTCTATAGCCTTATCCCATGTTCTGTGACAGACTCACACCCTTGTCTCTCTGGGGACTTTAGAAGCTGTAGAAGGTATAGGGGCTTTGTTGCTTAGTTATTTCTGACTCCCAACTCCAGCTCCCACAGACCTGGTTCACTTTAAGGATCATCTCAACATAAAAGCGTACTGTCTCCCTTTATTTGCAACCATTCCAAGTAAAAAGGGCATAAAAGGCAAACGCCAATATCTTGAAGATTTGAGTTTACCTGACTTCATTGAATTTAAATATTTGTTATTTTTAAAAGTACTTCTATCATCTCTCTACCAGGACTTTCTCTGATTGTCTTTGCCATCCAGTCTAGTCTTATAGTTTGCTTGGCCTTGGCTCTCTTCTCGGTCTAATTGATCTCCCCCCTCTTCTCCAGCTGCTTACTTTGCCCTTCACCCCACTCCACCCCAATCTCCACTAACTTTTTATGAGGGACGGTTTAATTCTCTTTCTCTCTTTGAACCATTGGGACCTCACCTTCTACGGTGAAGGGGGTCTATCAAGTTCTTTTCCGACATGAAGATAGTTTTTCTTCTAAAAGGAACTAAGATGTTAGCTATTAAAGTCAGTTTTAAATCTAACTACCCACACGTCTCCATCCCACAAGCATTTATTCAATTCCATGGTCATGCAGAACCTCACATTCCCCTCTGAGCCAATTATTAAGCTATTGACTCTTATCTCCAAGCCTCCCCTTCCCTACTCTACTCAGGGATCCTGGAGCTGGGACTTTGCAATCCACGTTTCTGCTTTGCCTGCTGGCTATATGTTGAGTCGTGGTAATATGGGGCTCTAGCAGTAGTTAGCAATGGTGGAAAAAGAAGGGGGATTTGCTCCTTTCTGCTGGTTTTTCGTGGGGCTTCCTTTCTGTTTGTGATTCCTGAAAGCCTAATGCAGCAAAACTTCACCCTGCAGTGCCTTCTTGTAGCAGCAGCTGAATCCAGTTGGAAGTTTTCCCAGCGCTGGAAGAACCAGCCTCATTGTGCCCCACCTCAGAGACATCAGCACCAAGACGCTCCCTGTGCTCTGAGGTCTAGCTCCCTGGGGCTCACCTCTGAGTTTCTGAGTGTTAGTAATTCCAACTTCTTCCTTTGTACTCTCCAGCCTTACTATGGTAGCTGCTTTCTGTCATTGCTACAACTGTGATAGTTTAGAGTTCTCTTTCTACACGTTCCGTTATTAACATCTTTACACCTAGTTAACTATTCATTATATGAAATTCTATTTGTAAAAATAACTGGAATGGTTTCTGTCTTCTGACTGAATTTCGATGTATCTGCCCCTAAGAACCCGATAGTCCAAAGCGGAAGACCGTCTCCTCTGACAAAGATGTGTACAAAGTAAGTGCAGGGAAGAATGGAGGGAAAAGTTCAGGTTCAAATTTATAATATGAAACAATATGCATAGGCATAGATATGCTAATGCGTATCAACCAAGAAAAACATTGAAAATGTCTTCGCTTTTACAAGTAATACACTCTTCTACAATAAAAGGGTTAAAGCATGTATTTATAGTAGCATAACCTTGTGTTCTCTGCAGGACTTCATTGCAATGTGGCTTTGAAAAGTGGCATGGGTTTGCACATAAGTTCTACAATCACAGTGTGACAGACCCAGTCCAGCAGCTAAGTCCCCAGGCGGAGGCTTCTCCAGACCACACTGACCTTCACTCTTCGAGAGTCAAGGAACAAAATGATCCAATTCTCCAGGGAAGGTAGGAGGCTAGAGAGCAAAGTGGTAAAACAAACAAACAATCAAATAAGGTCAAAACTAATTGAATAGGTCAAAGGTAAAAAGACTGTTTTTTGCAACTTCTGAATTTGACCATTCTGCTTATAGATGTAATATGAGGATATTGACTTTTTAAACCAGTGACAATTATAAAAGCAGCCAGAGCTCTTCACTGGAAGGATACTGGCTCACCTTAAGCCCCTTAAGAATGTCCCAGAAAACAAGAGCAAGTTGGAATAAACAAACATCTGGGGCTTATGTATAGTTTTCTGTGAGAGCAGAAAAGATATTTAGAAGTGGAAGTTTTGACAGAGTCTTCAAGTGCTTTACACACAGTTATTGAGGCGCTTAAGAGAAATTCGAGCATTATGGGTCCATGCCAGATTTATTTTGATGTCAGAGAACAGGTTTTGCTGCTCTGATGTAAGTATTTGTGGAAAGTTTTTGAAAGTTTTTACAGATAACTTTTTCATCTTTGTATCTCCACCAACTAATATAATACGTGACTCATGGTACATTCTTAAAGTTTTGTTGAAGAAGAATTTAGACACTACAGTCCGCCATCTTGACTTAAGGAATATTCAGATGTGTAGACCATCTGCCAAACTGTATCAAAAACAAAAATAAAACCTTACGTAACTAAATCCTAGTAAGTTGAAATGGAAATGGCTTCAAGAGAGACAGAGATTAAAAAAAAAAAAAAAAAAAAAAAGAGAGAGACAGAGATTCAGCTCCTTTGCCAAGGTCATTTAGCTACTTTGTGACAGAGCCAATATTAGGTCTCAGGGCTGCCTAACTCATACTCAGCTCTTACCCACAGTCAGAAACTGCTTCAAAAAGTCTCTGAACCTCTTTGTGTTTTGGTTTTCATATCTGTAAGACTGGACAAAGAATATCTACCTAATTAGATTTAATTTAACCAATAAATAAAATCCAGTTTGTTGACAATCAAAATTGAAATTCCTATTTTCAAAAGCCAATTGAGAAATGTTTCTTAGTAACTGGAGACAGATTGAAAAAAAAAAACTCTCCTAAAAATAAGTATGATTTAGTAAAAGAGGCCAGCTGAAAAGGGGAAATTGTTTTGGACAGTATTTTTTTTTTTAAACTAGATCCAGGTAATATTTCTTACAACTTTTCAAAGCTATGTGATGATTTTAAAACTATATTTATAGAAACAATTTCCTGGCTTTAAAATTAATTTTGGTATTATATCCTAGTTACTTGAAAGTGACTCTTTCAAAAATATTAAAAGCATGCTAAAAGAAAAATTGTAAAATGATTCGAATATTATTTAGAATGAAATTTTAGACAGTATCATGGCAGGAAGGCAAACTTTGAAACTGACTGTAATTAAAAGTTCATGGGAAAATGTGGACTCACCCAGATGATGAGCAACAGTGTCCCATATAAATCAGCACCCCTGGCATACTTTTTTTCTATTTTTCTCTTGGGCTCTCCATTCTTTCTATAACCAACTATTAAACTGTGTCTTTCCTTTAAAACCCAACTTAAAAACGAACACTTACAGTGGCTAGTAGATTATAGGAACACAATATTTCCTTTCTTTTTTTCCAAGGAGTCTTACCAATTTTCCTCTACCTTCCTTTGGTCTCTGTTATTAATCTCTCTTTTCCTCATTTTTAGAGCATGTTAAATCCATGACAGTGTGCCTTGATGTGAGCTGGGTGTGTCTCCAGCTCTTCTGCCAAAATGAACTGTAGAATATCAGGGACTTCATCTTTATAGAAATCTTCATATTTCTCAGGGCGCCTGGGTGGCTCAGTCGTTAAGCGTCTGCCTTCAGCTCAGGTCATGATCCCAGAGGCCTGGGATCGAGCCCCGCATCGGGCTCCTTGCTTGGCATGAAGCCTGCTTCTCCCGCTACCATTCCCTCTGCTTGTGTTCCCTCTCTCGCAGTGTTTCTCTCTGTCAAATAAATAAAAAAATCTTTGAAAAAAAAAAAAGAAATCTTCATATTTCTCACTGCATGCTGTTTACCTCACAGTATGTACTTAGTTACTGCATGTGTGTAGAATAGAATTACCCTTGGCTGGTCTCCTTGAGAGCTGATTTCTAAAGAGACAGATAAATTCTCTCTTGTCCAACTCCATTTGTATCTGTTGATATCCATTCAGTGTCCTGCAACCTGAAATTATGTGACTGATGGTCTCTTTCTCATATTCTTGTAACCACTGAGAGTTCTCAATTTAAAATATAACAGATGGCCCAACTGTAGGTAGGCAACTCACTCTATAGCAGATTTAAATGATCAGGAAGATCATTTTAAAGTTCTAACCCTAGACCTCTCCCTATGAGAAATTCTGGCCTTTGTGAACATCATCCAAAGGGCAACATGGTACAATGAGAAGCACTGGAGCTTTGAACTCCATATCTCAAATTTACTACCTCAGTTGCTTTGATGATAGTAATTGACTGAATATTTATGGTCTACCATTAATCCTCAAAATAACTAAAGGCAGTTAGTCTGGACCAAATCCCATCCCTATTTGACTGATAAAGAATCTGAGGATCAGAGAGTCAACTTTCTTCCCAAGTCACATAGCTCCCTAATAATGGTTGTACCAGGACTAGAATTCAAGGCAGTGAAATTCAAGCCCCAACTCTTTTTTTTTTAAGATTTTATTTATTTGACAGAGAGAAACACAGTGAGAGAGGGAACACAAGCAGAGGGAATGGTAGTGGGAGAAGCAGGCTTCCTGCCGAGCAAGGAGCCCGATGCGGGGCTCGATCCCAGGACCCTGGGATCATGACCTGAGCCGAAGGCAGACGCTTAATGACTGAGCCACCCAGGCGCCCCTCAAGCCCCAACTCTTAACTTCAAGTGCTCTGCTTCATTAAGTTCCTTAGCTTCTCTAAGTTTTCTCATCTTAAAAACCAAAGCAACAATTTCTACTTCATTGGGTTGTTGAGACCAATGAATATTAGTGTTCTTTTACCTGGAACTGTGGAACTTCATCAACCTAAATCTATCTGAATTAAGATCTTTGGTAGAAACAAGGGAACCTTCTGTGTAATGCCCTAAATTCCACCCTGTGTCTTTCCAACTGATTACTGACTTCCCAATGACCCAGATGTTCAATGGATGCAGAATTGGGTCTCCAACAGGGAGCAAGATGCCTTCCTTGGTCCTCAGCAATTTGAACACATTTGCTGTGAATGATTGAGGACTTTAAAAGCACACTCACCACATTTTATTGACAATAGCTTTTCTCTCTACAGA
The DNA here is from genome assembly GCA_028646535.1 of Procyon lotor. Classification (NCBI taxonomy): domain Eukaryota; kingdom Metazoa; phylum Chordata; class Mammalia; order Carnivora; family Procyonidae; genus Procyon; species Procyon lotor. The sequence goes on from CM053615.1 coordinate 13,505,431, forward strand.
TAGAAACAATTGTGTGAATTTACATATGTATCAGCCCAAAATGGGTTAGCCATATATGACACTGGTGAGAAAAACTAAGGTCTAGCAGGAAAACTATCTTTAGTTTTACAAAGAAGAGGAAATTGTACTCCTGCTTCCCACTGAGAAAAATAATGGACAAAGAAAGTACAAATGACCCAGAGTACCGACCTCTTTTTCCACAATAAATGTCAACAACCAATGACAATATTATGATGTTGATTTTTTTTTTTAAAGCTGGCAGATCATCAATTTTCATTTCTTTGTCTTTTATTCTTCACATGTGGTGAGATTAGGTCAATGAATATGTACTTTCTGATGAATCATTTCCTTTTGATCCTTTCCCTCTTATTCAACTGAGATGACATGGAGAATGTTTCCAGGGTTTCCATGTGACATGATATATAAATTTGGTCCCTCAGGTAGTAGATGAGGGGACCTGTGTTCTAATGTCTGCAATTCCCTTTCTGCCTTTCAGACACTGGGGAAAACTACAGAATTTCTCTGAAATGTAGTATCTTTACTCACAAATGGTAGTTGTGCAAACATTTATCAAGCACTCTTTATGTAACACACAGTGTGCTGGGAGGTATGCAAGGAGGATAATGTTGCCCTGATTCCTCTCTAAAGCCTTTGAGAGATGACGTGCTCAAATGCTTCGTCCAGCTCCAAAGGTTAATCAATCTCATCCTGAGAAGGTCACGCAAATGGAAGCTCTTTGTGAAATGCTAAGTGTGCTAAAAGTACTAGAGATGCCGACTTTGGTAATGAGGATAGCAACAGTGATGGCCAAGAGGAGGAGGATACTGAGAATCATCACTAACCTGTGTTTAGGAAAGGGTTGAGGCAGCTCTTCTGGACTTGCCAAGGGTTTCAAAGAAGCAAACAAAACCTTCATGGGCATGGGAATGGGATAGGAAATGGGAGAAGTGTCTGCCTTGATCTACTAGAAGGTTACTCCATGGAGCCTACAGCAGATATATAAACATTGAGTTCAAGTTCTCAGAGATCAGATTCCTGAGATCTTTTTTTTTTTTTTAAAGATTTTATTTATTTGACAGAGAGAAACACAGCGAGAGAGGGAACACAAGCAGAGGGAATGGTAGCGGGAGAAGCAGGCTTCCTGCCGAGCAGAGAGCCCGATGCGGGGCTCGATCCCAGGCACCTGGGATCTGACCTGGGCCGAAGGCAGACGCTTAACGACTGAGCCACCCAGGTGCCCCCCTGAGATCCTGATTACATGTGTTAATAAACAGCTTAACACATATTACAGACAAGATCCCAGGCAGAGTTAGGCAGAAACTCAGACATACAAGGGTCTGCTGCATTGTCAGTAGTTTTCTAAGATGCTCAATAAAATTTGCAGGTTTAAATTTTTCAGAGCATCTCTCTGGGAAAAACAGTCCCAGAACCGATAACTCGCCCCTCCACATACTGTTATTTTTAGTACATTGAGTGCTCGTTGCCGTAAAAGATCCAACTGAAACACTTGACATCCACGCTAGATTGCTCCTTGAGTTAAATGAGATTAAAATCTAGGAATGAGAAATTCTTATCTCTCATTTTTTTCTACATGTGATGCCAATACAGTTTCTAAAAGGAATCCCAAAGTCATTACACTCTACTACTATCATTCTTTAAATAAACGTAATTAAGATTCTTTAATTTCTAAATTAGACAGCTAGATGTGTATCATATAAAATTTGTACTAAAGCCAAGATTCAGAACTCTACAGACAAATATCCACTTCATTTTGTGTAATGATGTGTCATTATAAATAGAATCACTATGGATAAGAATCTAAAATAAGAGTTCAAAATTATTTGCATAAATCCAAATCTAAATGCTTAATGCCAGAATATATTCATTTCCTACTGTTTCTGTAACAGAGCACCACACACTTTGTGGCTTAAAACAATGCAGTTCTGGAAGTCAGAGTCCAAAATCAGTCTCACAGGGTTAACGTCAAAGTATTTGGCAGAGTTGACTCCTTCTGGAGGCTCTCAATGGAGAATCTGTCCCTTGACTTTTTCCCCACCACTAGTAGCCACTTGTGTTTGGCTTATGGTCCCTTCCTTCCTCTTCAAAGCCGGTTTCCTTTATCACACCACTTTCTCCTCTTCTGTAGTCAGATTTCTCTTTGCCTCCCTCTCAACAAGGACACTTAGAATGATAATATTTTAAGGATAGTATCCCCATCGCAAGATCCTTCAGGATAATCTCCTTATCTCAAGATCTTTTCTTTAGTCATATTTGCAAAATCCCCTTTACCTTGTAAATTAACATTCACAGATTCTGACAGTTAGGATGTGGACATTTTGGGAAGCTATTATTCTGTGTACCATACAGACGCACCACACATGATTGAGGGCTTTTATGGGCCTCACCCAGATTTCCTAATAACAAAACAGCTTTTGACTTCATGTCTTGATTTTTTATAATGGTGAGTTCTATGGAGAACTCCAACTAGAGCAGCTGGCATTCAAGATCATGAGACGGGAATAAATAGCATGAAAGAGAAAGTCAGGGCACCTAGCTGGCTCCGTCTGTAGAGCATTTGATTCTTAAACTTGGGGTTGTGAGTTCAAGCCCCTTGTGCAGAGATTACCTAAAAATACAAATAAAACCTTAAAAAAAAAGTAATAAATTAAAAAGTCCCATTGTACATCAGATTAACTGAAGACAGGATGATTTTATATCTAAAGAGATCCCTTGCTTGCCCTCAAGCTCCATATGTTTAATTAAAAGCACACCCAAAGCCCGTGTTGAAAATCTTCCGGAGTAAACAAAACAAAAGGCGCTCAATGGAGATGTATTAGTTCTTTATCCAAGTGGTTCCTCCTGGAACAATTTTCTTTCAGTTTTGGATACTAACGTAATATAGAAAAGTCAAATCCAAAATCTGATAACAATCTCCCAGAAAAGAAATTCAATTTTCCAGGAACAGCTAATTCCTGAAATGAGATATTTGAGATGTGTCCTCAAATATTTAGACCAAGTGTGTACAATTTTTTTTTTTTTTTTTTAAAGATTTTATTTATTTGACAGAGAGAAACACAGTGAGAGAGGGAACACAAGCAGAGGGAATGGTAGCGGGAGAAGC
>CM053615.1:13508651-13530894 GCA_028646535.1 Procyon lotor
TTGACCTTTGAAGTGAGGATTACAAGCAGGGAGAATTTGATCCTTCTAGCCTTTAGGATCTCATCCCTGTAAGGGGTGGAGGAGAATGGGAGAAAGCTGGGGGAGGGGGAAATCTGACCTTAATCCCTGTGGGATTGGGACCCATGGACCCACCCCAAGTATTGATATGCAGAGAAGCAGCAAGGGAAGGAAAAACTGGTGAGGATGATTGATCTTCACTTCAATAAAAAGTCAGAGGTTTACACTGTTTGTGACACCTGAGGATCTTCACATTTCCTCATTTAAAGAAAATCTATGTGTATATGTTAGTATTAATTGTAAATTTCAGGGGTTCAGGTGCCAGTATCTGGTGACTCCTTTATAAACCAGATGACAGATGTTGTCTGTAATAAGGCAAGCATTATTTTATAAAATTGTGCCAGAGGCCATTTTATTTTTCAGAGGATTTTTGACATGTGCTCAAGTAATACAGATCTATGCAGCTACAAGTTAACTTAAGGGTCAGTTTTCCACTCTTGTCATTACTGAGCATGTGGAGGAAGTGTTTTGAATTCCAAATAGCATTTCCCCCCACAATTTTATTTTTATTCATCTATTTTTTTAAAGTAATCTCTGCACCCAACATGGTGCCTGAAATCATCACCCTGAGATCAAGAGTTGCACACTCTACCAAGTGAGCCAGCCAGGTGTCATGCCCCCTCGCCCCAAAAAACAATCTTAAATGTCTTTTCCAATCATAGTATGGGATAGTATACTCCATTTGTTTCAATAGTTGTGTTCTTAAAATCTAAACTACATTTTTATAATTCAAATTGAATGTTAATGATCCCAAACTCCTGCAATGTAAAGAAATTGGTGTACTTGTGTTAAAAGCAGATCCCACGAAGATTACACATTATTTCCAGTCATAGAGAAACTGAGGCACAAGAAGAATGAGTGGCTGGTCCAAAAACACTAGCCCACTCAATTCTAGCACAATGAACTGACAGACTTTGGACCTCCAGCTAGAACCGTGAAAAATACACTAACTTCCCTTCTTAAAGCTGAACAGTTTTTAAATCAAGATTATTAACTGCAAATTTAAAATGTTAAAAAGAATTAATCCTTTTTGGTCTTCCAAGTCATTGTTTCAAACACAAATTCCCTGGAAAATTGCTTCAACTGTGCACTTCCTCCTGTCCTATGTTGACCCAACCTTATTATCAATGGATTTTGTTTTATTTTATTGTTTGATTAAGTCTCATCCAACCCTTCTTCCTGGCAATCAAGGGAATCCTCTATCCTGAATGGAAACATTTAGATTTGCTGCTTTTAAACTCAAAGATTAGCTTTGCACTTGGGGGAATCTTTGGGTAGCATCAAACCCACCCTGCAGAATTCTGCAGTTTAATTTCACTTATGAATTTAAAGGGCTTACAGCTGTCTTCACAGTTAAATGAGGATTTATGGAGACGTTGCCTTCCCTGGTGGCAGAGATAATTCCCCAACCGGCAGGACTTCTGCACTCCCTAATGTAGATGGTTTGACCAAGGAGGGTGAAATTAGCACACACACACACACAAAACATACCATCTGAGGCTTTCAGAAAATGCAGATCCAGGGGGAAATCTTAGCGCATCAGTTACTTTAAGGATTTTTTTTTTTTTTGGTTGTTTTTTGCTAGATGTTAGTTGGAGAGATTTGTGTGCTTTTTACATGCACAGCTGTGGAGTCTCTGGGGAGATTTCTTGCTCTTTTTCATTTTTGCATATCAGCCAAAACCAAGATCTAAGCTCCAAACGTAGTTTCGTAAGCCCCACATATGATGTAGGTGATTCTCTAAAGGATGCTAGACAAGGAACTGATTAAAATCCAAAGTGGGTACTGTAGCAGCGAGGCAGCCCCCTGGGTAGTGTGATGAGAAGAGAAACAGCTGAACAGGTGGGGGCCAGGCCTTTGTTTTGTGGTTGTGTTTGTTGTTACTGCCATTTGTTTGCTCAGTTCTCACTCTGGCTCTAACCATTCTATATAGACTTGGCCAAATAAATGGAACTTTTGTTCGCTATTGGTGAGATAAATATCTGTTGCACAAATAAATCAGTGAACAAACCCGAGACTGATCTTTGCTACATGACCGTGGCTGAGCGATTTGATCTCTATGCCTGTATTTCTTTGTCTTGTGAATTAATCCAAATAAACTCTAGGATTTATTCTGGTTCCAAATATTAATAGTTAATATTTACAGGGCACTTACTGTGGGTTGGCAATATTTTAAACACTTTCATATACCAACCTCTTTGATCTCCACAAAATCTTAACAAGTAAGTAGTAGTATTACCCTCATTGAACAAATAAGGAATCTGAGACAGAGAGGTTAAATAACTTGTCCAATGTCAAATAGCTTGTAAGTGGCAAAATCAGAATTAAACTAGAAAGATCGACTCCAAACATCGTATTCTAATGACAATTCTATACCACCTCTCTAAAATGCTATGCACAAAAAGTGAGGATGTGAATTTTTATATACTACCTGAAACTAGACCTCTCCAGAATGTGAACATTTTATTTTTATTAGCAAAGAATATATTAACCTTAATCTTTGAATCCCACCCCAACCTGAATGCTCACTGCCTTCCAAAGACCAATCCTATCTCTTGACCCTTAGTGTCATCTCTTGGTTTACATCATCTTTGGCGCTTATCCTGGGTCTCTACCTGTGGCGGGGAGAAGATAGGAGAGAAGCCATTGTCAATCATTTGAAAACAAACAGAATCAGAAAGTTGAGTGTTGTGCTTTGGAAGATGCATAGAACTAAATGTTAAATGAAAGTCCAGTAGGAAACATATCACACATTTGCATTAATGTAGTTAGGAGGGTTTATTTATAAACAGACTAGGTATTTATAGGAAGCTTAATGGAACCACAAGGATAAATAATACACTAATCTGGGGTTCAGAGCAACAGAGCTGTTACCACCCTCCTTGGCCTGAAGGGAAGGGAGTGTTTACCAGAACCCTAAAGGGGAGAGTTTTGTGGAGCAGCCACCTTTGAGGGAGTGATGACCTGGGATGGAGGGACATAGCCAGCCTGAGGCCAGCCTGCAGAGAAAGGAAGAGAAACTAAATACCTGATCTCATTTTTCCTCTCTAGTTTCCTGGGGAGGATTCTCACTAGCCACACCCAACAGGAAACCAGTAGGCCAATGAATCAGTTTGTGTAATCCACGGAGTGGCCTCCTGGGAAAGGAATGAGGTAGACAAGAATGATGAGTATATGGTGAGGAGCAAATGAAAGATACTTGGCGGACTTACAGCAAGCTGATGTTTACTAAGAGAGCTTCTGTGGGTCCAGCAAGCTTATTTACCCAGAAATAAATTCTGAAGACCAACTGGTAGCTCAAAATTATCCATCTGAACCCCAAGAGCCCTTAATACTTACCAGATGGTTTGATTTTACCACCTTTTATCTATATCTATTTTATAAGTAATTTTTTTTTTTTAAGATTTTATTTATTTGACAGAGAGAAACACAGCGAGAGAGGGAACACATGCAGAGGGAGTGGTAGCAGGAGAAGCAGGCTTTCCGCAGAGCAGGGAGCCCGATGTGGGACTCGATCCTAGGACGCTGGGATCATGACCTGAGCCGAAGGCAGACGCTCAATGACTGAGCCACCCAGGCGCCCCTATTTTATAAGTAATTTTGAAGAGATTTCTTTCTTTATGCTCTAGTCCAAGACTTAGAGGTCAAAATGTTGTAGTTTTTCCTAAGAACATTGTTTAAAATTTTCAGTGAAGTAACCAATGAAACTTCATCTCAAACCCATCCCTCCAACAGACCCTGCAGCAAGTGTTAGGATATAGTTTCAAGTATTGAGAACTTTCAAAGAGAAAGAAATGATATTCTGCCTTCTTGTGGCACCCATCAATAAAGCAACCTGGCAGCTTTCTGTCTTTTCCATTCAAAGCACCTTTTTATTCCTTTATTAGTGATTCCTCTCATTATCTATTCAAAGTAGGGCAAAGTTTGTTTTGTGCTGTTCTCCACCCCCCCCCCCCAATGAATAAACCTTAAGGGCAAACAGATTAGTCCATTCCCAAAGATCATGCAGTAAAACAACATGGCGGTGGAAGAAATTTAGAAATTTAATCAATGTTAAGCAGCAGTAATACCTCAGGGCAGCAACTTCTAACTCTGAGATCAGGAATATAGCTAACAGAATAGTTTCTAGTGATTCATGAAACAAGTAGAATTATGCATAACCGGTGAGCTCTTCAGTTACAGAACTTGTGTTAGTCCTAATGGGCCAAAGTATGCTGCGCTGATAAGTGGCTCTAAAATCGGAGTAGTTAACACACAGAATCTTTTTTGTTCGGCTCACAAAGTCTGCTGGAGTCCAGCATCTTTGCAGGCCAGTTCCCTTCCAAGTGGAAGAGTTTTCATTTTGTAGCTATGTCATCTGGAACATGAGACCCCCAGCTTGCTACACAGGTGAAGAAAGAACTGAAGGGTTTCCTTTACATGCTTGAGCCCAGAAGTGACACATTACCTCAACTTAACAGCCTTTGGTTGGAGCTAGTTACATGACCCTGCCTATCTGTTAGAGCTAGGAAATGTGTTACAGCACATAGATATTTGGTGAGGGACAAACATCTCTGCTACAGTCCCATCTCTAGATGATTATGCCTGCAGAGCAGAAGCTGCTAGAGTGGGTGTGAGGGGAACCCTTAGGTATAATTTCATTATAAAACCAAATACCTTTTTAGTAAAGAAGTCTTGTTCTCTCTACCTTCTCTTGGATCTAAGTTTCTTTGCAAAAGAAGGTTAGGATGCCTGGGTGGCTCAGTCATTTAAGTGTCTGCCTTCTGCTCAGGTCATAATCCCAGGGTCCTGGGATTGAGTCTCGCATCAGGCTCCCTGCTCAAGTGAGCCTGCTTCTCCCTCCCCCTCTCCCCCTGTTTGTGTTCCCTCTCTCACTGTCTCTCTCTCTTTCAAATAAATAAATAAAATCTTTAAAGAAAAAAAAAGGTTAAAAATGGATATATTGATTAATACAGGATTACTATTGAATATCATTCTAAATACTCTTGCTAAAGCAAATATAATATAATTGCAACAGCACAGGGGTTAGAATCAGATGCTGTATCCTCAGCTCTACATTGGGGATGTTACTGATTTTCTCTAGCATCACTTTTTTTATCTATAGAATTAAAATAAAAATGCCTCCCCTTAAAGGATTTTAGGAAAATAGGTGGTTATTTTGTCCTAGTCATAAGAACCAGGGAAGGAGTTCTGAGAAGAGACAAATGATCAGAGACCTGAAAGCAGAGGAAGAATTTACGGATGTGGCAGGCTAGGAAAAATCATCTAAGAGAGGACACCATCTTTGTTTTGGGAGGGACAACTTCAAATAGGAGGATTGAAAGAAAGTCACTGGTGTGGAACAGGCAGAGGGGAATTGAACATAGACCTTGAAGGTATGTTCAGAATTTTGGTCTCTTACGATAGCTAAGCACAAAGCGAAGACCTTGATGGAGACCTCTTTGGTTTGACATGAAGGGAATGACATGGTCTGTTGTTTCTTGAAAAGATCACTCAGGTTGTGTTGAGGAGAATCCATTGGAAGCAAAGAGTAATGTCAAGGAGACTCATCAAGGGACCATGGAAGTAGATCAATGGAGAGATGATGACAGTTTGGATTAAGGAGGTGTGGAAAAAAGATAAGATGGAGGAAGGTCTTTAAAAGCTAAACTCAATAGGACTTGAGGGCAGATGAGATCTTGTGTATTAGGGAGAGGGAGGTGTGGAAAATAGTTCATAGTTGATTGGCTTGCACAACTGGATGAACAGTAGGTACATCATTCCCTGGAAGGAGACGAGGTGTGGGATATAGGAAGAAGATTAAGAGTTGACTTTTAGATGCGTTGAATTTTAGTTCCTTTGAGGAATTCAAGTGCAGAGGACAAGAATAAATCTCTGTGATGTGTAAAATACCTACTGTTTCTTTCTGGCACACAGTGCAAAAAAAAAAAATCATTGACTACTGTTGCTATTATTATTATTACTACTCTTACGGCCTTCCACAACCTGTACCCAATTTACCCATCCAGACCGAAAGAGTACTATTTGCTTTCAGATAAAACTTGTCATCTTATTTCCATCTAATCTATTTCCAACCTGTCCATCTTTTATGGCCCAGTTCAGATGTCACTTCCTCCATGCTCTAAGCTGTTCTGTCTTAGGCTGTCTTCTTTCTCTATGCTCTCTTTGGGCAGTCTTACTACTCACATGGATGCAAATTACCACCTGTGCTGATGGTCCCCAGTGCATAAGTATCTCAACTCCAATTTCCCTCTTGAGATTCAAACTCACATATTCAACCATCTCCTGAATATCACTAATTGGTTATCCCACAGGCACCTCAAGTTTATTAGGATTATCACATACTCATCACTTTCCCTCAAACTGCTCTTTCTTCTGTGTTCTGTATGTATCATAATGGATGGCGTGTATTTTTAATACAAATCTGAACATGACATTTTAGTGTCTAAGTTCCTTAAGGCACAGAGAGTATCTGTTTGCTCACCACAGTGTATCCAGCACCTAGGGTGATGCTTGGCACAGAGTAGGGACTCATTACATACTGAAGAAATGAATTAAATACTCCTTACTCTCTGTTATTCCTCATACTCAATAAATTACCCAGTCCCATCAATTCTTCTTTCCAAATACTCTTTTAATCCTTCCTATTATCATGGATACTAACCTAGTTCAGGCCACTATAATTGCATTAATAGTTTCTTAGTTAATCTCTTTGCCTCCAGTCTTGTCTCCTACAGCTGAGATGGCTAATTATATCCAGTACCCACACCCGCTTCTTCCCTTTGGTGATAGAAGTGAGCACAGTGCCTCCCAGCCAGAGACTACATTTTCCAAATTTCCCAACCTCCCTGGCACCTTCATATGACCAAGTTACAATGTCACCTGGCCGAGGATGTTCTGGTCAATAACCTGAGAATGGAAGTGACATGCGCACCTTCTGAAGCACATTCTTAAAATAGAGATGTTTGTCCTCCTCTTCTTTTACCTTTCTGCAGTCTGGGTTGTGACGAGATAGTATGAGTCAGCTTTGCCCTTATTAGTGAGAACCTTAAGGGATGAAAGAGCCACAAGATAAAGGAACCCTGTCCTCTTGGACTTTTTGCCACCTCAAACTTTTATGAGAGAGAAAAATCTGTCTTATGGAAGCCATGATTATGTGGCTTCCATTAAAATAACCAAACAAATGCCCTAATTACTAAACCCTTCTTTCTCCCTTCTTTCTCTTGAAATATAGCTAAAACAATGTTATTACATTGCAAATCTGATTGGAACGTCCCCCTTGTCTTATATATTTTTTATTTTTTTGAAAGTAATCTCTATACCTCACATGGGGCTTGAACTCATGACCCCAGATCAAGAGTGGCATGCTCTACCGACCGAGCCAGCCAGGGCTTAGAACATGATCTTGTTTATAGCAAACACTCAATAATATTGATTTTTTTTAAAGATTTTATTTATTTATTTGGCAGAGAGAGAGATCACAAGTAGGCAGAGAGGCAGGCAGAGAGAGGGGGGGAAGCAGGCTCCCTGCTGAGCAGAGAGCCTGATGTGGGGCTCGATCCCAGGACCCTGAGATCATGACCTGAGCTGAAGGCAGAGGCTTTAACCAATGAGCCACACAGGTGCCCCAATAGTATTGATTCTTGATTGATAAATTATGAAGTTCATTTTCTAGCAGAGCCCAAGTTAGCAAATTTAACTCTTACTTGTATGTGACATCATGCATAATCACTAATTGAGACAGCAGCTTGAGGCTTCTTCAACTTCTGCAATCACCCTGGCTGGGCCCCCCCACCACACCCCTCCCCCCGCCATCTCCATTATTTGATAACCAAACAAAGGCTCAGCAATCTTTCTGATGATGAGAATTATCCATAAAGGACAGAATTCCCCCAAGTGCCACTGACCACTGTGTTGGCAAGAAAGGAATAGAACAAGAAATCAGAGGCAGAGAAAATAGCACAAAACTCTGTTGAGTGAGAGGCAGTAGAAAGTCATTAGCTATCGATTCATACTTTGTGATGAAGGTTGTACTTGTGACCAACACAGACTAAGCCATTAAAGTATCTCAAGATGCTGCATTTCTACTGGGAAGATGATCATTACAAATTTAGATTTCTGTTCAGCTAATGTTCCTTGAGGTCCTGCTCTATGCCAAGAGCTGTCCATGAAAAAATTTCCTAAAATAGTTCAATGTTTCAAGCTCTACTCACCCTCCAAAGAGGTAGATGATCTGAGTTTTAGCAGGATCTCCCAGAATAAGAACGTATTTGAAGTCCCCCCACATGCATCCTCCCAAATTCTAATCCACTCAACTCCTAGAGTTGAGCCAAAATGGGGATAGTATCAGAGACTTCATCAAGTTCAAAGCTACCTCCTCCCCCAAATGGATATTTTTAAAAGATTTGTTATTTTTTCTACTTGTATAAAGTATTTTGTCTGATAACTATGAGTTGTCAGTGAAATTCTCTCATATAGTGCCATTTATAATGCAGTTGTTTTTCACAAAGCACTCCATTATGCTTGTCATTTGGAAATGAGACCTAGCCACATTTTTGTGTGACACACAGAATGAATTAAACCAGACAAGTAAAGGCACCTGGGCAACTGACAACTTCAGCAGGGTCCCTACAATTCCTCATTAGTTTAGAACATCTTCTTGTTCTTTTTTTTAAAAGATTTGTTATTCAAATTTTATAACTCAAAGAAATTAGCTAATCTAGATGTTAAAAGGCAATGAGGATCATTTGGAACTAAAAGTGTCCTTGTTCGTAGTGAAGTTTTTAAGTGATGCAAGTTTTTGTTGTTTTCCCCATGGATTGTAGTTCACAAGGCAGAGAACAAGTTTTAAAGCAAATAATCCAAATTCCCAACTGCTTAAAAAAAAAATTGCAGCTTGCTTTCTAAAAACTTATCTCAATTTTAAATCCACTAAAGTTTTGAAAATTCCTGTTGTTGACCTGAGCAGAAGAAACACCTGAAGCCTTGAGGCAGAGCAGCTTTTAGAAGAAAAAAACACATTAATATTTCATGTGGAAGGAATTTTTCAAGGCACATATCAGTTCTCCAAACCAGTAAGATCGCTTACTTTCACCACCAGTTTGTGTCTTTTGAGTTCCATTTGGTACAGTTACCTCTAGTCCTATTTTTATGTGTTTTATCTCATAAAAGTATTATCATTATATAGCAATAATATTAATAATATAAATAAAGTATACATAATACTTTTCCCCTGGACATTATACAGTAAGCATATTTTGACTGTGGCTACATGCTCTTTTTCTTGGCCATTACAGTAGGCAGAATAATGGTTCCTTCAGATTTTATGTCCTACTTCCTGGTACCTGTGACTGTTAGCTTGTGTGGCAGAAGTAAACTTGCAGATGTGATAAAGTTAAGGACTTTGAGATAGGGAGATTATTTTGGATTATCTAACCAGCTGGGTCCTTAAAAGTGAAGAACCATTCCCAGCTGTGATCAGAAGGTATGACTATAGAAGGTTGGTCAGAGAGCTATGACATTGCTGGATATGAAGGAGAAAGGAGGTCATGAGCCAAGGAGTATGGTAGCCTCTAGAAGCTGGCAAAGTCAAAGAAACAGATTCTTCCCTAATAATGTTCAAACCTGGGGACATTTGTATTGTTGGTATTGCATTATTTCCACTATGCTCTGGTGTTGTACTCACATAATATTCCTAGAAAACTAGACTGGACAACTGAACAGGGCATACCTCAAGGTGGAAAAATAGAATAAATAAATCATTTTAAGTAAATCAAGATGGAGGGGCACCTGGGTGGCTCAGGTCATGATTCCAGAGTCCTGGGATCGAGTCCTGCATTGTGCACCCTGTTCAGTGCAGAGTCTGCTTCTCCCTTCCCCTCGGCCTGCTGCACCTCCTACTGTTACCTCATCTGTAACTACCTATTGAGAATTATCCTTGCATTACAGTCCTAGTATAATATGTTCCAAGTTAGTCGTCTGACTCCAGAACTCACTGTTGTCTATGTAAGACATGTCCTAAGAGTAGAGAAAGTTGCCATAAGTGACGATGGACTGAAAGCCTTGTAATTCTTCACAGTGGAAGCATGTGAAGGGCTCTTCATGTCTTAGAGAGCACCAATATGGTTTTTGGGAGGGGATAGGACAGAATGTATACATGTGTATGGAATACCACCTCAGCTGTGATTTTGCCAACATTCAGGACTGGATTTTGAATCAAGACCTTACTACAGCTCAGAAATATTATGGAGTTGAAAACTCTGAAGAGGTAGGCATTACATCATATCCTCATTTGACTTAGAGTGTACTTTACATCATCAGTTCAAATACATTTATTGACCAAAATGGCAGACATTGAGTACAAACTTTTTGTTGATACCAAAAAGAAGCTGATTCAGCTGAATTTCCTTAACTGTTTTATTTAGAAGACTCTATATGCAAAGACTCTATCATTGCCAGGCCGAGACTTCTAGCTATAATTCAAAGAAATCAGCAGTAGCAGTTCAAGAGCAAAAACACAGACATGTGATTGAACTATATTCACCCAAAATTATTGGGAAACAGTTTCAGGCTTAAGTTGGCAGAATTTTTAAAAGTACTGTATTTGTAGCGTAGTAAAGATATAGAAGGCAAGATTTGATGTATAAGTACTTTATTGTAGTATTTGTCTTTTACAGAAAAAAACACCAAAAACAGCTTATGTCAATCTTAAGGGTTTTACTTTTCAATTGCTTAGATGAAAGGAAATTGGATTAACCCCTCCTAATTGGGAATATAAGGCTTTCAAATCTAGTATCGTCAAAGTTTCTTATCAACATTCATCTTCAAAATTAAGTTTGAAAATATAGTCTTAGGAATTGTCTGTATTTACACTGAAACAGGTTTTAATGGATTTGTGGCCAGAGTCATGATATAATAAACTCATAGGTTTGCTTTCTTTTCTTAATGTAGAATTACCAGTAGACTTCTCATTGGAGTGTGAAAGGCAGACAAAAGAAAATTATAAGTGTAACATACAACTAGCCTTCAAATGATACCATTTGATACTACTGATTATACAAAAAGTACTTTCTTACTGTAGGACACTTGAGAGAAGCCAGACTCTAAATCTATAACTGTGGAAAAGAAAGGACATTTTGTACAAAATTAGCAGCTTACTTTGTAGTGATTATGTTGTATTGATGTTAGCACTCTTCATAGTTTTTTTTTAAAGCCTCTTTCTTATTGTTTCTATCATATATGACCCTTTTTTATCTAGCAAGACAGTTATAAAGAGGTGGACCTACTCAATCTGGATTTATAATCAGGCTTTCACTGTCTAAGGGTCACAGAATTACCATTCTTGGTGATCCTAAACTTTCTTTAAAAAGTTGGTTTCTATATAAGTGTTAAATTCTTATTCACAAGAAGTCTTATTTCATCATCAATGATTTCCATAGATTTCATCTTCTACCAAAGATATCTTCAGAAGTTCAAAGGCTAATGGCCAAGTGGAGTGGTCTCCACTTTTAAGATATAAGATGATTTTAAGATAACGCTTACATTAAAAATTTTTACTAAGTGATTTCCATCTCTAACAAAACTTCACCAGGCTCTGAAATATATGGATGTCAATGGCCACTTACCATTTTTAAAAATTTGTTAAGGAAATTTAGAAGCTCAAGTGGTGTCTTTTAGTTCTTATTATATCATCAGTGAAATGACATCTCAACTGACAGGGACCCAAAACATTTGACATAGTGTCTCAGGCCAGAAATGAATAAACGTATTTAAGGGATGACCATCAGCTAATTGAAAAATGATTTTAAATTTCAGCGCCTGCTGGAAAGAAGCGCTACTGCTGAGAGAGGTTAAGGGCTTGCTTTGTAGACACCAAGTAGACACCAAGACACCAAGTCAGTGAAACACAGCGGCACTGATCTATAGTGACAAAAGACAGTTGAGGTTCTTAGCTCTCTCTAGCTCCTGATCCCAGATTTCTTTGGGATCTGGAGATGGACAGCTGGTACCAGATGTGTGCTGAAAGAATTCTCAGGAACCTCATGGAAATAGTTAAATTTACATAAACCTGATTTAAGTTACTGAGTGGCCCAAAATTTACTTTTTGATTATGGATGTTCTGCAGCCCCAGTAGGGGACTACCTTTCAACTTGTTCCTAAATGTTCACGTCCCTTCTGTGACTACTCATCATCATCATCATCATCATCATCAGTAACACTTTTGGTCTTACTCTTTGCTAGGTACAGTGCTAATAATGCTGCATGCATTATTTATCAGTTTTTAATTCTCATATGATGCTGAGATATGTGTTCTCCTTATCTTCATTTACAAGTACAGAAAATGGTTTAGAGCATTCCTGTTTCGCACACAGGGGCTAAATGGCATAGTCTGGTGTGGAACTTAGGCAGTCTAACTCACAGCCCACTCTTAACCACTATTGTACCAACCGCTCCACTCAGTAAAGGAAAAAGTATTAATCACCACTGAAAATATCGTAGATGATAATTATGCCAGTTGTTCTATTCATCACTGCCAACTAAGTAACCATATCATCTTCTCTAAGAGCTTCTCTATGTTTTATAAAATGTCTCATTCTTGCTCTAGGCATAAACACTGGGGAGTGGGAGGTGGGTGCAGAGAGAAGGGGGCCTTCTCACACTGGAGAGCTGATTAATTTACAATTAGCAAAGGCTAAAAGGTCCCTTTTTGAAACTTTTGCTTCGGGGCCTAGAATTAAAACTTAGTCACTGAGTCCTGTCTCTTTTTTGGGGAAGAAGATCCATCACTAGGTCTCAAGTTCCCTCTCCACAGCTCAACTGAGACAGTCCCCTGATGTGGAGTTTCAATGTGGAGACTCTGCAGGTAATTTGTATGTAGTCTTTTGTGCTTATTCTCAAGACTCGATCTTTTACTTTTTTTCAACTGTGCATTATAAAAAATTTTAAATATACAGAGAAGATGAAAGTATTTTAAAAAATAATACAATAGGGACGCCTGGGTGGCTCAGTTGGTTGAGCAGCTGCCTTTGGCTCAGGTCATGATCCCAGGGTCCTGGGATCAAGTACCACATCGGGCTCCTTGCTCAGTGGGGAGCCTGCTTCCCCTTCTGCTCTGCCTACCTCTCTGCCTGCTTGTGTTCTCTCTCTCTCTCTCTCTCTCTGTCAAATAAATAAATAAAATCTTTAAAAAAAATAATACAATGGACTGCCATTGACCCATCACCACCTAGATCCAACACCCATATACCTATTCCCTAGTTGTTAATGTATTTTGGCATATTTAAACATATTTCTTTATAATGACCCTTAGCTACTTAATACTGTAGTGTACATCTTCTAAGAATAAGAATATCCTCTCACATAATCACATACCCTTCACTTACCTAAGAAAATTAACATTATTGCTTTAATATATAATACCCAGTCCAAATTCAAATCCCTCCATTTGTTCCAAACTTGCTTCTTACAGCTGGTCTCTTAAACTTAATATTCAGACAACGCATATGCATTGCATTTGCTTATTGTATCACGTTGGTATTTTTTATTCTAGAAGAATATTTCCCCCCTTTCCTTTTTTGTGTGTGACACCAACATTTTAAAGAAACTAAGAAGATTTTGTATGTTCCACATTCTGTATGTGTTTGTTACTCTTGGAGTCATTCATTACCTTGTTCCACTAGCCCTTATAATCCCTATAAGCTGGGAATTTTAAGGGTTTGAATAGATTTTGCCAGAAGTACTTTATAGGTGATGATTTTATGCTTGAGGTACACAATGTCAGGGGTGTCATTCTTTCTAATCTAACATGAGATTTTGCCTTTGTAAAGATACTTCTTGGGGCTCCTGGATGGCCCAGTTAGTTAAGTGTCCAACTCTCATTCAGTTCAGGTCATGATTTCAGGGTTGTGAGATCGAGGCCTGTATTGGGCTCTGTGCTGTGCGTAGAGTCTGCTTAGGAGTTTCTCCCTCTGCCCCTCCCCCAAGCTCATGCTCACACACTCTCTCTCACTTCTCTCTCTCTCTCTCTCTAAAAGAGAAAAAAAGATACTTATTTCTCTTTGAAATAAGCAAGAAATCTGTGGGATTATACTTTGGTATCATGAAAATACATTGTTTTGCTATATCTTTTCATTTAATGGTTTTATAATCCATTGATGATCCCTCCATTTACCATTCCATCTTCATCAACTGGCTTTCATTCTTGTATAAAGAGTTTGAAATAATTATTTTTCTCTATGTGGTTATGACACCAACTTAATAGGTTCAGTGCTACTAATCTGGGATTTTGATTTCAATTTCAGAGTTTTCTTTTTAATTTATCTTACCTGTTTATATAAAAAACACTTATGAAGTTCAAAGTACATGAAAAGATATATACCAAAGGAATTGAAAGCAAGAACTTGAACAGATATTTGTACACCCATGTTCATGGTAGTATTATTCACAGTAGCCAAAAGGTGGAAGGAACCAAGTGCCCATTGATGGATGAATAAAGAAACAAAATGGGGTACATTCCCACAATAGATTATTATTTAGCCTTAAAGTGGAAGGAAATTCTGATATATGCTACATGAAGGAAACTTGAGGACATTATGATAAGTGAAATAAGTCAGTCACAAGAAGACAAATACTGTATGAGTCCACTTATGTGAGATGCACCTAAAGTAAAAAATTCATAGAAAAAGAAAGTAGAATAATGGTTATGAGGGGTTGAGGGAGGGGAGAATAAGAAGTTGTTTAACAGATACAAGATGAAAAAAATTTTGAATATTGAATGAATAACAATGTGAATGTAGTTAACACTACTGAACTGTACATTTAAAAATAGTTAAGGTGGTAAATTTTATGTTAAGTGTATTTTGCCAAAATTAAAATGTTTAAATTAAAAATAAAAAATTAAAGTTAAAAATAAAATATTAAAAATAAAAATTAAATTAAAATTAATTTAAATTAAAAATACAGACTCAGGGTAACTTTATTAGTGAATGTTATACAGACATTTAAAGAATTCAGGCCCATGGGGGAGGACCAAGATGGCAGAGGAGTAAATTTTGTCTGCTCCCAGGAATTCAGCTAGATAGCTATCAGATCATTCAGTATACCTACAAACTCAATAGGAGATTGAAGAATGGAGTGATGCAGGAGCACGCTGCAAGAATCTGCTGGGTTTGGAGACTCTAAACAGGGCCTGTGCCAGAGAAAGAAATCTTGGTAAGAGGCCGAGTGAGCATAGAGTGCGGTCTGAGACCAGGAGGCAGGAGTGATTAACTGCTTTTCTCTGAAGGCACATGGAGGAGTGGGGCCCCTAGTTCTCGGCTCCTTTGGGGTCAGAGATTGGGAGGCCACCATTCTCATTCTTGTCCTCCAAAGCTGTACAGAAAGATTTCAGGAAACAAAAGCTACTGAGAGCAAAACCCAGCAGATTATTTAGCCTGGCCCCTGGCAAGGGCAGTGCAGTTCCACTTCCGGCAAAAGTATTTGAGAATCACTGCAAGAGGCCCCACCCCCAGAAGATCAGCAGGAACATCCAGCCAAGACCAAGTTCACTGATCAATGAGAACTGAGGAACTCCAGGGCTAGTGGAATGCATCACATAGAATTCATGACTTTTCCCCATGATTCTTTAGTCTTTCAAAGTTAATTTTCAAAATTTTCTTTATTTTTTCTTTTTCTATTTTTTAAATTTTTCTTCTTTCCTATTTTAACCAACATCTTATCAATCCCTTTTTTAAAATCTTTTTTAATTTTCATTTTTACAGTCATATTCTATCCTTTAATTATATTTAACTTTGTTTTGTGTATATATATATAAAGTTTTTCTTTCTTTAAAATTTTGGGATATGGTTTCTTCTAACAGACCAAAATATACCCTAAATCTAGCATATGGCTTTGTTCTAGTCTCCCACCTGATCACATTCTCTCTCTCTCTTTTTAAATTTTTCTTCTTTCCTATTTTAACCAACATCTTATCTTATCAATTCCTTTTTAAAAATTTTTTTAAATTTTCATCTTTACATTCATATTCCATCCCTTCATTGTATTTACCCTTATTTGTGTGTGTGTGTGTGTGTGTGTGTGTGTGTGTGTCTATTTTTCTTTCTTTAAAATTTTGGGAGGCAGTTTCTTCTCACAGACTAAAATACACCTAATATCTAGTATGTGGCTCTATTCTATTCACCAGCCTGATCATATTCTTTTTTTCTTTTTCTTTTCCTTTCTTTTCCCCTGGTTTTGGATCTCTTCTGATTTGTTTAGTGTATATTTTTCTGGGGTCATTGTTATACTTTTAGCATTCTATTCTTGCATTCATCTATTCTTCTCATGACAAAATTTAAAAAATGGAAAAACTCACCTCAAAAAAAAAAAAAAGAACAAGAGGCAGTACTGACTGCCAGGTACCTAATTAATATGGACATTAGTAAGCTGTTGGAACTAGAGTTTAGAATGACAATTATAAAGATACTAGCTGGGTTTGAAAAAAGCAGAGAAGATACTAGAGAATCCCTTCCTGGAGAAATAAAAGGACTAAAATCTAACCAAGTCAAAATCAAAGGCTATTAATGAGATTCAATTAAAAAAAAGGAAGTTCTTATAGCTAGGATAAATGAGGCAGAAGAGAGAATTAGTGATATAGAAGACCAAATGATGGAGAATAAAGAAGCTGAGAAAGAGAGAGACAAACAGCTACTGGACCACGAGGGGAGAATTCAAGAGATAAGTGATACCATAAGATGAAACAATACTAGAATAATTGGGATCCCAGAAGAAGAAGAGAGACAGGGGCAGAATATATATGGGAGCAAATTATAGTTTAGAACTTCCCTAATTTGGGGAAGGAAACAAGCATCAAAATCTAGGAGGCACAAAGAAGCCCCTTCAAAATCAATAAAAATAGGTCAACATCCCATCATCCAATAGTAAAACTTTCAAGTCTCAGAGACAAAGAAAATCCTGAAAACGTCTCAGGACAAGAGGTCTGTAACCTACAATGGTAGAAATATCAGATTGGCAGCAGACCTATCCACAGAGACCTGGCAGACCAGAAAGGACTGGCGTGATATATTCAGAGCACTAAATGAGAAAAATATGCATCCAAGAATACTGTATCCAGCTAGGCTGTCATTGAAAATAGAAGGAGAGATAAAAAACTTCCAGGACAAACAAAAACTAAAAGAATTTGCAAACACCAAACCAGCCCTACAGGAAATATTGAAAGGGGTCCTTTAAGCAAAGAGAGAGCCTAAAAGTAACATAGACCAGAAAGGAATAGAGACAATATACAGTAGCAGTCACCTTGCAGGCAATACAATGGCACTAAATTCATATCTTTCAGTAGTTACCCTGAGTGTAAATGGGCTAAATGCCCCAATCAGAAGACACAGGGTATCAGAATGGATAAAAAAAAACAAGACCCATTGACATGTAGATCCCAAAACACTCCAGATTTAAAGTGAGGGGGTGGAAAACAGTTTACCATACTAATGGACATCGAAAGAAAGCTGGGGTGGCAATCCTTATATCAGGCAAATTAGATTTTAAACCAAAGAAGATAAGATGAGGAAGGACACTATATCATACATACTTAAAGGGACTGTCCAACAAGAAGATCTAACAATTGTAAATATCTATGCCCCTAACACAGGAAGCAGCGAATTATATAAACCAATTAATAACAAAATCAAAGAAATGTATCAACAAAATAATACAATAATAGTAGGGGACTTTAACAGCCCTCTTATTGAAATGGATAGATCATCTAAGCAAAAGATCAGTAAGGAAAGGCTTTAAATGACACACTGGACCAGATGGACATCACAGATATATTCATTACACAGATATATTCATTCCACTCCAAAGCAACAGAATACACATTCCTCTCTAGTGCACATGTAACATTCTCCAGATCACATCCTGGATCACAAATCAGGTCGCAACCAGTACCAAAAGATTGGGATCATTCTCTGTGTATTTTCAGACCATGGGTTTTGAAACTAGAACTCAATTACAAGAGGAAAGTTAGAAAGAACTCAAATACATGGAGGCTAAAGAGCCTCCTACTAAAGAATGAATGAGTCAACCAGGAAATTGAAGAAGAATTTAAAAAATTCATGGAAACAAATGAAAATGAAAACACAATTCTTCAGACTATTTGGGATGCAGCAATGGTGCTCCTAAGAAGAATGTATGTAGCAATTTAAGCCTTTCTTAAGAAACAAGAAAAATCTCAAATACCCAACCTAACCCTACACCTAAAGGAGCTGGAGAAAAAATAGCAAAGAAAGCTTAAACCCAGCAGGAGAAGAGAAATAATAAAGATCAGAGCAGAAATCAATGAAATAGAAACCAAAACAATAGTAGAACAAATCAACGAAACTAGGAGCTGGTTCTTTAAAAGAATTAATAAGATTGATAAACCCCTGGCCAGACTTAACAAAAAGAAAAGAGAAAGGACCCAAATTCATAAAATCATGAATGAAAGAGGAGAGACTACAACCAGCACCGAAGAAATAAAAACGATTACAAGAACATAATATGAGCAACTACATGTCAGCAAATTAGACAATGTGGAAGAAATGGATGCATTCCTCGAGATGTATAAACTACCAAAACTGAACCAGGAAGAAGTAGAAAACCTGAACAGAGCCATAACCAGTAAGGACATTGAAGAAGTCATCAAAAATCTCCCAACAAACAAGAGCCAAGGGCCAGACAGCTTCCCAGGGGAATTCTACCAAACATTTAAAGAATTAATCCCTATTCTCCTGAAATTGTTCCAAAAAATAGAAATGGAAGGAAAACTTCCAAACTCATTTTTATGAGAAATTTGAGAAACAGGACAGAGGATCATATAGGAAGGGAGGGGAAAATGAAACAATACAAAACCAGAGAGGGAAACAAACCATAAGAAAGTCTGAATCTCAGGAAACAAACTGAGAGTTGCTGGAGTGGAGGGGGGTGGGAGAGATTGAATGACTGGGTAATGGACATTGGGGAGGGTCTGTGCTTTGATCAGTACTGTGAATTATGTAAGACTGATGAATCACAGGCCTGTACCCCTGAAACAAATAATACATTATATGTTAATTAAAAAAGAATTAAGGCCCAACCTTATGAAATTCTTCCCAAAAATTGAAGAGGAGGGAATACTGACAAACCCATTTTATAAGGCCAGCATTACTCCTCTACAAAAGCCAGACAAGGACACTACAAGAGAAGAAAATTACTGCCCAATATCCCTGATAAATGAACATAGATGCAAATATCTTCAAATATCTTCAAATACTAGCAAACCAAATTCAACAATATGTTTAAAAGATCATAAACCATGACCAAATGGGATTTTTCCCTGGTCTATAAAGATTACTCAGCATTAAGGAAATCAATAATTGTGAGTCACTACATTAACAGAATGAAGGATAAAAATTATATGATCATCTCAATAGATGAAGAAAAAACATTTGACAAAATTCAACCTTTGTTCATAATATAAACTCTCAACAAATTAGGGACAGAAGGAATGTACCTTGACATACAAAGGCTACATATGATAAATCCACAGCTAACCACATACTCAATGGTGAAAAGCTGAAAACTTTCTCTAAGATCAAGAACAAGACAAGGATGTCCACCCTTGCCAATTCTATTTAATATAGTAATGGAAGTTCTGGCCAGAGGAATCAGTCAAGAAACAAGAATAAAGGCATCCACAGCAGAAAGGGAAAAGTAAAATTGTCTCTGTTCACAGATGGCATGGTGTTATATATAGAAAACCCTTAAAGATACCACCAAAAAAACCTGTTAGAAATTATAAAGAAACAAACAAAAAAGGAACGATAAAGGTAATAAAGTCAGATCCAGGACACAAAAGCAACATAAAAATCTGTTGAATTTCTATATAGTAACAATGCACTATTTGAAAAAGAAAGTAAGAAGACAATCTCATTTACAATGACATCAAAAAGAGTAAAAGGTGCAGGAATAAATGTAACCAAGGAGGTAAAAGATTTATATATTGAAAACTATAAAATGTTGATGAAAGGAATTGAAGAAACAAATAAATGGAAAGATAGTTCATATTCATGGACTGGAAGAATTAATATTGTTGAAGTGTTTGTGCCACCAAAAGCTATTTATAGATTTGATGCAATCTCTAAAAATTCCATGGGTATTTTTCAAAGAAATGGAAAAAACGATCCTATTTTTGTATGGAAATTATAAGGAACCCTGAATAAAAAATGACTTTTAATAGCAAAAATGATCTCGAGCAAGAGCAAAAATGAAGGCATCACACTTGCTGATTTCAAATTATATTACAAAGCTATAGTAACAATAGCAGTATGATATTGGCATAAAAACAGAGACCAGACTAATGGAACCAAATTGAGAGCCCAGAAATAAATCTACACAGTCAATTAATTTTTGACAAGGGCGCCAAGAATACAAAATGGGAAAAGGATAGTCTTTTCAATAAATGGTGCTGGGAAAACTGGATAACTACATGGAGAAGAATGAAATGGAACCCAATCTTCCATCATGAACAAAAATCAACTCAAAATGTATTAAACACTTTTTTTAAGATTTTATTTATTTGACAGCGAGAAACACAGCGAGAGAGGGAACAGAAGCAGAGGGAATGGTAGCGGGAGAAGCAGGCTTCCTGCCAGCAAGGAGCCCGATGCGGGGTTCGATCCCAGGACCCTGGGATCATGACCTGAACCTAAGGCAGACGCTTAACGACTGAGCCACCCAGGCGCCCCAAAATGTATTAAACACTTAAATGGAAGAACTGAAACCATGAAACTCCTAGAAGTAAACATAGAGAGAGGGAAAGCTCCTTGACATTGGCTTTGACAATGATATTTTAGGATAAGACACCAAAAGCACAAGCAACAGAAGCAAAAATGATTGACATAACATATAAACAAAAATAAACTAAAATACTTCTGCACAACAAAGAAAATAACAAAATGAAAAGGCAACTGTGGAATGGGAGAAAATATTTGCAAACCATATATCTGAAAAGAGGTTAATATTCAAAATATATAAAGTACTCCTACAACTCAGCAACAACAAAAAACTTCATAAAATTTTTAAAATGGACAAAGGACTTGAATAGATATTTCTCCAAAGTGAACATATGCATGACCAACAGGGATATGAAAAGGTGCTCAAGACCATTAATCATCAAGGAAATGCAAATTAAAATCACAAGATAACTTCTCACACCTGTAAGGCTGGCTATTGTTATAAAAATAAGGGAGAGGGGCGCCTGGGTGGCTCAGTGGGTTAAGCCTCTGCCTTCGGCTCCCGTCAGGATCCCAGGGTCCTGGGATCAAGCCCCACATCGGGCTCCCTGCTCAGCAGGAAGCCTGCTTCTCCTGCTACCATTCCCTCTGCTTGTGTTCCCTCTCTCGCTGTGTTTCTCTCTGTCAAATAAATAAAATCTTTAAAAAAAAAATAAGGGAGAATAATTGGTGGTAAAGATGTCAAAAAAGGGTGTCAAACTGATACACAGTTGGAGGGAATGTAAATTGATATAGCCATTATGGACAGTAGTATGGAGGGTCCTAAAAAATTAAAAATAGAGCTATCATATGATCTAGCAATCATACTTCTGGGTATATGTGCGAAAGAATCAAAAGCAGGGTCTTGAAGGGAAATCTTCACTCCCATGTTCCTTACAAGATTATTCACAATAGCCAAGATATTAAAACAACCTAACTGTTCATCAAAAGATGAATGAATAAAGAAAATGTAGTATATACATAAAATGGAATATTATTCTGCATTTACGAAAAAAAAGATATCTTGCCATTTGCAACAACATGGATGGATCTGATGGTCTCTGAATAAAATAAAGCAGACTTGGAAAGACAAATAGTGAATAATCTCATTCATATGTAGAAGCACAGAGTAGACCGATTGTCAAGGATTAGGGAGAGTAGAAAATGGGGAGATGCTGGTCAAAGGATACAACATTTTATTTATGCAGGATAAGTAAGTAGGATTTCTACTAGATAGTCTAGTACCCAGAGATACAATACTGTATTGCATATTCAAAATTTGCTAAGAAGGTAGATCTTATGTTAAGTAATCTTATCAGACATATGCATCATCATCATCATGAAGGAGGTGGGAAAAAACTTTGGGAGGTTTTGGACACATC
>CM053615.1:13531394-13575508 GCA_028646535.1 Procyon lotor
ATGACCTTGATGGTGATGGTTCTATAGGTATACTTATATCCAAACTTATCCTCACCAAGTTGTATATATTAAATATGTACTGCTTTTCACATGCTAATCATGCTTCAGTAAAGTAGCAAAAGTTTGTGTGGGGGCACATGGGTGGCTCAGTCTGTTAAGCAGGTGACTCTTGAGGTGCCTGGGTGACTTAGTGGGTTAAAGCCTCTGCCTTTGGCTCAGATCATGATCTCAAGGTCCTGGGATCGAGCCCCATATCGGGCTCTCTGCTCAGCAGGGAGCCTGCTACCCCCCCCTCTCTCTCTGCCTGACTCTCTGCCTACTTGTGATCTCTCTCTCTCTCTGTCAAGTAAATAAATAAAATCTTAAAAAAAAAAAAAGCAGGTGATTCTTGATTTCAGCTTGAGTCCCGATTTCAGGGTTGTGAGATTGAGCCCCACCTTAAGCCCCTCTGTGGAGCTCCACACCCAGTCTACTTAAGATTCTCTACTTCTCCTCCTCCCCTCAACTTGCTTGGGCATGCCTTCATGTTCTCTCTCTCTAAAGCAAGGAGTGTATGAAAGGAAATAATTAAGAGAAATCTCACTTCCCATCCCTTTCCCCTCTATTCCCATAGGTAACAATTTTTCTTCATTTCTGATTTATCCTTCTGGACTTTCATTTTACAAACTTAAGGAACTACATATATGCATTCTTATTTTCCCTCCTTTCTTACACATGATGAAAATATAGAGTATGAGGTATAGATCCAATTTTTTCTGTTTTCATTAAGATTGTAATGACATAAATGGATTCATAGCTTCGTATCTTTAGATGTTATATAAATTGTATCCCTTCTTACTGATGGAAACAGTGGAAGTCACACAAATGTTCTTTTTTTTTTTTTTTTAAAGATTTTATTTATTTGACAGAGAGAAACACAGCAAGAGAGGGAACACAAGCAGAGGGAATGGTAGCAGGAGAAGCAGGCAGGCTTCCCGCCGAGCAGGAAGCCCAATGTGGGGCTCGATCCCAGGACCCTGGGATCATGACCCCAGCCGAAGGCAGATGCTTAACAACTGAGACACCCAGGTGCCCCCACAAATGTTCTTTTTTAAAAAAAATATTTATTTGGGAGAGGAGAGGCAGAAGGAGAGGGAGAATCTTAAGCAGACTCCACACTGACTGTAGAGCATGAAGAAGGGCTCGATTTCATGACCGTGAGATCATGACCTGAGCTGAAACCAAGAGTCAGCTGCTTAACCGACTGCCCCGCCACAAACCTTCTACAAGTAGGTGCCCCGTACACAAACTTTCTATAGTAGAATCTCTGGTAACTTTTATTTGCCCTGTTACTCAAACAGAAAAGACCACTCCTGGTGCATATGGACAGACACATTATATTTAGTGTTGTAAAAAAAAAAGATGTTAGATTTTGAAAACAATTATCATCAATTTTTAATTTCTAATTGATCTTAGTCTTTTTGTCAAGGTTCCTACACTTGGGTCTGCTTTTTCCAACATCGATAATATAACCTTAAGAAAACAATAGTGTGGAGGGGCACCTGGGTGGCTCAGTGGGTTAAAGCCTCTGCCTTCGGCTCAGGTCACGATCTCAGGGTCCTGGGATGGAGCCCCGCATCGGGCTCTCTGCTCTGCGGGCAGCCTGCTTCCCCTTCTCTCTCTGCCTGCCTCTCTGCCTACTTGTGATCTCTCTCTATCAAATAAATAAAATCTTTAAAAAAAAAAAAAGAAAACAATAGTGTTTGCTATTCAAAACAAATGCATAGAACCCCAAAATGCATAAAGCAAAAATGATATAACTAAAGGGATAAAGAGATAATTCTGCAATTATAGTTGGATATTTCAATGCCTCTCCATCCATGATTGATGAAGTAGACAGAAAACACACAGAATCAGTGAGCTAGCAAATGTTATTAATGACAATGGCTGTTTCTCTGCTTATGTCCCAGGTTCTCTGACTACCAATCCTACTCCTTTTCAGACATTTGGCATGGGATGTAGTTTACATGGTCTTTGAGCTTCTGATAGGTTGAGAACTTAGAAAAATGAGAGCAGGAAATTTGCATAATCAGCAATTCAGGATATGGAGTATATGTTAAACAATCAAACAGTCACTTTCACTGACACCTATTCTAAGAACTGAGTCGACTAAAGAACATTTCAAGCAATGCCATTACTACCATAAAATATTCAGCAGGGCCAGCTTGAACTACCATGTCACAAGGACCTTCAAGGACCTCTTGAAGAATTAGAGTTGCTCCCCACTTCAGTGTCCTGGAAATCACCACCAAGGTCTCCAGAACCCCACCAGGAAACGAAAACCTTTGACTTTTACGCTGCAGGAATTTACACAGTAGCAATAATGCCAGAAAGTAGACTAGAAGAGGGTGCCCTAATGGCAGGTCTAACTCTATGACAGTTAGGAAGTCCAGAAGCTCTCCTCTAAATCACTCTGCTTCAAGTTCTTACATCTCAGACCTTTTCCAATGATTCAAGAAATATAGAAAACTCATCATGCATCTTCTCTTGTTCATACTGATTAGCAAAGATTAAGCACCAGGCCTAGAAGAAATACTGTGGGAGTGCTAGTGCACGGGTCATCTGGGAAAGAATGCCTGACTCATGGCTGTGATTTGACAAGAGGACATACAGACACACATCAGAACCCTGGATTCCCAACAGAACTATCTGCAAAGGCTGAGCATTTACCTGGGGCATGACATAGTCAACACTCAAGGCATGGTGATTCATGTGTTTTACCAGCCATGGGGCGGGGGGGTCTTAAGGAAAATAGATAGAAATTACATAGGTCTGGCTGTACCTTGGAAGATTAGTCCAAAACAAAAGGATTTTTAAGGTATAAGAGAGAAATCTGTGAACATTGGCACAAAATACTTTACCAAGTATTTCTCAGAGAAGAGTCTACCTAACCAATTTCTAGTATGTGACTTAAACTCTAAAAACTAATTGTAGACCATTTTTGTAACTTGTCTGCATGAGTTTTCAAACTTTGTATGTGGTAACTTTTTCAAATGCCTTTGGAAGTAGAAATTAGGGGCCTGATACATTTTCTTCAAGAGAATAAATGATTGACCTTTATCACATTTCACCAAATAACATATAAAGTAAATATAAAATCATAAAGCCCAGCAGAGTATAAGGAGGCAAAACTGAGGTGGGTGGAAAGTCATCGGCTGCTTAGACTTCTAAGCTGTCGGGCTCCCTTGATTTCCTCCTTGAAAGCTGTCTTTTCTGGAAAATGGTGAGACCCACACCAACTATCACATAGCAAAGACCTATTCTTTGGGTGGACTAGGAGGTTTAATTTTTTCATTAAACTTGGAAGAATACAAGGAGATTAAAGACCTCTTCAAATGTTAGGCAGAGCCTTTGTCCAGATTGGAACATACCTGCAGTCATGAGCTGCCTTTTCCCTTTGGAGGTACACTAGTCAGAGTATTTGGAGAACAGTAATAAAGATTCTGAGACTCCCCCCCAAAGAGTCTGGGAATACAGAGAGGAACTAAGAGTTTTCATGGTTATTGAACCTAAACTACTATGTTTGTAAGACAAACTCATAATACCTGCTTGCTACCTCTCTCCCCACAAAAAAAAATCCTTTATTTTTTTCTAATTTTTGGTTCAAGTGCTCCTGAGTCTACAAAGTATGAACAAAGGAGAAAGTGAGGAGAGAAGCCCATACAGCAATTATGACCCAAAGCTGTGTTTATCCTCCATGCTTACTAGGTTTGGTGCTAAGAAAGAGTTTTCTAACAGTCAGTCTGTGTCATAAACTAGGCCGGACCACTTCATTTTGGCCCTTGGGAGATTAACCAGCCACTTGAATGCTGATTTAGTGCTTAAAGGAGTAAAGACTTTAAAAGTCATGGGGCTGTAGCTTGCAGAGTTTTGAAAATAAATCTTTCAGGCTGCAACTCCAAGCATTACCTCTGAGTATATTTTTAAAGGGCTGAGGTTTCTATTCATCTCAAATGATTTCTGTGAATTCCCAAGTAAGAGAAAGTCTTGAAATTACAGTATATTTCCCTCCTGCTAGCCTTCACCCCCCAAAGAAACTATCTGTCGGAATATTTTTAAGCCTAGTAGTGAATGTTAAAACATACGCTTCATATCCCACCGGCGCAGTAGACACAAAGACCCCAGTTTGTTATGGGGCAAGAAATTTGATGGACAAATGACATTAAAGGAAATATCTGTTAATGATGATGAAGTTAAAGATCACTCTCCTAACACCTAAGAAAAATTTCTGTTCTGGTCTTTGCTGGTAGTAAGGGAAACCTAGTTAAAATCTCATTAAAGAACCATCCCAACATCAGAAGGACTTAAAAGAAAGACTTAACATATTAATTTGCAGAACAAAGCCCGCCCAAGCCTACAAACAATCTATTAGCACATTTGGCAATGCAAGGCTTTAACACTCAGTTAGTACTACAACCTCGGGAAGCCAAGGCCTCCTAGCAGCCTTCTCCGTCCTCACCCCGCCCCCAACCCCTTTGCACCTGGACCCTGGTTTTTGTGTGTGTGGTGTGTGTGTTATGAAGAGGGTTATTTTGCCATGGAGAGAGGAGGACTTTCATGACTTCAAACATGGACATTAGATCAAGTTTTTATCTTCTCCCATAATCCTGTCTTTGATGTCACCGACGGAAACCTCTCAGAATAGAAAGAGAGAGACGTGAAAAGCAGCCTAGTTAATTTATATGTTTAAGTGCCACTGCCCTAATTCACAGGGTAGCGTTTTCATTGTCTTCTGCTTTGCATCCTAAAGGCGGGCTTACACCAGGCAATTATGAATGGCCCTTCTGAACAAATAATTGAAATTCACAAGTTGTGAGGTAGGGTTAAACAATGTCTGGGTTGGAGGTGTGAGGTCATCCATGTTCCCTGGGGCATTATTAAAGTTACAGGCATTCTCCTCACAGGATGCGTATTTGTCTTACATTAACTTTAATGGCGACTAATCAGGTAAGCTATGTATGCTAAGGGCCGAGTAATCTTGGGGGGACACTCCTCACATGGCAGTCAGGGATCTAGGGCTTCTTTGCCCTTTGAAAGCAGCAAATGCTCCAGGAAATATGGGGTTCCAACATGGCGGTCCAGTTTCAAGATGGGCGTGAATATAGAATGGATTCAATGTCTGGAAGAAAAGTCTTTTGACAATAAGAAAAATGGTGACCTATGGAAATTCTAAGAGTTCTACAATTCCAAAAGCTTAGCTTTTCTCTTCAACACAGCTGGGCTAGTGTCATCTACAAAGAAGGCTCGGGGTGAACATTCAAAGATGAGTATATTTGCACATGTGCATTCATGCTCACACACCCTTAGATGACTAATTAGAAATTGATTACTCTAAGCCCAATTCTGCCCTTTACTGTGTATGTCCAAATTGCCTAATACAGTGGCATGTTCTCCAAGGAAAAGATTGATGCTGGCTTGTAAAACATAATAGGATCTTGCATTATCATGTATATTTGTTCTAAAGTAGAATTCAGCAGAAGGCAGCACAAACAGCAGTCTTAGAATGGATCCTATTCACTCAACTTTTACAAGAATCTCTTAATAAGGAAAAGAGACTCATTTTCTGAGGTTGTCTTACTACTCAGGGCTCCAAATTAATGGCCCCTACCACATCCTACTGAAAAAGCCAATGGTTGTAATAAAAGCAAACAAACAAAAATGCTGACGAGGAGTCCTGTCTTTTCTCCTTGTTTCTTAGTACCTATGGGCTACTGTATACAGTGAACAAGAAAAACATGCAAATTGAAAAGTGCATGAAGATGGTATTTACTGATGAAAATGCTGATCATTTGGTGAATGAATGATGATGTTTTTCTGGAAGATTCTACACTCCACCAACTACACCTATGTGAACTACACCTAACTTTTCCTACCAAGTTCAAGAAAATTTGTTGTGTTCTCCCAACAAGATTTCCTGAAGTTAAATTTTAAAGAAATGAAATGGACTTTCTCCTCTATCCAAAACCTTAACTAATACTGTGATCTTCTCAAACGATATTCTGTTTTCTCTTCTTTCTTCCAGAAAATGTTCAAATTGTCAAGGAAATCTCAGAATAAAATGGAGGCATTGGACTTGCAAAAATTTATAGTCATCCATACAGTTGTATGCATACAGGTAAGCAAACGTGAACAAATGCACATATAGATGTCCATTGCAGTGTTGTTTGTAATCATAAATTATAAATTTTGTACATGCCCCTTAACAGGGACTGGTTAAATAAATACAGTACCCTGTGAAATGGATGAGGTCATTAAGAAGAATGAGTTAGATTCAGAGATAGTTTAAGGACTTTAAAGCCCTAAACATTGAAAATATTACAGTGCTCCCCAACACATAATCCCAATTTAAGAGAAATTTAAACCATAAAACTCAAAACTCCTTGTATACTAAATCAAAATAGCTTCTTTCTAGATTTTTTTTAGATTCTCAAAGTATCCTGCAACACACTTCATATAAATTTATCAAAGTTGGTTCCTTCCTTCCTCCCTTCTTCTTTTCTTCCTTCTTTCCTTTCCTTTCCTTTTTTCCCCTTAAGATTTATTTATATATTTTAGAGAGAGAGAGAGAGAGAGAGAGAGTGTGTGTGTGTGTGTGTGTGTGTGTGTGGTGGGGGGAGAGGAGGGCAGAGGAAGAGGGAGAGAGAGAATCCTCAAGCAGACTCCCTGCCAAGAGCAGAGTCTGATGTGGGACTCAATTTCAGGACCCTGAGATCATGATCTGAGTTGAAATCAAGAGTCAGACATCTCACCGACTGAGCTATCCAGACGCCCCTTTTCCTTTCCTTTCTTTTATCTGTCCCTGCTTTGCCAGTGCCTCTCAAGCAATGCAGCATTCGATAGATCTATATATATCTGTAAAATTATGTAGGAGATGTATTGTTAAAAAAAAAAAAACAGGTAGGATATCCTATATAGTGTGGTAATATTCATAAAAAAATTAGTTGTAAATGCCTGGACACATTTATAGAGGTACCTATAAGCAATTGGTAACAGTAGTTAACACCAAGAAATGGGATAGGATTGTGGGGAACATAGGAGAAATGGATGTTCCTCCTTTTCACTTAATACTCTTTCATACTGTTTCAAAATGTATTTATCATGAGAATGTATTTCTTTAATAATTTGAAAAAAAATTAAAAGGTTAGGAAACTAGGAGTATACAATATTAAAAATCCCATTGGTGTGGATATAGCCTTCTAGATGAGGCCCCTAGGCTTGGGGCTTTTTAACAACCACTGCTCAACCACCTGAATATGAATCAGAATCACAAAGTGAATTCTCCCAGGTCCAGGGAACAGAACCGATTTACTCTGAGACAAAAGACAGTTTCCATTTTCACTATCATCTGGGTTTGGTTCCTTGAGACAAGGACTTTTATGATCCTTAGTTTTTCTGATTCAATAGAAAAAGCTAAAAACCAGCATCGGAAAACCAAAAAGCAGAACACAACAGTGGCCAAGAGCAAGACAAAGAGCCTAGGTTTGAATCTTGTCCTCAATACTTGCTTTCTTTTTAAAGCTTTGTTTATTTGAGAGAGAGCTAGCAAAAGAGAGCATGAGCGGGGGGAGAGGCAGAGGCAGACTTCCTGCTGAGCAGAGAGCCCAATATGGGGCTCCATCCCAGAACTCTGGGATCATGACCTGAGCCAAAGGCGGTGGCTTCACTGACTTAACCAACCAGGCGTCTCCAGTACTTACTAACTTTGTGAACTTTGGCAAGTTACCTAATCTCCCTGTTCTTCAGTGCCCTCCTCTGTGTAATGGAAATAATAGTTCTTATTTCAGGCATTGTTGGGCGTTAAATATGATGATTGGCATTAGTGCTGTGCATACAATAAGCACTTAATAATTACTAGCTATCATTAAAGATTTTTTTTTATCTTAATACATGCTAGAAGTTTGTATTCTCATATAAAGAATCTGATTGAATCCTCAGAGCAGGAGACAAGAGGTTCAGAAACCTGAGTTACAGTCCATTGGGCTAGCAATGGATCATTCTAGCACATATTTTATTCTTTGGTTTTCCACAGATCTGAATACACTTATTAAACAAGCTGATGTAAGATCCAAGACCCTTCATTATTGAGATCCTGTTCTCTTGTAGAAATCTCAGATGGATAGGCTCAGCACAGGGAGCTGCCTCAGGGGAAGATGGGTCTGCCATATTGCATGAGACCTTACAGCTAGCATTTTCCTTAGGTGAATTTACCAAGATTCACACTCAAAAACTTAGTGTTCTGTCAAGGGGAATTCACTTTATTTGAGCTCCAAATCCTGATGTATAAAACCAAACCATGAGAAATATAACTGTGATGTAGACAAGTTAACTCATGTTGCCTGACCAGAGTGGGCTCCATATGGGGATCTACACGGGATACCAAATTAGAGCCCAGAAGCTTGTTTGGTGCTTGTGGACTCAGAGCTGGGGGAGTTAGGTGTTGTGCATTTTTACAGATCTCCTCCAAACATCCATCCTTGGCAAAATGACTGAGGAAGCGCCAAGGGCTGAGATTCCCTCTAGGATTGAAGCTAGATGGGCTCCTTTTCTTTAGGGAATATGACTGTCACCCCTTTCCAGACTGACATATTCTTTCCTTTAATATGTTAGTCCTGTGCATTCTGTAAGGTCTGGTTAAGCATGAACTCTTTGGGGGGATTTTCCCCTCTGAGTATTCATCTATAAATCATTTTATAACTTAGTATTCAGATGACAGATTTTGTGTTTCTTTCATAGGATTAAAGACTGTAGAGCTGTGCTTCTCAAAGCATTTGTAGCGAAAAACCAACCCCCCACCCTTATCCACTATGAACTGCCATTTTTGTTAAATACAATAAAAATGTCACAATGATGTCACTCTGCTATAAACATTTCTAGACTGACACTGTCGCTTTTGGTACTTATCTTTTGGGACTGGTAACAGTTCAAGGACCACCGCCAATCCACAAACCAGACTTTGAAGAGCACTGCCCCCCCTCAAATACACACTCGGTTGAATTTTGAACTATTTTTAAAATAAACACTCATTTCCTAAACATACATTTCTCCTTATTTCCTAAGCATACATTAGGCTGTTCCCCCTTGGCCTCTCAATAGGAGATTCCTTCATCTTTTTTATCTTCACTTCTGGAAGTCCTGGCAGGTTTCTGAGGGCCAACTCAAGCCATTAACTCAGCTGGACAGTCATCTCTCCTCCTCAGACTAAAATTACACTTTGTGTCTCCCAGACTATCCTAACAGGGTCTTAGTTAAGATTTCCCCTGAAACAGACTCCGAGTCAAGGATTCATACACAAAATATTTATGTGAGAGATGATTTCAGAAACACCTGTAGAAGAGTGGGCAGAAAATGGGGAAGAAAAAGAAGCAGACACAGCCAATGGAGTGTTAATTTTTTAGAATGAATATTCAAGCAGGGTTCACATGTGTGATTTTCTTACTAGATGTCAAGTAAGTACGATATCAGCCTTCACTCTTCAGGTGTTAGTAAATAGATTAATTCTTCATATTTTCTTTAACTGAAACAGGTAGCAACAGGTAGTAGAATCGACTGTGTGATCTTTTAGGTTACTGGCCCATTGAAGATCTTGGTTGTACATTCCAGAAAGGCTTCAACTCCATGTCCACTGCTAAGCTGGAGGCAATTCATACCAGCTCCTAAGAGGTGCCTAAATTTTCAGGAATTTCATACGCCAGTAGTTCACATAATTAGTATTTGCAAATTTGTCATGGAGGGGATATTTACACCACAGAAATTGGCAAATGCTTCAGAATAGGCTTTGTATGTTTGAAAGAGCCA
The DNA here is from genome assembly GCA_028646535.1 of Procyon lotor. NCBI lineage: Eukaryota > Metazoa > Chordata > Mammalia > Carnivora > Procyonidae > Procyon > Procyon lotor. Next base: position 13,541,229 of record CM053615.1, read on the forward strand.
GTATATTAGCACTCCCTTGCTTTCAACTCAGAATACAACCCTGCTCTGCCAGGCTTATAACTAGACTGCTATGAAGGGCCTTTCGTCCTAAGTGGGGTGTGGGCTGGGGAGGACTACAGAATATAAGAACTCAAGAATCTTAACCAGGAATCAGCATTGAAATATGAGTCTAGGTGGTGGCTGTTGTTATTATCATTAGTTATTTTGTTCTTTGGAATTTTTACTATGAAAATATTTCACCAGAGCAGAACTGTCTATTCCATTATTATCCATAAAAGTGGAAAGGGTGAAATATTACATGGCCATTAAAAATTATTACTAAGCCTCTAGAAATACATCAAATATGTAGAGGTTATAATAAGCAGAAAAAGGGAAATACAAACATGGAATTTGTTATTTGTGGGTTAATTTTAACTATGTAGAAACATGCACGCATATGACAAAAAGAAGGAAATATATACAAACAAAACCAGTTATGTTATAGTGCTAGCATTAGTTTTGAAAATTTTTCTGAATATTGTCTTTGCAAATAAAACAACAAAACATTCTAATAATTCTCACTATGTGTCTTTCCAAGTTAAAAAAAAAAACTACAACTAAAAGTCAGAACAACCAAGCAAAGTTAGGAGAAATATTAATAATGTTTAGCATTTATTCTTGTTATATGTAAAGTGCACTCTTCTGTTCTTTATAAGAATTAGCTCATTTAATCCCCACAACCACCTGTGGTCTAGCAACTCTTCTTACTGCCATTTTGCTGATAAGGAAACCGAGGAATGTGGAGGTTTTGTAATTTTCCCCAAGATAGACAGCTGATAAAGCATAGAGATGGGTTTCAAATCCAACTCTTCTTGACATTGATAAATTCCTGACCTTTGCAAAACAGTTTTTGCAAAATTTTTTAAGGGCCAATAGTCCTGTATGAGGCAAGAAAGATTCAGCCATAACTCTTTCTTTGTTTGAAAGAAGTACACTTGGACCTGTAAATGTAAAACACAAATCTCAAGGCAATTAGTTTTAGTTGTTTTTTTGTGTTGTTTTTTTTTTTTTTTTCAAGTAATCTCCACACCCAGTGTGGGCTCCAACTCACAAGCCTGAGATCAAGAGCTGCATACTCCACTGACTGAGCCAGTCAGGCACCCCTAAAGGCAATTTGTAAGAGACTTGACAGCCACTCTCCCAAAGTAATCAGATCTGTGTGGACCGAGGTAAGAAGGGGCATCTCATTCTTCCAGGCAAAGGTGAGCTGTGACCCAGTTCTAGCTTGTCCCCTAGCTCTCTCTACATCACGTTCCCCCAGTAGCCAAAAGGTATTGCATGGTTTAAATTTAGGATGTTGGCAGACATCTGACCTCTCTTTTCTCGTGTTCATCATTGGGCAGTGTGGATAAATACTATGCAGGTCATCTTACGGGTCTTATTTGTCTGCGAGAGCAATGTATGTTAGTTAGTCATTCAACAAACATTTGTCAAGATCCCAAAGTGTAGGAATTCTTAGAAAGTGTGTGATGCAAACATAGTATATACAAATATAAGTATAATCCTTCTTACATGCAGCTACAAGGGAATTTTATCCCATGAAATACCGTTAATTTTACCAGCATAGGGTACCAACTGACCTGTTAACTACAATGGACAAAATGCCTAGCCTTTTTCCTTTAAAAATGTATCAGAGTGAAAATTTCTCTAGATGGATAAATAAGTGAGCTTGTGCTAAGATATTATGAATGAACGAGTAAAGATTGTGATTGCATTACTTTCATTTTAAGATCAAAGGGGTATTTTCCCTGAGAGTCAATATTTGATTTTTTACAAATAACCACAAAATTGGAATGAAAATTAATATTATTCCAATAAAATTGTATGCAAGCAATACAAAATAGGTTTTGCCGTTACCTGGTTGCATTTCATTGTCAGTTGAATAAGAAATTCAGACTAGAAATCTTTCATTTCCAAACACAGTTTAACTGAGTTCAAGTTGGTTTTTGCAAACAAGCATGTTTCACTTTAAAAATTATTAAATGGAATCGAACATCTTTGTAACTTTCCAGCTCCAAAATGCAAATAAATTGTCCTCTAGGTGCTCCTTGTGTATTGTTACAAAACCTACATCCGTTTCACCTCTTTTATAGTCCCTTTTATGGCCATTAATTTTTAATTCTGGAGACATAGTCACTGTGTTTCTGGTTCTCTGGTGGGAGATAAATGTGATTTAGATCCTGTTTTACATATGCTTCGGGTTGACGGTTCTGATTGTATCTATTCCCCCAAGAGAAAAATTGCTGGTTTCCACAACCCCTTCCTGGCTGGCCATAAAACAAATATTAAATAATGGCAAGAAGCTATGAACCTCCTATGGTACTCCAATTTCCAATTAAATGATCACTGATGAACTATGGCTGATGGAAAAACAGATTCTGTTGAGAATTCACATGATGTACCCAATGTAGAGACAATACAGATTTCTTGGACCCTTGAGACCTACTAGGGCAGGTACAGAATGTGAACTGGCATTTCCTGAGCCGTACTTTTGTCACTTACGGCCCTCTGGCATGTCAGGAGCACAGACGCTACCCAAGTTGTGTCTTCTCCAAACTGGATTTCAGGTTCTCAAACATAACTGGTTCAGACACTTAAAAGAAACAAACACTATAAATCTGTTACATTTAATATTTTGTGTACCCCCCAACAGCTATGTAATGTGAGATTTGTGGAGGAGTAAATGTTTTGAAAACCTTCAGCCCTTCCATTATTTTTAGCCAGGAATCTGCAGAAGAGACCTGAAAGAACTTAAAATGCAAATATTCATCATATTCTCAAGCTTGTCTCAGTATTCGCTGACTTAATAACTGATAATTTTGCTTACAGACGTATAATTCATTCATTCCTGTTATTGTCAGTCTTCTGCAATGATACCGGCTAAAATGTATAGGCTCTGTCCTAAAATGCTGCAAAGAAAGATGTTTAAGTGGGTATTATGATCAAATTATGCGTGGGCACATGCCTAACCCTCTGAGACCCCTCCCATTACCCCTCCCACCCCTACTTCCACTCCTAACGCCCACCACAAACACATATTAAGTCAAATAGGGATACTGTCTTTCTCATATATCTGTGAAAGATCTTTTTAAGAAGCTACTAAGAGTAAGAAACTACTACACTCTTCTCAAATCCTTACAATTCATTCCTCTCCCCAGAATTATGTTACATTTTTTTTCTTTGTAGCAGCAAAAATGTTCCTGAACACAATTTAAAGCTGAATGGTACCATTTAATTAGGGATCTCTTTACAGATTGCTATAATACTAAGCACTCATTTAGTTGATCCCAAATACACACTTAGTCTTTATCTATATAACACTAACCAAATGATGGACATCACAAGAGGCGGAGGGCCTTTCAAATAAATTCAGTTAGATGATTTGCAAAGAATCGTCATCAAAAATTGATTTGTTCAGAGCTGTGCCACATTAAGTAAATGTGGGATTCAGTTATGAGAAGGGGCAAAAGGTGCTTTGATTGCTTATATATTATCCTTTACCATGAAAGTAAGAGAAAGAATGAGAGGAGGAAGGAGGGAAAGGAGGGGGGAGAAAGGTAGAGAGGAAGACAATTTTATGATGAGGGAAAAGAGAGCTGGATTGGGTTAAGGGGGTGGTAGTTATCTAAAAATTGGTCCTGGCAATTTTTGTACCATTTACGAGCTGTGTCACCTTAGGAAAGCCAGTTCACTTCCTGAATATCAGTTAGCTCCACGGAAAACAGTGATGACAGTACACATCTTCCAGCGAATGAAATGAGAGTTTCATAAAAGAGCTTTGGCAACCGCATACCCACAGAGATCAGTTCAGTGTGTGAACTCAACTTCTGTGTCTCTTACATCCCCTCGATGAGAAGTGAAACATCTTGTTTTCTCACTTGAATTGTATCTGTGATATGAGAGGCTTAAATCGTGTCCTAAAGAGTTGGTGGCTTTAGATATTAGTCAGATCTTCTACAGCCCAATGGTTTTCAAACTTCATTATTTATACAAATTGCCCGATATCTTGTTAAAATGCAGGTCTGGGTGAGGCCTGAGCATCTGCCTGTCCACCCAGCTCACAGGTAAGACGGGTGCTTGCTAGTCCTGCTTGGTTCTTGATAATGTTAGGGTCGCTTCGACATGTCCATACACTGAGCACACATTATTTATTGGATCAGAGCGCAGAGTTGTAAGTGCTGCTGCTGATGTCATTCAGGTTTTTTCCATGGTGATAAATACATCCTCTGGGAATGATTGCAGCCAACAAAGAGGACTGTAAACGGAATGACAGGGTGAGGCAAGCAGGCAGGAGAGTGGTCTATGGAAGAATCCACTGCTTCTCCTTCTTCTCCCGGCTGTCACTCATGATGAATGGCCCAATGCAGAAAGGTTGGACTCCAGCGTGGTGGTGACTTGCAATTAAACTCTGCACGCATCCTTTGCCATGCCCTTCATTAGCACACTGTCCATAAGCTGCACCATAATTATGGTCCATAAAGCATACCATATCAAAGTGAAGGCAAACCTTTATTTTGGTGGCGTGTTACAAACCTGAAAGTCTGCCTCTCTTATTAGGGAATTTAATGTGCCATGTTGAAGCATAAGTTTTGGCTTTGTAACATCAAGAGGAAGCAATACAAGAAATCTGAATGCCAAATTAGAGTGGAAAGCACAAAGATCAGTCGATCTTCACTGAAGTCATTTTTACACCATAGTATCCATCATTTTATCAATTCATTCATCCAACAAATATTTATTGAGTCCCCACAAGATGCCAGATGCTGTACTGGGACCTAGAATATAGCAGTGAACAGAACAAACTCCCTGCCCTAATATAGCTTACAGTTTGTACAAACGAATAAATAAAGAACCTGTCAGGTAGGGATAAATGGTACATCAGGAAAAGATAAAACAAGGTAAGGAAGAAAAGGAAAGATGTGGGAACTCTATATTATATGGGGGGCTGGGGGCAGGGGTGGTAGGGGGCAGAGAGGACCTAAGGAAGGGAGAACAAGACACATGGATCTATAGCTAAAGAGGTAATTAGGCAGAAAGAAAGGAATGAATCAAGAACTCCAAGATTTCTGCCTCAAGCAACTGCAACAATCAGGTTGCCATTTTAATGAGGACCTTATGTAAGCAAGAATGAACCAAGTATTAAAATATTCTGGTCACCATTCTTCTAAATTCAATTTAAAATTCAGCTTTAAACTGATAGGGAAAAGAGGAGAAAAAGAAAATGAGCATTCTTGTCTCTGAAAATCCGATAAGAAGCAATCCTCTTTAAAATACGTGCCAACTTTTTTTAAGAACTAGAGAATAATGTTTAATTTAAACCATTTTTTACATAAATGGTAATTACTTTTTTATTTTTTAAAAGATTTTATTTATTTATTTGACAGAGAGAGAGAGAAGTAGGCAGAGAAGCAGGCAGAGAGAGAGGGGGAAGAAGACTCCTTGCTGAGCAGAGAGCCCGATGAGGGGCTCCATCCCAGGACCCTGAGATCATGACCTGAGCTGAAGGCAGAGGCTTTAACCCACTGAGCCAGCCAGGCGCCCCAGTGATTATTCTTTTAAATATACAGACTTCTTTTTTTAAGTTTATCTAATTTGCACACACATATTCCTATAATCTGTTACATACTTCTTTTTAAAACAAAACTGGTGCTGTGTATTTATTTTAGAAGACCTGTTAAGAAGCAGTAATATATTCATAGGTCAAATCAATACATCAGAAGTCAAAAAGAAACATTGTATCTATAGATTCAGAAAAAGCTTCTGATAAAATTCAACACTAGGGAACTTCTGCTTCCAGGAATATAGAGTAAATATACTTTTCCCTATTTCTCCCACTAAATACAACTAAAAACCCTGGTATTATATATTAAACAAGTATAAGAAGACTCTGAAAGGTAAAGAGAAGGCAGACTGGCTAGAGAGCTTGGGACTGTAGAATGGCACAGTGGTGAATTCCCCAGGGTTTCTTTTTACCTCATATATCCCAGATTTAGAGTTGAAGGAGATGGTAAATCAGAAACACCAATGGGCACAGATGAAAAAAGTGCCAACAAAACCTGCTCTTTCTAGCCAAAAGACCATGAAAGGGGCAGTCTTGAAGGATGCAAACTCTTAGCTGGTAACCACCTACCTCAAGGGGGCAGCAGAGAAGACTAACCCATCCCTACCCTCACTAGCAAAGACTGAATGGGAAGCTTAGACTTCCATCTTTGTGAGGCTGCAACGGGCATCTCGGCAACCTGCCGTGATGGGATTGGAAACGGCCACATAGGGAGCTGGGACTTCTATCCCCACTGCTGGTAACTAGGTCTTCCCCCAAGCCCCACAGTGGAGACCAGGTAGGGAGCCTGGACTTCCATCCCAACATGGTAGTAAGGAAGTTCTTCATCCCTCCCAGATGAAGTAATGTCAAAGGATGCTAGTAAGGAGTCAGGACTCTTCCCATTTTCCAGAAGTAATGCACCACCTCCCCAGGGGTGGCACTGAGGACCACAGGAAGGGCCTGGACTCTCATCCTCTCACATCAGTCACAAGCAATCCTTCCACTCAGGTATCAACTGAGGCTGAGTGGAACTGAGCTTCTACCTTCACCTGGCAGTAAGGAGGCAGCTCACCCTTCCACTCTGCGGGAGTAGTGCCAGAGAGAGCCAGCTGGAACAGAAGGTGTAAGTAAGATCCCGAGTCTTATAACACAATATGAAAATGTCCAGGTTTCACCTAAAAACTACTTATCCTACCAAGAAGCAGAAAGATCTCAAATTGTATGAAAAGATAATCAATAGATGCCAGTAGAGATAAAATTATCTGGCAAATCTTTTAAAGCAGCCGTGATGAAAATGTTTCAGTAAGCAATTGTAAACATGCTTGAAACAAATGAAATGTAGAAAATTTCAAAAAAGAAACAGAAAGTAGGAAGACTCTTCATACTTCATACTTCATACTGACTCTTGATTTCGGTTTAAATCATGATCTTGGGGTCGTGGGATCAAGCCCTGTGTAGGGCTCCAGGCTCAGCAGGGAGTCTCCTTGAGCCTTCCCTCCCTCTCCTACTGCCCCTCCCCCTGCCCTCTCTCTCTCTCTCCCAAGTAAATAAATAGATCTTTTAAAAAATTTTAAATGTTATTTAAAAAAATGAAGAACCAAATAGATTACTTTAGAAATGAAAACACAGCAATTGGAATAAAAAGCTCAGTGGATAACGGAAGGCAAAAAACCCAGTCGACACAAAGGTAGAACTCGGAAGAACAGAGAGAAGCAGGCTGGAACAGAACAAAGCCTCAAAGACCTGTGGTACTAAAACAAAAGATCTCGCATTGTGTCATCAGATTCTGGAAGAAGAGGGGAACGAGGGAAGAGCTGAAAAAGTACCCACCGAAATAATAGATGAAAACTTAGCAAGTATTGCAGGAGACATAAACCCACAGCTTCAAGAATTTAAGTGAATGCCAAAGAGATTAACCCAAAGAAATCTACACCAAGACACATCATAATTAAATTTCTGAGAACTAAAGATTGAAAAAAAAATTTTTTTGAAAGTAGCCAGAGAAAAATAACACCATACCTACAAGGGTTAGAATTACAGCATATTTCTCATCAGAAAGCATGGAGGTCCAAAGAAAGTGATGGGATATTTTTCAAGTGAAATGAGCCAGAGAAAGACAAATACTGCATGGTATCACTTATATATGGAATCTAAAAACTAAAAACTAAAGACAGTAAAACTCACAGAAACAAGAGTAGAAAAGTATGGCGACCTTGGGCTGGTGGATGGAGGAAAGAAGAACAGGTTGGTAAAAAGGGTACAAACTTTCAGGTATAAGATTAATTAAGTTTTGAGGATCTCATGTATGACATGGTGACCAAAGTTGATAACATTGTATTCATGTAATTGAAATTTGCTAAGAGAGTAACTTTAAATCTTCTAACAAAACAAAGAATAAATATTTCGGGGGATGATTATGTTAGTTAACTGGGGAGCATCCTTTCACAATGTATACATATTTCAGTTCATCAGCTCTACACTTTAAATATCTTACAATTTTGTCAGTTATACCTCAATAAAGCAAAAGAAAGGAAGACTCCTTTAGTCTATTGTAATGAGAAAAAAGGAGAGGTAGGAGGTAAAGAACTTTAGAGAAGAATGCCATCTAGCAAATGTAGGAAAAGATACAGAATTATGCAGCCACCTACATAATAATTGAGCCAAGCAAGGATCACGAATGAATGTTAAAAGACAGTTTGATGAGGGGCACCTGGGTGGCTTAGTTGGTTAACCGGTTAACTGGTTAACCAGTCTGACTTTGGCTCAGATCATGATCTCCAGGTCTTGAGTCAACAAGGAGTCTGCTTCTCCCTCTTTCCCCCTCTGCCCCTCCCTTCACTCATGCACTCTCTCACTCTTTCTCTGTCTCAAATAAATAAAATCTTTTTTAAAAAAAGCAATTTGATGAAAGGCTTTCAGGGAATATTATATTCATGCAGTCTCAAAGTATGATGCTACAGAATCCTTATTAATTATAAAGGGAAATATATACCTTTACAATGGAGAAGTCTTGTGCACATCACCTCAATCAAGTTATCAAACTTGGCACTGTCCATGATGGGACAAGCTGTTACTATGTGCCTCCTCATATGATATAATGGAAAGTGCATATCACCCCATACTGCAATCCTGCCATCAATGTTTAACCCTAAGATAAGCATGAGAAAATAAAATTTCAAATCCAGAGGGTGGAATATTCTACAAGACAACTGCTCTGGACTCCTCAAAAGTATCAGTAATGTGAAAGACAAAAAAGGCAGAAGCTTTGTTGTACTAGATTAAAACAAGACTAAAAAAACATGACAACTAAATGCTATGGGTAATCTTTGATTGGATTCTAGATTTTTTAAAAAGCCGTATAAAGACATTATGAGAATAATTGGTGAAACCTGAATGTGAACTATATATTAGATAATATTATTGTGTCTATCTTAAATATCTTGAGAATGATAATGGTATCATGATTATGAGGAATCCATGCTGAAATATTTAGAGCTGAAGGTTTGTGATTTTTGCAAGTTACTTTCAAATGATTCAGGCAAAAAGAGAGAGAAAGACACTATGTGTGTATATGAGAGAGAGACAGAAACAGAGCACAAATGGGACAAAATGTGAACAGTTGAAGAATATGTGTAGAACTGTCCTATTTATCGCTGCATATCACACAAATCCAAACCTTAATGGATAAAATTTTTTAAAAAATCAACATTCTATTATATTTCCCCATCTTGTGGATCAAGAATTTGGGAAGGGCTTGGATGGATGATTGTTCTACTCTATGTGGCATTACCTGAAGTCCCACTGTGGCTTTTAGCTAATGGATGGGCTGTTCCAAAGAAGCCAAACCATGGCTGGTGGCCATGGATGAAAGGCTGGATTTAGCTGGAACCCTTTACCTCTCCGTGTAGTCCCAAGTTCTCTCTGCATTGTCTCTCCACCAGGATAGTTATTTGAACTTAGGTGATGGCTCAAAGCTTCAAGAAACCACAGCAGAAATAACCACTCCTCTTAAAAGCTAGACCCAGACAGCTACAGAGTATTGTCTGCCATTTTCTTCTGCTCAAAGAAGTCTCAATAGCTCAGATTCAAAGGAAGGAAAAGAAATCTTTGGTCTCAATGAGAAGAGTGTCGAATAATTTGTTCCCTTGTCTAGTCTTCCACAAGCATTTCTGTGGTTTTGAATATTTTCAAAATCAAACCTCAGGGTAGGTAGGGAAACCTCAAATGAATATATATGACATTTTGTGTGTGTGTGTGTGAGTCTATTCATACCCTAAGCTCCTAGAAATAGGAGCTTGATAGATATTTCCAAGTTGCTCTCCAAAAAGAGTATATCACTTTATTTGCCTACCAAACGTGGATGACTATATTCTCCATATTTGGTGGTAGTTTTAAAATATATTTACAATGTGACACTCCTGTTATCATAAGATAGTCTGATTCTTCCCAGCAGAAGGAACAATGTGTGATTTCCAAGGCTAGGTCATAAAAGGAAAGGCAGCTTCTACCTGTATCTCTATATTGGGCCAATCGTTCTAGGAGCCCTGAACAGACAGGTAAGAATTCTGGCTAGGAGGGTGAGTAACTTTTTAGAGAGCTAACCCAGGGCACAGATACACAGATTTTTTTTTCCCCAAATATGTTTATTTTATTTTTTCAGTGTTTCAAGATTTATTGTTCATGCACCACACCCAGTGCTCCATGGAATACATGCCCTCCTTAATACCCAACACCAGGCTCACCCAACCCACCACCCTCTCCCCTCCAAAACCCTCAGTTTGTTGCTCAGAGTCCACAGTCTCTCATGGTTCATCTCCCCCTCTGGTTTCCCCCCATTCACCTTTCCCTTCCTTCTCACAATGCCCTCCATGTTTTTCTTTACTCTCAGCACGTAAGTGAGACCATAAGGTAATTGGTTCTCTCTGCTTGGCTTATTTCACTCCGCATAATCTTTTCCAGTCCCATCCATGTTGATACAAAAGTTGGGTATTCATCCTTTCTGATGGAGGCATAATATTCCATTGTATATATGTACCATATCTTCTTTATCCATTCATCTGTTGAAGGGCATCTTGGTTCTTTCCACAGTTTGGCAATTGGATACACAAATTTTTTAAAACCCCCCAAAACATAATAGCATAATAAATAATAAATAAGTATACTTATTTCCTATAAGTATAAGTATAATAAATAAGTATACTTATTTCCTATAAGTATAAGTATAATAAATAAGTATACTTATTTCCTATAAATATCCTATGCTTTTTTCATCTCCATGACTTAATACTTTAACATAAGAATATGAAAAATAGATATTCATTTGAAATTATATATTCAGTATTGTTTACTTTTATGCTAAATAAATGCTGTTATTTAAAAATAAAACAGCAATAAGCCTTGCTAGTGAAATGAGAAGTGATTAATAGTAGAACGAATTAAATAAGTAGGTTGTGTGAGAAAATATAACAGTATGTTATGACGTTTCTGTCTTTTGATACAGCAATTTATTTGAATTCTTTTTAAAAACTCTTTATTAGAATTAAAATTCTTTCAATTTAAAGTATTGTACATTTTTTAGATATACAAATGCATGACTTTTTAAAAGGAGAACTTAAACACAGTAGAAATAATAAAATATAATTCATTAAAATATGAAATATTTCTGTCTCACGGGAGTGTAGGATATTTTTACTCTGTTTCCTTTTCCAGTAACACTATAGCCTGTAGGACATTTTTTTTTCTTCTTTTACAATGGTAAAACTGAATACAGTAAAAAATAAGATATATTTTAAATAGGTCACAGGGATAAAAAGTACAGCATCAGGGATATGGTTAATGATATTGTAATACATTTACCACAGTAAGCATTTTATCATGTGTAGAGCTGTTGAATCACTAGGTTGTATGCCTGAAACTAACATTATATGTCAACTATACTTCAATTAAGAATTTAAACAATTTTGGGGCACCTGAGTGGCTTAGTGGGTTAAAGACTCTGCCTTTGGTTCAGGTCATGATCTCAGGGTCCTGGGATCGAGCCCCACATCGGGCTCTCTGCTCAGCAGGGAGCCTGCTTCCCCCTCTCTCTCTGCCTGCCTCTCTGCCTGCCTCTCTGCCTACTTGTGATCTCTCTCTCTGTCAAATAAATAAATAAAAATCTTTAAAAAAAAAGAACTGAAGCAATTTTAATGGGCGATGAAGAATTTATGGATAAAATATCAATACTTATGGAAAAGAGGCTTCTAATAAAAAAGAGATTACAGATATCCTAATTTTACTTTTTTTTAAAAAATATTTTATTTATTTATTTGACAGAGAGAGATCACAAGTATGCAGACAGGCAGGCGGAGAGAGAGGGGAAGCAGGCTCCTCTCCAAGCAGAGAGCCCGATGCGGGGCTCGATCCCAGGACTCTGAGATCGTGACCCCAGCGGAAGGCGGAGGCTTTAACCCACTGAGCCGCCCAGGAGCCCCATAATATTACTTTTTGCATGGAGATCTACAAAATTAAACAAAAGCCTTTCTAAATTTGCATTTTAATAAAATTTATTTTTAATGTTCTCATTTACAAAAGGCAGCCATTGCCTTGGCTCTTTTTGTTTTTTTTAATTTTTCCACTTTTTAACTGTTTATTCACAAATCATCTCAATAGGATATTAGTATCATTAAATCAAACATTAGCTTTCAAAAGAGAGTAAGTTATAAAGCATATGTTATAAATTTGTGGTATCAATCTAGAATCCTACTTTAAAGCAAATATTGGATGTAAATGTTTTATTAGTAAAAGACTAAGGTATAGAATTTTAATATTCTAGTAATACATCAATGCTATTATTTTTCAAAATAAGCATCCACTTGGCTCTTTAGTTAAAAAAAAAAAGAGAAAAAAAGGTAAGATATACTTTGACTTACAATTCTGCTCTTATCAAGCCCATATTACACTAATGCCTGGTGTCAGTCCAGTGGGATGTCAGTCAAACTAATATCCTCCCAGCAAAGGTAGTTGAGCATAGAATACTTAGGCTAATTGAATTTAAATTTAAAAAAACAAAAAATACAACTTAAGCTTCAGACATGATTTTTAGGCTCTAATGTATCTTGTGATATATGTGTTGCTGTTAAATATTATAATACCAATCCAAAAACTATGTCACTTACACAATATACAAGGTTTGTGTTGTAACATTGCATTTTGCATGTCTTGTATTTCAGTATCTTCACAAATCTTGCTTTACAGCTACTAATTTTATTTAACCAGGTTTTAATAAATAGAAATGTATATAAAAAAAAGAATACTTAGGATCTTACACAGTAGCAACAGCAGGACTTAGTGGTGACCTAATGATGACCATCTCCTCTGCACCTACAGACTTGTTCTGGAGACTAGCTCTTTGTCAGGTCCTTATACTTCATCATTATAACTTATCCCTATCTAAACATTTTTTTTTATTTGACAGAGAGAGAGAGAGAGAGATTGCAAGTAGGCAGAGAGGCAGGCAGAGAGAGAGGGGGAAGCAGGCTCCCCACCAAGCCGAGAGCCCGATGCAAGGCTCAATCCAGGACCCTGAGATCATGACCCGAGCCGAAGGCAGAAGCCCCAACCCACTGAGCCACCCAGGTGCCCCATCATGTGCCCTCCTTAATAACATTCACCCAGTTACTCCATTCTCCCACCCCTTTCCTCCAGCAATCTTCAGTTTGTTTCCTATAGTTAAGAGTCTCTCATGGATTATCACCCTCTCTGATTCTCCTTATTCGGTTTTCCCTCCCTTCCCCTATCATCCTCTGCTCAATTTCTTATATTCCACATATGAGTGAAACCATATTATAATTGTGTTTCTGTGGTTGACTTGTTTTGCTCAGCATAATACCATTCAGTTCCATCCATGTCGATGTAAATGGTAGGTCTTCATCGTTTCTGACGGTTGAGGAATATTATATATATACACACATATATATATCACATCTTCTTTATCCATTCATCTACCAATAGAGATATAGGCTCTTTCCAGTGTTTGGCTATTGTAGACATTGCTGCTATAAACATTGGGTGTATGCATCCCTTTGGATCATTACATTTGTATCTTTACTAGGGGTAAACACCTAGTAGTGCAAGTGCTGGGTCACAGGTTAGTTCTATTTTTAACTTCTCGAGGAACCTCCATATTGTTTTCCAGAGTGGCTGTACCAGCTTGCATTCCCACCAAGACCAACAGCATTCTCTTTCTCCACATCCTTGCCCACACATGTTGTTCTCAGACTCATTAATGTTAGCCACTCTGACAGGTGTGAGGTGGTATCTCATCGTTGTTTTGATTTGTATTTCCCTGATGCGAGTGACATTGAGTGTTTTTTCGTGTGTCTGTTGGTGATTTGTGTGTAGTCTTTGGAGAAAGGCTTGTTCATGTCTTAGGGCAGGCCAACCATTTTAACCTCTTTCTCTGGTCAGCATCAAAGATAGCCATCTTGTAGGCACGTGACTCGCGGGGCAGGCTCCTTCTATTTCATTTGTAATATACAGACAAGATATAAGCAATCTTTTACTTAATGTTTTCTGCAGTTTGATTAAAATCTTCATATAAATTTTTTTTTTTAAATCTTCATATAAATTTTTAAAAACTCATGATGTGAAACCCCATTTTTAAAATCAAAGTACCTAGGAGGTAGGAGGAACAAATTTGTTTTTAACATGTCCATCTAGAATTATAGTGATATGAGTAATTAGATGAGGATTTTGAGTTTTTAAGTTTGCATTTGCCTGGCCAGTTGTCTCAACATTATTCATTGATTAGTGCATATCTTACCAACTGTAGTGGCTTTGTACTCTGTCAATTTGGCCCAGCTGGAACTGTGAATTATGCTTCCCATTACCCTTTTCCTCGAGCAAAGACTTAGCTTTTTAAGTCTTGCTGGTGTTGAACACTGAAAAATCTGGAATTACACAATGTTAAATCTGATTTTTATAGTATTTCCCAGAAGATCATGAAGCACATAGGCCTCGGTCATCTTTTCTTGCTTTTTGTACTTCGGCTACTTCAGGTTTACTAGCTCTTACTACAGTGGATTTGTAGAAGAAATACCAGGATTTGAAAAAGGCAGGTCAGTTGTAGCGAAGTCTGCCATGTATTAGAGTTTCCATATTTACTAGTTCTGTTCACTTGTTTGAATTTAGAGGAAAGATTTGGTGTTTAGAGAAGTTGAACGTGATAGTGAATGAGAAATGCTGGTTTATCTCTGGCTTTCGATTTTCTGTTTCCTCTGTGTTCCATGATTACCAGCACGCCTACGTGAGATCTGGTCTGTTCACAAATGACAACCAAAAATCTGAGATTAAAACATCAAATGAAAAAAAAAAAGCCCATGAAATTTATTTCCAAAGCAACTAGTTTATTGTCAGAAAGAAGAGATTGCTGCTAACGTGTTGGTTCAAGTGATGTAATTGTCACTCAGCAAAGGAATCACCTCTCCTTAGATTTAGCCTCATTTCTCGAATAAGACATCATCATAAATATGATATAGGATTCATTTCAAAAGATCAGACCTATTAAATCTGTACTGGAGACTGCTAGAAGATATAATTTTTAAGTACATTAAACACTCTTAAACACATGACCCTTCTTCCCCCCAGATACCTCTGAGAAAATGTAATTAAAACATAGTCTGTTTTGTGGTATTTTTTTGAAGGGAAAACTCATCAGATCTTTACAACATTAGAATATTGCATACCACAAGTGTTTGACTTTATTCCACTGGATTCGACAATAAGTGCATAGTACTTATCTCTGCTTATAATGGAGAACCTGAAATGTGTGGAGACATGCTTCAAATGATGAAGAAAATGTAAATGCATCCAGTTTAAGGGGAAATAGACTACCTGCTAATTGCTTCAAGAATTGAGTGATTTGGAAGATCTCAGGAGAGGGTTCATTTCTCTGATTTGCATACACTTGGCTCGCGCTACCTGGCTTACTACAAATGCCTTGATGGTGTGTGTGTGTGTGTGTGTGTGTGTGTGTGTGTGTGTGTGTGTGTGTGTGAAGTGTTCCTCATCAACACCAGAGATTGAGAACAATCCAGGGACTCTGGGGACCAGAGAGCTTCCTCCTGCTGAAGGAGCTGCCCCTCAGTGATACCCAACCCTTAGGAGAGCAGACTTCATGTTTGATAAATGATCTGCTTTTCTTATAGGCCGTTGTTACTATCATTCTTATTTTTTATTTGCCAAAAACTAATTGGCTTAATTTTCACGGTGCTTCCGAAGAGCTTACTAGTTAACGTAGCACATTATACTCTTGTAAAGACCTTCTCTTAGTTCAATAAAAGGGTGGGGAAAAAAATATCATTTTTATCCCCTTCCAGGGCTTTGAACACCTGGTGGTATAAAGAATGGAGGACTCTTAGAACCACAAGAATCAAATGCAAAGATGGCTTGTAGCCTGCTTTTATGCAGGTGGATAGTGCGAACTCCATAGTGGGAGGCAAACAGGGGGCTAGAAAGAAAAGGGTAGAAAGAAATAGTATGAAGAGGAGGAGGGAGATGGTGAGCACACATCTGTAGAGAATGGGGACAGGGGAGAGCTGCAGAGAAGGGAGTAAGATAGATGGAGAAGAAACTAACAGAAGGAATAAATGCGGACAGAAATAGGATAAAACAAGAAAAAGAAGACAAGTTCGCGAGAGAGGGGAGTGATTAAAGGACGAAAAGAAAGAACTAAAAAAGAAGAGATACGTAATATATACTTTAATATGAATTGTGCATTATAGTAAACCACTAAAAACAAATCCAACAAAACCCTCCATTTTTGCCTCATTTCAAGTATATTGACTACAGTAAAAATCAGACCTTGCATTCTCAAGCATGATTTTCTGACTTCATAAACCTGTGTCTTCCATATTGAGAAGATTAGCAAAGCTTGAGAATTAAGCTTTGCTAATTACTCTTTCCAGAGCAGACAAAAAATATTTTTAAACAATCCCTCAAAGTAGCAGCTTCGAGATATACATGAGGATAATCAAAATGTTAGGATTTTTCATTTGTCTTGAGTACACAACCATGATTTGAAACAGCATAAAGGGTTGAAAAGCATGTCAAGGATAAAATGCGCTTTAAAAATTAAAAGATTCATAAGGTTAACTTTCAGAGAAATCTGTTCAATATGAATGTACAAATGAATAAAATATAAGGTCATAGGCAAATCACCCTGTTTTCATGAACCTTGATCAGATAATAGAAGTTACATTTGTTACTGAAACGTGAATGGAGATGGAATTCAAGATAAGGTATTAATCATAATTAGAATAACTATGACAGGTCTGTGGTGACAAATACTTAACAAGTAGTAAGAATGCTTATTCATAACAAACCTCTTAATTCATTAAATTCTTCATTAAAAGGGCAACCTCTTAATAAGTTCATCTTAAAGTTGGTATAACATGCTATTTGCATTTTCTCTCTTTTTATTTCCATTTTAGGGGTGTATTGTTAACAAATTGAGATAAATCATTTAAAACATATAATTACTTGGATATAGTCGCATAGTAATTCCCTAAGCAATTGCACGGTTATAAGTTGTCAGTGTGCATATTAATTTATCATACCCACCCGCCTCATCTTCATTGATTTGCTACTAGCTGTTAGAAAAACAGATTAAGAAGCACATGCTGTCCTTCTCTGAAAGTTTCATTGAGGCACAAGGAGGGCAAACACTGCTTTCCAATTAGAATCCTGCTGTTTGCCGGGACTTGACAATGACTAATTACAGTTCTAAATGACTTAATATGTTTGAATGCATGATTATTTATAAATACATTTTAAGGTCTGCATAGAATAATGGTGCCTGTTTTAAATATGAAAGGCTACTTTTTGTGCAAGGGGCAAAGACCTGTTGAACACCTGAGGTCAAAGGAAAAAAGATGTTTTGATGTTAACGTTGGAGCTCGTCTAGGCAGGCGCCACCATGAGAAGAAACAACAAGAAATAGCAAGTTGTTCAAGTGAAGGAAGCTGTCCAAGGATAAATGTTCCATTTAAATCTCAGCTCTCCTGAGTATAAAACTTAACCACCGTAGGACTGGGGGAGGGACTCAGAGTTCTTAAAACATATACTTACTTTCTTAGCACTGTGGCCAGAATGAGAAGGTAAAGAACACGTACAATACAGCACGGCGACCAATGCTTGAGGAAGCATTCAATACATTTTCGTTTTTCTTGTTAGTACTGGAGTGACACCACTAACAGTGGTTAGCTATATGGCAGGTCTGGCTGGAGAAGAATTTGTAGATATGTACGTGATTTTTGAAACATTTTGGGGAATTCTTTTGGTCATTAGTTGCTCGTTGGTAAGCTTCTATCAGTCAGGCACTGTGCTAGGCATGCAAAATAAGATGGACGGCACGCACAACCATCGAATTGGTTTCCACCACACCTTAGGTCAGATGGACTATGAAAACAGAGTGAAGTGGATTTCTGAGTGGTTTGTCAATAAGCTACCTTTTGACTTTAAAATATGTGAAATCTGTATGAGTAGAGAAACTATCATGTTAAACACTCCATTTGCATACCAAGGTTTAGCAAATGTTAACTTTTCCTTTTTTTCATACACCTCAGTGGAAGACACCCCTACAGGGGCCCCCACTGATTTCCCACCTCTTGGCATCCAGGCCTTCATGTAATCCCCTGCCCTTGAGTGCAGATAGGACCTGTGACCTGTTTCTAACAGAGTCTGACAATGATGATGGGCTAGATCTCCAGTGATTATGTTATGTTACATATGACTCCATCCTAGCAGACTCAAGGGAGTGATTCTCCTTCCTGGCTTGATGAGGTAAGCAGCCATATTGAGGAAGCCCACATAAGGAACTTGAGTCAGCTTCTAGAATCTGAGAGCAACCTCCAGCCAACAGCTAGCAAAATGCTAGGGCTCTCAGTCTTGCATCCATATGGAAATAAATTCTGGTAACATCAGAATGAGCTTGGAAGCAAAATCTTCCCCAATTGAACTCCAAATGAGAATACAGCCCATCTGACTCCTTGAAGGCAGTCTTGTGAGACCCTGAACAGAGGACCAGCTAAATTGTGCTCAAACTCCTGATCTATAGAAACTAGGACATCATGAGTATGTGTTGTATTAAGCTACTATGTAATTTGTTATATAACAACAGAAAACTAATAGAACTAATGATATTATAAATGCCTTAAAAAATACTATTGCTCTCACCTTGACTACACATTGAAAAAATTTTAGAACTATAAGAGTTATTTGGTATACCCTTCTTGCCTTTAAAAGGGGAAAGGTTTAAGTCTCAGAGAAATTGATCAGTATCATGATAAAAGGTCCAGCACTTTCCTAAGGAATCATTCAAGTGTTTAATAAGTCTTGCTGACTAGATGTTTATGTTATCTCATCTACAGAGTTAAAACCCATTTCATGATATTCTAAGTTTTTAAAAATTATTTTCTCTAAGTTTTTTTTTTCAAACTATATATAATAGGCATTTTCTAAACTAGAAACTTCATATTCTGGAATTCTTTAACAATTTTGTCCTCTAGGATTAAGAATTCTAATTATTTTAGTATTTCCTTTTATGACTCATTTTTCCAATTTTTATTTTTTATTTTACTTATTTTAGAGAGCATGAGTGGGGGGAGGGGCAAAGGTAAAGGGAGGGAGAGAATCTCAAGCATACTCCCCACTGAGCAAGGAGCCTGATGTGGAGCTCAATGTCACAACCCTGATACCTGACCTGAGCTGAAATCACGAGTGAGACACTTAACTGAGCCACCCAGGCACCTTATCATTGTGACTCACTTTTTAAAATCATCTTTCCTATTCTTCTCTTGAGTTTCCTATATTTGGTGTCTTCTCTTTGCTCTTCTAGATTCACTCTTCATCCTTTTCCATTCTGCTACTCTGGGCCCCAAGAGTTTACTTATATGGACCAAAGATAACAATGGGTAAACTTTTCCAGTGATAATCAATTCGGTGTCTTTAGCTCATTCTTCTAATATTTCAGTCTTTAGGTATTATCTACTTGCAGTCTATAAATTTTGTTTTTCTTACACTCCACTGCCCCCATAAATGCTTCTATTCCTTTATCTAAACAAATTAATTATACCCTGTTTTTATTAGATAAATATTTGTGTTTACATGATGATAACTACATAAATATTATTCACAGTAATTCACAGTGGAGTATATCAAATACCGTAATTACCTTTCCTATCTCACATGCCTTTTCCCCCTAGACTTATGATTACATCTTGTCTGTCCATATTTTGTTCATTTCTTTGAGTCAATTATCAGTTCACTCCCAAACTTTCTAAAAGAAGAAAAAATCTTTTGATATGCCCAAATATATCAGATACATCGTTTCATCTTTTTTTTTTTTCTGGGGTATATCCCTCCTGGTAGCTCAGTCTCCTCCTGTTCCATTGTGGACTACTGCACAATTGTCATCCTGAGAATCTTCTTCCACTGTCATCCTGAGATCACTTTTACCCTTCTAGGTCTTATATCCTCCTTTTTTTTTTTTTTTTTTTAATCCCATGCTCTTTCTTTCTTTCTTGGTTTGTTTTCTTCTTCTTTTTTTTTTTCAATTTTTTTTTTTTGCTTTTTTTTGTTGTTGTTGTTGTTTTTGCTTTCTTCTTTTAGTGGAATACATCCTCTAAGAGCTTCCTGAGAAAGGATGCATGAGAATAAATTTGGGAAACTTTCAGTAGCTGTAAATCCATCCCCCACACACTTGATGGATAGTTTTTCTGGGTATTGAAATCAAAATGGGAAGCCACTTTTCCTCAGCATTTTGAAGATATTCCTCCATTGTCTTCTAGTTTCCAATGTTGCATTGTGAAAGTCAATGACATTCTAATAATTGATCCTTTCTAAATTGTTTTCATTTGGTTACATTCAATAACTTTCAGAATTTTCTTTTTCTAATGTACTGAAATTTCACAATTATGTGTTTTGAGGTGGGATAAGTGGGTCTTTTTTCATTTGTTGTGCTAAACCTTCAATAGATTTTTCTGTCTGGACTTATATTCTTCAGATCTAGGAATTTAAAAATTTTTTGATGATTTCATCCCATATCTTTTCTCTGTTCTTTCAAGAAGTGTTTAAAAGTTATATAAATACTGGACCACATAGACTAATACTTTTTTTTCTTTTCTCTCTTTGTTTTACCATCTAGAATATTTCCTTAGATTTACCTTCAAACACTTCTTTGACTTTTTAATCTCTTCTATGCTTTTAATTTTTAATATTCTTACTGACAGA
The DNA here is from genome assembly GCA_028646535.1 of Procyon lotor. Taxonomy (NCBI): domain Eukaryota; kingdom Metazoa; phylum Chordata; class Mammalia; order Carnivora; family Procyonidae; genus Procyon; species Procyon lotor. The sequence continues at coordinate 13,562,080 of CM053615.1, forward strand.
ATGTTTCCTTTTATAGCCTCCTGTTCTTATTTCATGGAAAGAAGATCTTCTATTTCTCTGAAGAAAATAATTATGGAGCTCTTTGAATACTGTTTCTGCCAGTGAATTTCTTTTTTGTCCTCTGATTTCTTTTTATTTATTTCTTTTTATTTTGTTCTCTGGCTTTCACTTTGAGGCTTTCCTCAAATGTCTGATGATCTCTTACTATCCAAACTGAGGCTTTAAAATGATAATTGTAATTTCTATGTGAGTATGTGGAGCTTGGAGCTTAAGTGATCACTGATCAGGATTTGGGTAGATGTGAGCACTCCCAAATATCAGTATATATAAGTTTTTTCCCTTTGGTCAAGTTTGGTTCCTCAGACAAAAATTCTCCACCATTCTGTTTGGGGAATATATCTGTATGTCAGTATTCACAAATCTAGCATGGGAAAAGGATTAAGGAGCTTATTGTTCTATAAGCCAAATTTTTCTTGATCTCTCTATTTTCAATTTAACACTTCATTCCAGCCCACAGTTCACCTTGATGCTCCTAAGTCCAGAGTTTTTCTGATTCAAGCTCTTTGTTGTGGAACATACTGCCTTCTACCAGTATGGTGAAGGATTAGTTTTCTGGCTATTTGGGGTCAGAGTAAAAGATGTGATAAGTGAAAGGAAGGGTGTCTAAATCATCCCTGCCCAACAGAAAATAATTTGTACCACAAATGTGACCCTCATATGTAATTTTAGGTGTTCTGGTCACATTTTTTAAAGTTTTAAAACAAAGTGAATTAATTTTATCAATATTATTTATTTAACCTAGTTTATGAAAAATAATGTCATTTCAATATATAATCAGTATAAAAACATCAGTGAGAAATTCAATCTTCTCTTTGTCTTACATTTTACATTTTCAGGGTTTATGTCTCAATTTGGACTAGCCAGATTTCAAGTGCTCAAGACCACATAAGGCTAGGGGGTATGATAAAGAAATTCCTGTTCTAAGAGTTATGAAGTAAAACTGTAAAATGCTTAGCAGAAAACAGGATAAAATCTGCAACATGGAGATACATAAAGATTTATTAGATAGGCAACACAGCAAAAAATTAAAAATATGTAAATAGATCTCATCAAAATTAAAAACCTCTGCTCATCCAAAGACACAGTTAAAGGAAATGAAAGGACAAGCCACCCACTAGGAGAAAATACTCACAACACATATTTGACAAAGTATTTTTTTCCAGAATATACAAAGAACTCTTACAACTCAGTAAGAAGGCAAACAATCCAATTAGAGGTTCCTATTGTGTAACCTTTTCAGGGTTCCCTGCTGGGCTTTGCCTGGTTTTGGGAGGTTTCCATCCCATGACTTTAGACTCCAGCTTTTCTCTGGTGGGTTAAATCAGGTTGAGGTTATCTATCCTCTCTTCAATTTCAAAAAACTTATTATCTCTTCTGTCTTTTCCCCCCTGTTCTCTTTGCTCTTATGAGTTTATGCATTCTTTACTATCATTTTCTTGAGGTACCAAGAAGGAGGAAGATAAGTACACATGTTTAATTTACCATACTTAACTGGCAGTCTTATCTTAGACGTACTTTTAACAAAATATTGCAATGCTTTTGTCTAACTACCTGTTTCCCCAAGAGATTATGAACTTTTCAAGAGCAGTGATGTTATTTTATTCTTCTATCTCCAGTACTCAGCATCAAGTGGTTATGCGACAAATGTTTGTCAATTGAATGGATGAATGTTCATTTATAAGCACATATTTATTGTCCTTTCTCACTCTGGAATATAAGTTCCATGAGAGCAAGGATCCTGTAGATCTTCTACACCATAGAATCCCTGTTGTCTAAAACAGTGCCTGTTCATAGTAGGTGCTAAACAATTATTGAAGGATGAATAGATGAATGAGTTTATACAATTTTATGAGCTTCAACACATATTTAATTTTTTCTATTTTATCATTTTATTTAATTAGCAGGAATATACACAGTATAGATAATATACTTCTAGAGGCTTAATTATATCTCTTCATACAATTTGCTATTCAATGTCTGTGATCAGATTTATGTGCATTGTTAGCTGGACTATTCAGAAATATTGTGGTACCCTCACTGACAGTAGCAAGTAGTCAATCCAATCAATTCATTAACATGATTCAAATAATTAGACAGCAACTGGTTAAGAATTCAGAATCCCATCATTATAGAAGTCAAAAAAAAAAAAAAAAGAGAGAGAGAGAGAGAGAAAAGAAGAAGGGACAAAAGGATTCATGTAGACATGGGCTTTATTATTTTGTGGTACTATTTGCTAGGCATTAAAAGCCATATACTTACTTAACCCATTCAGATGCTGTTTCAGCACCTACCACACTATAATGGAAAACATCTTATCTCAGCTCTAATAAGTTTAATTCATCTAATTGTTATTAAGTATCCCACTCCCTCTGGGGCGCCTGGATGGTTCAGTTGGTTATAAGCATCTGACTTCAGGTCAGGTCGTGATCCCAGGGTCCTATGAATGAACCCTGTGTTGGGATCCCTGGTCAGCAGGGAGTCTGCTTCTCCTCCTTTCCTTCTGCCTCTCCCACCCTCAACCCCCTCATGTTCTCTCTCTCTCTCAAATAAATAAAATATTAAAAAAAAAAGAATCCCACCCCCTCCAACAGTCTTCTGCAAGACCCCACCACAATTTTCTTCTTTCAGTATTTCTTAGGAGGATGGGGGAAACACCCAACTATTCCAAGTTTACATTTCATCTCATTCAGTTCAATCTATTTTGCAAACCAAAACCTTTCCATTTCATTTGTTCGCATATACAAATGCCTCCCCTAAGATTTTTGATGATTTAAACATTGTTACTCAACATTAACTTAAAAATTCCCACTTTTTCTTAATATGACTGAAATCAAATGTGAATAAATATTTACAGTAATGCCTTAAAAATAACAAAGATCTTCAGAATTTTTCTATCTTAAATTTCTATCTTAAATTAATTTCTATCAGACATTATTAGTATATGTTAAGCTCTAAATCCTTGATAAGGTAATCCTTCCTGGGAAGGCAGGACAATTGAGGTTTAAAGTTATGGGGTTGTGTTGGTTTTGTTTCTCCTAAGAAGCTGTGGAGAAACCAACAATGTAGAATTAAAAAAAATAAAACGGATCTGGTATCTTAGGAACTCATTAGGATATTTCATGGATTCCTAAAACTATATGAGTCATAGCTTTGGAAACTATTCTTCTCCTCCTTTATGGAATGATTCCTTCAATCCTTAAAGTTCACACTGAACTTGACAGTGAGATTGTATAAAACAAAATTTGATGAATTATGTTCAAAGAATTATGCATTAAGAGCTGTCTTTAGGAATGCTCATTTTAAAACAAAGGTGTTATATAATTCCACAGTACCATATATCCCACAATTTTGTCTTTGCTAGAAAATGGCCCAAATGTGGATGGGCATAGATTGCACCTCTGAAGGGCTGCATTATCAAATCTAGTTAGGGTGTAAAATTTACTGGCAATTTTTAGTAAATAAGAAAACCTTCTATCTGGAAGGCTTTCCTTTAGCCTAGGGAGCCAGGTCGCATTTCCAGTTCTTTTCTCTTTACAAGATTAGTTAAGTCTGTTTTCTTCTTTCAAAGAGGAAGTTTGAGGTTTTAAAACTTGGATACGTAACTTCAAGAAGCTACAGTCGAAACGCAAGTTTGGCTTTGGCTGAAGAGGAAGAGCTCAGAGTTTATAAATGTCACAGGTATTTCCAATAAATTGGAGGTCACCAGAAAGGATGTTAGGATAATAAATCTAGCCTCTAAGTATACACTCCCTTTACCCAGCGGGGAGCCTCCTGGGATCATTTGTCTGCTGTTCATTATCTTGTCTGCATTATTCAACAGCTCTGTTCTTGCTCAATGGGCTTCAGAGAGCTTTTAACAGCTGCAGCAACCTCCAATTCTTACTTAAGTTCTCTTTCTCTTTGTAATAGAAAAAAAAAAAAAAAACCCCACCTCCAAGAACTGGAAAAAAAAGAAAACCTGTCTTTGATGCCCATGATCTACCTACATAATTGAACCATGTTGTTTGTTTATTTCACATTAACTGTATCAATGTCATAACGTAATGTTGGGGATGCCAAAAGAGAAAGCTTGCATTTAAATACTAAGAATATGAGGGTTAAAAAAATCCCAAACCATCTAAATTATATAACAAAATGACCAAAAAAAAATTCAATTTTTCCCTTCTACTAGAGTGTGTTATGCTAAATGAAATAGGCCCATCAGAGAAAGACAAAAATCATATTTCACTCATATGTGGAATTTAAGAAACAAGATCATTTGATTTCTTAGAGATGTTAAGGTTAGCTCTATTTTACAAAAAAATTCCTCTGTTGTACATGATACACCAAGGAAGTCTTTTTAAATCAGCAAAAAAATCTACTACAGGATTAAAAGACAGGATAAGCCTTGGAGGAAGGTGGGGAGCCAGTTTATAAACTCACCAGGTAAAAACGTCTGTATTGGATTTGTTTCCATTAGGATATATTTAGCTGCTTGCAGGTAAGCTGTTTTCAGGAAGATTGACATGATTTATGATCATGATCTGCTTTAATAGGATTCTCTAGACTCTAACTAACTAAAGATGTTGTAGTAAGATACAGTATGATAGCATATTTATCACCCAGATGATGGTTAAAGTGAAAGAGTTTTTGCAAGGACCAGAAGCAGGAACCTACCTGAAAATAAAAATATCTGAGGACAAGAACTGCTAGAAATGGCTAGAAGGAATGGGCAGAGCAAGCATTAAACTGGTGAAGAAGCCGATGGCGTCACATTAGGGACTTACCAAATGCTGACTTTCTCCTCTAAGTTCTGTGAGATTTCAGAGGACTCCTGAGTCCTTTCTAATTAAGACCATGAAGACCCTCTATGCTCAGTGTATACTGGCCCCAACATCTACAGATAAAGAACATAAAAAGCCTAAGGCGAATGGAAAGCTTCTCAACAAAACAGCATTTAAAAATCAATCTAGTTCATGTCATTCATAAGGAATTATTTAGTTATCCATTGGTAACGTGATTTGCTATTGAAACTACATGATCCTCCATTTTTCTATAAAGGCCGTGCCTTGAACTAAAATGTATTCAGGATGGGATGGGCGAAAGGAATACTCGTAGACAAATACAGACATTTAAACTTGCTCCTGTGGCCCCGAGGTTCTCTGATCTGCATCAAGAGAATAAGGTCTGCAGAGGTGCCAGTCCATGTCCAGAATGGAATGTCTTGATCCATGTATAATAACAAGGGACTGCAATTTCCTAGCATTAGATCATCATATTAAAAACCGAGGGAGCTTTTCAGCACCACCATTTGATCAGATTAAGATCCTTAGTGTTGTACAAAACACAGCTCGTTAGCCACCCAAAGTCTGAAAGCATCTCTAAAGTGGCATAGAAATGCTAAGTAGCCTCAGACACCTGGACAATGCCCGACATCCCAGTAAAAACCAAAGACCTCCTCAATTATCGAGATATTTGTTACTGAGGAAAATCTCAATACTAAGCTGACTCTGTGATTGAGAAATATGTAAATAAATGCCCGAAACTTTTGGGCAAACCCTCCATGGAGTTTTATCTGGGCCTCCCAAAGCATGCTAAATACCATGAAAGCAAATATGACTTTTGTCATTTGCTTTTTAAGATATGAGAGACCAGCAGCACAACAAAACTGTAGAAGCTATACAGTGCTGTTCAAAATTATTTTCTGAACTTATTTTTTTTTTTTAAAGATTTTATTTATTTGACAGAGAGAAACACAGTGAGAGAGGGAACACAAGCAGAGGGAATGGTAGCGGGAGAAGCAGACTTCCTGCCGAGCAGGGAGCCCGATGCGGGGCTCGATCCCAGGACCCTGGGATCATGACCTGGGCTGAAGGCAGACGCTTAACGACTGAGCCACCCAGGCGCCCCTTTTCTGAACTTACATATCCCAAATCTGAAGCTGCTTTCTTGGGAGCTGTCAGAATTCGGTGTGCAGAATTGGCTCTTGAATACAGGTCCAGTTTTGCATTTGCTTTATATGTTATTCCTTTCCTTTGACAGTCAGTCTTGCAATTCAGTGAGTGATTCTCATCGTTACCATCCTTGGTGTGCAGTCAGTGCCTAACGAAGGGTTTAAAATGGGACACCATCAAAGCAGCTCTAGCTTTACAAAGTGGGCACCCAGAATGACTTTGGGAAAATAACTTGAATGTTTTGTTTTTGTTTTTAATCTCACCAACGTGAGATTAAGTCTTGGGTTTCAACTCTCAGGGAAAAGACAAATAATTCACCAATATATTTTCCTGGCTGATTCTGATACTGTTTGCCAACCACAAGAACTTATATAACAATAAGAAAAAAAAAAAAAAAAAACCCCAGACTCTCCCAAATGTGGCGTTTATAACCCAAATATCTTAAAAACCTTCCAATGTAAGAAAATCTCTGACATAATTAGTAGAAAAGAGGGTGGTAGAAATTCACCATTTAAGTATAAGCAAACCTTATGATGTTAAACCGACTTCCACTTTTGCAGGTTTACAAACTGCTCTTTATCATTTGCACTCTTTAAGAAGGTGCCCTGGCCTCAGGGGAACTGGAAACATCTTTGTTCTGTTTATTCCTTAGTAGCAACAGTTTCTGCTTCTCTCTGACTTCCAGTTCAGTCCAAAGGAATCAGAGGGATTTTTTTTGGAGGATGTGTAGGGCATGGAGGGGGATGTCCTTGAGACAGTTCATGCTTGCCTTTACTTTGCCCAGATAGTTTGTGTGTGTGTGTGTGTGTGTGTGTGTGGAGCAAAATGTTGATAAGAGCAGACCTCGCCGTGTGTCCAACAAAGGTATGAAGCACTGGCTAAAGACCCTGATAAATCTAATTCAATTCCTGTCCATCCATGAGACATAACTGTGTTTCAGAAGGGACCGCAGCACGGATGCAAGGCGTCTCTTCCGTATTACAGCTGGGATCAGCAAACTGAAGCCACATGACACCTATTGTATGTGAGTATGTGAGCTAAGAAGGATTTTTTTTTTCAGTTTTAAATCATTTAAAAGGATAAAAAGAAAAATAATACTCATGACACATAAAGTGATATAAAATTCTAATTTTAGCATCTATAAATAAAGTTTTATTGGGACACAGCCATGCTCACTCCTTTACACTGTCCATGTCTGCTTTCAAAGTCAATGCTACAGACATCATCTGGCCTGCAAAGCCTAAAATATTTACTCTCTAGCTCTTTACCGAAAGAGGGGCTAGACGCTATACCAAATGTAACAGGAATTTTATTTATCTAAACAGCTACATTTCCAAAACATTCTAGAAATTTATTTCATTCCTCACCATCGTTTAATCATTTGTGTATTTTTGTTTCATTTAAAGAAGTTTCTTCCTCTCAAAGAAATATATTGAGTGTCAAAATTTTTAAACATCGTGGTTGCTAGAAGAGTAGCATAAAGATTAGCACTTTTCTTTTCCTTATTTCTTGTCTTTGAAAAAAAACTCTCTCCATCTCCTAACTTTTATAAAATCGACCTACTAGTCGAGAAATTCCACAACCCTTAGAAATGAATAAAAAATAGTAGCTTCTTCTCAGGCAGTGCCAAGAGTCCTATACTATATATACTTTCCCAAATAAGGCTGACAAACTTGGCCCCTGAAGCAGCTGTAAAAACGGATATGCAATCACAGAAGGAGTTATCAGCCTTATGAATTGAGGCGTCTTGACACTACTTGACATTCATTCTCAATTACCAAGTTCAGGCTTCTTGCCTTCATTGAGCAGCACTACAGAGCACCTCACATAAATGAGTGGATTCTGGGTAGCCATGATGGCGTAAGTAGCATGCTTCACTTCTCCAAAGGACTTGGGTCAGCCAACAAAGCTCTGAGCATTAAATTATTTTTGACAGCAGCCACAGGCTATTAGAACGTAACCTGCCTCTCTGTTTCAGATGTTTATCTTGGAAGAAAGCACTCACATCTTTATCGCAATGGTAAAGTCTGTTGTGATGATAAAAATAAAAATTTAAAAGAAGAAGACATTTAACCTGTACCTATACAGTGGAGTGGAGCTCTGGATATATTAATTGCCTTCTTTCACGCTTTCTTCACTTCTGTGTTGTAAGGTAAGACTTACAGAGAGTACCAAATGGAGAAGAGTTGATATAAAATCAACAGGACAGGAGTCCGGGATGTATCAGATAGCTTGTCTCCCCAAGAACATGGAGGGGGTGACCAGGGAAAGTCATGTTTATCCAGACATGCATGTTGTTGCAAAGTAGTCACAGTAAGCTCATGAGCTGTAAGATAAAGACATACTTATGGCTTCTTTGGAATTTGACATTTCATAAAATTGTACAATGTTAGAACCCTAAGGAGTTTGTATTTTTTATATCCAACTTTTTATTGAATGTCGAATATGCATCAGGCAATGTGCTAAACAAATACATACATAACTTCCAGTTGCGGTCAGTACTCTGAAGGGAAGGAACAAAGTATTTTGAGAGTCTAGTGGAAATGGTCTACATCAGGTTGGGGGATGAGGGTCAAGGAAGTTTTCTCTGAGGAAAGGGCATTTCAACTAGGATGTGAAAGAAGAGATGATGCCAGGCAGGAAAAATATTCCATGACTAATAACCAGTTCTCATTGGGAAGGAATGTGGTTCTATTTGGGTCAGTAAGGTTTATATTCCATCAATTTTGACCCCATCAACGTGAATTATATTCCACTTCCTAGAAAGTTATACTGAATGAAATTGAGATTTTAATTTTTAAGAAACAAGTGTGTGATGAGCTAAATTATTTAATTTATAATTGTGCACTAGGTTAAGTCATGTGATTAGTAGAAAAACTAAGGTTCTGGAAAATTCCTGACGTGAGGTAAACAAACTGTGTTCACTATCTGAGTTTTCTCAGCTTTTTGGTATTATCCTATTCATAGCAGAAGATTACAAGGTATGGGGATAGAAATTCGCTTCCTATCTGTGCCCACATTACCATGACCAAGATCCTTTGGTTCTAGAAACCATTTGCCCAGGAAGGTGCTCAAGTAGACCCAAGGGTTCCAGGACTATGTTGCAACCTTGTTTCTTATAAGACCACATATGACAAGGGACTCATTTCACTCTTTTATGTAGAGCTCTGACAAATAAATCGCTAAGGAAAAGGCCAGCTATTCAATGGGGAAAAGTGAATAAAGGATTTGAACAGGCAGTTTACAAGAAATGCAAACAGCCTTGAACATGAAAAGATGTTCAACCCCCGCTCTCAAGGAAAGAAAGTCAAATTAAATGATATCAAGATACCATTTTCAATGGCTCAACAAAGGTGAAAACACTTGATGATGCTGAATTGTGGTAAAGGTCTGGGGGACTTTACCTTTACTGTTGATGAGAGTACGAACTGCTACTCTCTGTGAAGAAATGTACAATATGTATCTGAATGAAAATTGATGTATCTCTTGACTGAGCGGTCTCCATCCTCAAAGTTTCTCATTTGGCTATATCTCCACTTTGTAAAAGAAAGCATAATTTTGAAGATATTGTGGCAGCATTTTTGGTAAAAGACATAAAAAGTGGAAGCTGCCAAATCACTCAACAGTCGGGTTCTGGATAAATAAAATACACTATCCAGGTTATGAACTACTGTGCAGCCATGAAAAGAATAAGGTAGAGGTAGCCCTGTTTGTTGATATGAAAAGACCAGCAATGTATTGTAAATGTAAAAGGAAAATCTGTATTTTTCGAAAGGTAATAGTGTGTGTGTGTGTGTGTGTGTGTGTGTGTGTGTGTGCGTGTGTGCGCGCGCGCGCATGCATTATGGGTTGAATTTTGGCTGTATTTCGAGATAGGACTTTTAAAAGGGTAATTAAGTTAAAATGAGGCCATTAGGGTGAGCCCCAATCCAACCTTGTGATGTCTTGTAAGATTAGGACACCCAGACAGACACAAGGGACATGCAGGCACAGAGGAAAGACCATGTGAGGACACAGCCAGCAGGTGCTCATCTGTGAGCCAAGGAGAGAGGGTACAGGAGAGAGCAAACCTGGCTGACACCTTCATCCCGGACTTCTGGCCTCCAGAACTATGAAAAAAGAAAGTTCTGTTGTGTAAGCCACCCAGTCTATGGTGTTTTGTTACAGTGGCCCCAGGAGATGAACACAACGTGTACATGCATGTATGCAAATGGCGTGTTTCTGGATGTATATCTAAGAAATGTTGATAATATTTACCTTTGGAGAGGGTGACTGGAGTTCTGAGGTGGGAAGGAGACTAACTGTTGTACTGCTCTTTTACCCTGTGTACTGTGATGGATTTGAGGATTTCAGGGCTATTCAAGAAAGAGCCAGGGCCATGATGGCATTATTGCACATCAAGCTTTATTGAGCAGCATTGAATGGGCTTGCAAGAGAGCAGAACTCTCACAGAAGGGACCTTCTAGAAACGTAGCTCTACTACCCAGAAGGGGAAGAGGGCCAGAGAATTCTCAGGGGACAGGGGAATTAGAGAGGGGACTCCCATGTCGAAGCAATGTCACCCAGACACAAGGTTGGGGGGGAGGGTTCTGGGTCAGAAACCTCTGAAGGGCAGCAGTGGTCTGGGGCCTTTTTTTTTTTTTTTTTCAGATTTTATTTATTCATTAGAGAGAGAGAGAGAGAGCAGAAGCAGGAGGAGGGGTAGAAGGAGAGGGAGAAGCAGACTCCTCACTGAGCAGGGAGCCCAGTGGGAGGACTCTATCCCAGGACCCTGAGATCATAACCTGAGCTGAAGGCAGACACATAACCAACTAGGCACCCAGGCGCCCCAAGGTCTGGGGTCTTTTACAGCCTCAGGGTTTGTCTTATGCGATGTCTGGTAGATGCTGGGTGCAGTTTTGTGGAGCATGCAAAGCGACGGGCTCTAAGTGGCTAAAAAATGGCTTATTTGGGCTATATCTAAAGCAATTAGATGTGTAAAAAACTAAGATCGACATCAGCAGGCTTTGAGCTCATAGTTCTAGCCTGTCGCAAAGAAGTAAACAATATATGAACCCTAAGTCAAGCAAACCCAATAGTCAGAAGGCAAAATGATTAAAATAAGAGTTTGGGAAATGGAATGCAAATTGGTTTAAGATAAAACATTCAAATGGAGGCCATGAAAATCTGACACTGAAGTAACCCCATTTTTATATAGTGTTCTGGGATGGGCTCCCAAGAGTGGTGAGAGCTCTATGGGGGAAAACATAGCAATTCACAATCAGGTGAGGTCTTGTAACAATTGTTTCATGGGAGACAAGCTGGTGCCCAGAGAGGCTGACTTGCCCAACATCACGTACCTCGTACCTCGTAGCTGATAAGCACGCAGAGCAAAAGTGAAAACGATGGAACAATCAACTATTTTGGTTTGTTTTGCTTTTTGTTCGTTCTGAACATACAGGAAATTGGTTGAACTACAATTAAGAGTGTGTCTAGGAAAATAATGGGAAGTAAAGTGGTTCCGCATTTGAGAACCATGAAAGATGGCAGAGAACAGAGATAGGTTGTTATAAGCAAGTACCAATTACTTCAAACTGAGAGGATGAAAACATTCATAAGAACAGAGAAGATGCAAATAGAAGGTTGTGTGTGTGTGTGTGTGTGTACATGATAATTTAAAAAATTTTTTTAAAGATTTTATTTATTTATTTGACAGAGAGAAAGAAATCACAAGTGGGCAGAGAGGCAGGCAGAGGGAGAGGGGGAAACGGGCTCTCTGCCAAGCAGAGAGCCCAATGCGGGCTCGATCCCAGGACCCTGAGATCAGGGCCTGAGCCGAAGGCAGAGGCTTTAACCACTGAGCCACTCAGGTGCCCCACGTGATTATTTTTGATGGAGGCAGTGCTGATAGGCTCTCTACCAGGGATAAATCCCAGAGAAGGAAATCACCCAGCTTTGTCCATCCAGGCATTTCAATCATTTCCTTGAGAAGAGGAATCATTTATGATTCTACCTTGTGATTATAATTCTGTTATTATGGAGTATGTCATTGTGTATAAAATGAGCCAGTGCTTTTTAAAGAACACAAGCAAATATGAACTGCACGTGTATTTGTAGTGAGGTGGTGATAGGAGAGTCTATCTGCGATGTCCTATTGCTTCAATGCCAGAAAGATGAAATAATTCTTGGAAGAGCCCCTTGAGGATATAGAACATGTATTTGCTCTAACTAATAAATGAGGCCTGTAAATGACATAAATAATTCTTTTTTGAAACTTAAAAAAAAATTATTTAAGTAATCTCTGCATCCAGCAGGGGGTTTGAACTTGTAACCCCAAGATCAAGAGTCACACGCTTCTCCGACTGAGTCAGCCAGGCACCTGATATACATAATTGTTTTTTTTTTAATATTTTATTTATTTATTTGACAGAGAGAGAGATCACAAGTAGGCAGAGAGGCAGGCAGAGAGAGGAGGAAGCAGGCTCCCTGCTGAGCAGAGAGTCCGATGCGGGGCTCTCTCCCAGGACCCTGAGATCATGACCTGAGCCAAAGGCAGAGGCTTTAACCACTGAGCCACCCAGGCGCCCCTGACATACATAATTCTTAAGCTATGAGTTTCTTTCTTTCTTTCTTTCTTTCTTTCTTTCTTTCTTTCTTTCTTTCTTTCTTTCTTTCTTTCTTTCTTTTCTTTCTTTCTCTCTCTCTCTTTTTTAAGCTGTGGGTTTCTAGGTACATTATTTGTTTTTGGTGATAAAATTCTTAGGGCAAGATTTTATTTAAGCATTTGGAATAAACAAACACTGTGTGGGTCTTCAGTGTCTCTGGGGTATTCAGAATTGTGTCTACTATAACCACTATTCTGTCCCCAGACCTAGTACAATAATTTTGTTACTCCAGCCAGAGATTACTCTCAAAATGTACTTTATAAATGTTGATACTGACAGGTGGCCCATACAGTACAGTAAGAATTGCATGAGTTTCTCGGCATTTCCATAAGTAAACTTTCTATAATGAAGCTCAGAATTTTCATTACCTACAGAGCTTAGTAGAGTACAATCTTTATGAAGACTTTGCCTGAGCTTCTGACCATTTACTTAAGTAACAAAACTTGCGGATAGTTTTTAAGCATGGGCAAAGTAAATCAAAAGCTTAAAAGTTTTAAAGATTGTAGTAGTATAAAACTGCTTTATTGATATCCAAACCCTCAGAGAATCTATAGTTGACCTGCCAACAAAATATCATAAATGAGGTCAAATGGCCTAGGAGACCAGTGGAAAACTCCACTGTGACATAGTGCAGCAAAGAATAATGAAGAAAGAAAAGCAAAATAGTAAAATATCAGCACTATTTGTAAATGTCCAGCAAATTACAGTCAGCCCGGAAGAGTTTAACATAGAAACTGTGTGTCTTTGCTCTGAGCCTTGTGACCTTACATGACACTAACTTCTCATTTCACC
>CM053615.1:13576008-13637725 GCA_028646535.1 Procyon lotor
CATCTGTTGTTCCCTGAGTTGTTCATTTTAGCCATTCTGACTGGTGTGAGATGGTATCTCACTGTGTTTTGATTTGTATTTCCCTGATGCTGAGTGATGTTGAGAGCATTTTTTTCATGTGTCTATTGGCCATTTGTATGTCATCTTTGGAGAAATGTCTGTTCATGTCTTCTGCCCATTTCTTGCCTGGATGTCTTGTGTTTTGTGTGTTGAGTTTGATAAGTTCTTTACAGATTTTGAATATTAGCCCTTTATTTGATAAGACATTTGTAAATATCTTCTCCCATTCTGTAGCTTGCCTTTTAGTTTTGTGGACTGTTTCCTTAGCTATGCAAAAGTTTCTTATCTTGATGAAGTCCCAATAGTTCATATTTTATTTTCTTTCTCTTGCTTTTGGAGACCTATCTGGTCAAGAAGTTGCCTTGGCCCAAGTCAAGGAGATTGTTGCCTGTTTTCTCTTCTAGGATTTTGATGGATTCCTGTCTCATATTTAGGTCTTTTGTCCATTTTGTGTCTATTTCTGTGTATGGTGTAAGAAAGTGGTCTAGTTTCAGTCTAATCCATGTGGCTGCTCTTTGGGAGTAGTTCCATATGTTATTTTTGTGAGAGATAAAGATAAAATACCAACTTTGGCAAATTAGAGTGTAGCAAATTTGGAATAAAAAGAATGGAACCCTATTCACGACCATCATGTTATTATAATATGTTATAATAGTGATATATCTAAAAATACCGTTTAGATATTCACGCTATCCTAGTTGCTTAATACTTGTCTTGCCAGCCCTGCTTCAGACCTTACAACAGTGTGATTTAATTTGAGGTCAAATCCCTTGCAAGCACAGTTGACTAAAGCAAATTTTCATCTCACCAGAGCATAACATGTTCTGCCAAGCCTGTTCGTGCCAACGCAGATCGTTCAGGGTATAATTGGCTATGACTCGTACTCACACAAGCTACGACATTTTCTATCAGCCATTAGGTAGAATCTGTAAAGCCAAAGAGAAAATTAGATGCTACAGAAGGCAACTGGATTTGGGAAGGAAGAAAATATAAAGCAAGCCAGCTCTTTCCCACTTTGAACAGGAGTGATGAAGCTACAATACTGGCCATCCTCCCCTCTTCCAAAGATGGGAGATGTCGGGGAAAGAGCAGACACCCACTTGACTGACATAGGATAAAATTGTTTAGAGTCTTCTGTTTAGAAAATGCAAATAAAATAAAGAGAATATTAATTAAAGGGACTTGGGAAGCCTGGTTGGCTCAGTCAGGAGAGCCTGCAACGCTTGATCTCAGGTGATTTTGGAGCCCCATGTTGGGCGTAGAGCCTACTTAAAAAATAAATAAATAACAAATAAATAAATAAACAAATAAAAGGACCTAGAAACCACTAAAAATTGGGGCACCTGGGTGGCTGGTTAAGCGTCTGACTCTTGATCTTAGCTCAGGTCTTGATCTCAGGGTCGTGTGTTCAAGCCCCACACTTAAAAAAAAAAAAGGAAAAAAGGAAATCACCAGAGATTAAAGGAAGATGGGAAATGATACTGAAACAAAATATCGTGCAATTGGCAAATCAAGGAGAGAAAGAAAATCATAAGATGAATGGAAGAAAAAGGAATGAAAGGAATAAGGTAGGAGAGGGAAAACAAGTCTTAAAAAAACCAACCAGGAGCATATGGGAAAATACAAAGCTAGATAAAAAAAACTGCAACGCGAATACATTATTTTTATGTGCTTCCTCTCTCTAACAATTAAATAAATGCGAAACAATGTAACAATGATGCATCATTTTGCCTCGCCCTTTAGCAAAAATTTAAAAGAATATTAATATCCAGTTTGTGCAAATAGGTGGGAAAAGAGTCTCTTATACACTATTGATTTATTGTTTTATTTATTTATAGATAAATAAATGTGTGAAGCTAATGGGGAAAACCTTATTAAAATATTCATACTCGTTGACTCAATAATTCCCTTTACTGGGGAGACACTTATACAAGTATGAAAAGATATATGTATGAGGATATTCCCTGCACAATTGTTGATCACCATGAAAAGTTGGGTGGGAAAAACTGGATGAATAGGGCATTAGTTAAATAAATTACTGTACATCCCTCTAGGGAAATACTATATATAAATCTAAAAGCATTAAAAAAATCTTCTATTAGTAGCACACTCAATATACATTAGGCGAAGATGATTATAGGATTAACAGCTTTAGCATAGCAGCTACGATATTGCTAGTAATAAGCATAATAAAAAATTAATATTTACCGAAGGGTTATTTTGCACGTTGTACTGTCTTTTATAAGCATTATCCCCTAATTCTTGCAAAAAAGTTTATGATTCGGGTAAGTGTCTTTATCTGCATTTGACAGATGAAGAGACCTGGGACTCAGAGAAATGACATAATTTGTGCAAGGATGCCAAACTAGGTCCCAAACCCAGAGAAGCTTGGCTCCCAGCAACAGACTCTTACTCTAGACTCCCAAAGTATAGTATGATCTGGTTGTTTTAATTGTTGTTTTTACTCTAGTAAATACATACAGAAAAAAATACAGAGCATTCACTAGACTGTTCATAGCCTTTATCTGCTGAATTTGGAAGTTACATTACATTCCTTTTTATTTCTGCAATGTTTGTACCTTTATAATAACATATATGGTTTTACAATAAGAAGAAAACCAGTAAGATTACTCAGTTGCTTGCTTTCTGAAATTTAATTGTGAAACAGTACTCTAAAATTATTGGATATATCTTTAATCAATGTTCTCAGAACTTCCTAATCAAGGATTCCCCAATGCCAGTCGTGAACTGAACACATCACAATCACCTAAGGAGTATTTTATTGTGTATACTTATTCCTCGGCCCCAAATGCCCCATCTTACCCAGTTCAATACCTCTGGGACGGGGCTCTGGGATTTGCATTTTTTTTTTTTTTTAAGATTTTATTTTCGGGGATTTGCATTTTTTAACAGCTCCCAGGTGATTCTGATATCCAGCCAGGTTTGAGAATCACTGTCCAAGAGAATGTGATTTATGTGGATCAAAAGAGAAAAGAGAGAAAGTGTACCATATGGTATGTTAACTCTTTCTTCAATTTCATCTTAGAGGTGGCTGCACAGAGAAAGGGTTTCTCAATCATTGGTACGCATAATTCAGCAGATACTTATTCCCGAAAATGTGCCAATAGCTTTGTCCGTCTGAAATGTGACAATAATTCACACGTAGGGAAGACGTTTGGAAGGTTTTGTAACTGAGTAATTAAAGAGTGTGGCATCAGGGCACAGGCAGGCGTCTAGACCCACAGAGCATCATACAAAGCGCAGAGACACACCCACGCAAATTCAGGGCCTTGGCTTATGGTAGGGATGGCCATCGATCAACAGGAAAGCTGGGTAACCAGCTATCTCCATGGGGGGAAATTAATATGAACAATTAGCAGAAGGCCCGGGGCTTACTGGGTATGCAGATTTCTTTTTAAAATATGATAGCTTTTTTCAATCCTCCAAATTCTTCTACTTTCCCAACTGCTTACTATTGGTTAACTTTATCAGCCCTTCTTCTCCGTCCCCCAACAGCTTCCCTTCAATGCTAGTGTTTCCCTGAGTTCTTTCCTTTGTCGCCTGCCATGCTTCCCTCTCTGTGCCCTCCTGGGCCAGCTCATCCATTCTCATGACTTGGACTACCGAGGACAAAAAGAGATCCCAAATATATGCTATTTATTCTTTCCAGGGGATCTTTCTGTCCCAAATTCCAGAGCCGTAGTTCTAATGCTTAAGGGATGTGCAAGGCACTTTACACTTAACTCGGTATCATCTGCTGCTGAGTCTTCTATTGTAATCACAATCTCAGTTGGTAAAATTACCACCCCACCAGTCTCCCAAGGTAGAAATTTGTGAGTCGTACTTAAAACTCTGCCTTCTTTCTGTCAGGTAACCATCGAGTCCTGTAATTTATCATTCAAAATTATCTTTTGACATCACTCTATCCTATGGCCCCTGCCATAGTCCCAATCCTCCGCACGCTCACCTCTAAATTGCAAGTCTCCTGGGTAGTGTCCCCTCCTTTCCACTCTCCAGTGTATTCATCCTATTCCCATGAAGAACGGTTTGCCTTAAAAAAAAGTGGGGGAGGAAAATCATACCTGCTACTCCCCTTCTAAAAGGTCTGGTAGCTTGCAGAAGTCTTCATAACGAAGTCCAGATTCCTTGCTTGGCAAATGGCAATAATAACAGCGATATCATACATCAAGGGATGCCTGGTTGGCTCAGTCAGTTAAGCATCTGCCTGTGGCTCAGGTCATGATCCCAGGGTTCTAGGATCAAACCCCTTGTTGGGCTCCCTGCTGGGTGGGGACCTCCCAGCTCCTGCTCTCTCTCACTATCTCTGCCTCTCTCTCTTCAATAAATAAATTAAATCTTCTAAAAATATGCCCTGTTTCGAGTACCCATTTTATATATGAGCTAAATGAGGCCCCTAGAGGTTAAGTATCTTCTCCAAGGTGACAAAACTCATCAGTGACAGAGCTGGGATTTCAGCCTTGGCTGTATCCAGCCCTGCAGCCCATGCAATTCCAGTCTCTTCTTTGACCTAATCCCTGTGTTCGTAGACCTATCTCCTCAAATAAGCTGTGAAATCCCCAAGGACGGGGGGTAAAAAAGGTTTTGTTCGTCTCTGCATCCCCACTGTCTAACACTGTGTCTGGCACAGAACAGAGGTTTAGTAAATGCTCGTTAAAAAAAAGAAAAGAAAAAGTGAATGAAGGGACAGAGAAAGAAAGGAAGGAATTGAAGAAACTAGTGAGGATGTTTTAAGAACATGATACTGTTTTAAATGTCTGAAGAGGAGTCATGTAGAAATGGCGTTATCCCCCCGTAGTAGGGATGCTCTGACCTGTCCTGCATGAATGAGCTCCGGCAGTGCATTTTTCCGGGATAGGGGTCTGTAACATTCATAAATCTCACAAATGACCCCAGATAAAAATGTTTAGAACTGTTACTCCAGAGGAGAGCCAATGAGCAGATGTTACTAGGAAATCAGTTTCAGGTCTCTGCGAAGAGGAAATTTACAACAAGGAGAGCGGTTTGAAAATAAAATCTTTACAGCAAAATGTCAAAAGCTCTGGATCAGTGGAAGCGATCAAGCAAAGGCCAGATAAACATGTCCAAAGATGCAGAGAAGGGAATCCATAGAATTCTGGGGGGCTGGAAGATACCCTGGGAAAATTTCCGCACTCGACCTCTGTGATTCTGTGGTTTGTCTTTTCTTTTTTAACTTTGCAAAGATTTTGATTACTTGTAGAATCATCACGGCATCTTTCTCAGTCTGTTCACTTTCCAGGTACTCACCTTGAACAATTATCTTTAGGTTTCTTTGCCTTTCTTAATAAACCTGAACAACTCACATGTAAATTCTGTCAACATCTACAGGCATTAGGTCGTTCCTATTTTTCAAGTCAGATCTCTTTCTTCCTCATTTCGAAGCCTGATTGCTCATTTGTCATATATCTTGCTTCATAGATTATTAAGATTTTAGTTTATATTTTATAAAACTTGGAAGCATGAAGTACAAAAATAAATGTTCTGCAGACCTAATCCCCTCTACTGCTTGAGTTACTTTATTGAGTGGGGTTGTCTTTTTCTCCTCAAACACATTTATTTATTCCATAATCATTGTTGACATAACAAAAACTGAAAAATATTTACCTTACTACTCTTCAACAGATGATCCAACAAAAGGTTAATTTAATGACATGTAGGAGATTTTTATCTTTTCCTTACATTTATTTCATTATTTGTATCTCCGAGTGATTGAAAGGCTGTGGTGAATTAAAAATGATGGATGTGGGCAAATGTGAGGGTTATTCATAAAATAATGATAGCAAATGCTTACCATTTTTTTATGCCCTGAGATCATTGTATTCTACTTAGAAACATTAAAAAAAAAAATTATAGTCTTTTATGAGGAGCAGCCCTCAGAGTCAAGGTTAAATAAGTAATCCTTTTTAGTGGTATGTATTAAAGTTCCATATCAGGGCGCCTGGGGGGGCTCAGTCGTTAAGCTTCTTCAGCTCAGGTCATGATCTCAGGGTGCTGGGATCGAGCACCGCATACGGCTCCCTGCTTGGCGAGGAGCCTGCTTCTCCCTCTCCTACTCCCCCTGCTTGTGTTCCTTCTCTCGCTGTCTCTCTCTATATCAAATAAATAAGTAAAATCTTAAAAAAAAAAAAAAGTACCGTATTGTTGTGTTATCAAGATCTTTGCTCCACTATTTCAAACAGTTGAGCTTTCCTGATGACATTTTCGAAAAGATAAACCAGTTGTAAAATGGATTACATTCTTGCTTCTCTGTGTGAGAATTAACAAGTGAGGCAAATGCAAATGACTTTCATTGTTTTTGTTGGCATAAATCAAAGAAAATGCTTGGAAAGAACATTAACTCTGAAAGTTAACTAGTGCCCAAGTCTGGTCGATATTTGCTGCCATCTGCTGGTCAAAAGAGAAAGCTGCAAGGAATGGATAACCGTGTGCAGGGAATTTGAGCCAGACTGAGCCGCAGCACTTCCATAGGGTAGGAAGGGGTTAATTATCCAGAATGGTGCTTGTGAAAATACTGTACACCCCAGCTTCAGAGCCAGTCCCTTCTCACTGGCAGAGAGGAGATAAGGACCAGGTGGCTGACAGGCTGCCTGCCCACGGGGTATGACTATTTGCTGTGGTCCGTGTATCTGGTCACCTGCACCTTCGTTTCGAGCTTCTCCTCCCTCAAGTTCAATTGCAAAGCCAATGAAGTCCATTTCCTATTGCATGACGCAATATTTTCTAAAATGTTGTGCCCAGGGAAAACTGGCTTTTCTTCTTTAAAAAAAAAAAACCAACATATTTTTCAGGGCACCTGGGTGGCTCAGTGGGTAAGCCTCTGCCTTTGGCTCAGGTCATGATCTCAGGGTCCTGGGATCGAGCCCCACTTTGGGCTCCCTGCTCAGCAAGGAGCCTGCTTCCTTCTCTCTCTCTCTACCTGCCTGTCTGCCTACTTGTGATCTCTCTCTCTCTCTCTCTCTCTCTCTCTCTGTTAAATAAATAAATAAATAAAATCTTTTTTAAAAATCACATATTTTTCAAAAGATTTATTTATTTGCAAGAGGGAGAGAGCACAGTGGGGAGTGGAGAATGGAAGGAGAAGCAGAGGGAGAGGGAGAAAGAGAATCTCAAGCAGACTCTCCACTGAGCACACAGCCCAATGTAGGGCTCAATCTCATGACCCTCATGACCCTTGGATCAGGACCCGAGCTGAAACCAAGAGTCAGATGCCCAACCTATTGTGCCACCCAGGCACCCCTCAACTGATTTTTCTTGATCAGAGATTGCAAACAAGGTTAGATACAGGTTACAACTTTGAGATACAATTTTATAAAAATGTGGATTTTGATTTTAAAATAAGTAAAGTTCACATAAAAAGCTGGATTGCCAGCTTCTTTGGGAAAATTGGAACATCAGACTACATGGACTCCATTCCCATGTGTCTGGGGCAGGCTCTGGCTGTGTCTGTTAGAGGAGGTCTCCTCTCCTGCTCAGCACCATTCCATGACTTCCTGTTATCTCCCCACAGGAGCCCAGAGGTCAAGGGTCACTTATTCTTGCCATATGTGTGTGTGTGTGTGTGTATACATATACGTATATATATATATTTTTTCTTTTTTTTAAGTGGATACTTTTGACCTGTGTGGGGCAGAGCCTGCTGGTTGCCCATTCATGCATTAGTTAGTAACTGATACCTATATTATCAGACAGGGCATGGACCCAACTAAAAATTATATTTCCCCTACTCTCTTGCAGGTAGTAGTCACCAATGAGATATGTGTCAAAGTCTTTGGGCTAGGCTTCTGGGAATATTTTTAAAAATTTTTTTAAACGATTTTATTTGTGTATTTTAGAAAGAGGAAGAGAGAGAGCATGAGTGAGGGAGAGGCAGAGGAAGAGGGATAGAGAATCCCAAGAGGCTCTACGGTCAGTACAGAGCCCATCATGGGGTTCATCTCACAACCCAGAGGCCACAACCTGAGCTAAAACCGGGAGTTGAACACCTAACCAACTGAGCCACTCAGTTGGCACCCCTGGGAATTTATTTTAAAGATGTCTGACTTAATTACAAGGAAATTCCTTTTTTGCTCTTCCATTCTCCTTTTTTCTGCTTGCAGACAAGATGGCAGGAGCTTCTGCAGCTGGCTAGGACCCTGAGTAAACATGAGGCTGGAGGTCAGGGGATGAACATGGTGAAGAAGGGAGAACACTTAAATCTCTTATAACTGTGGAGCTTATCTACCATTCCAGCCCTGGACTCTCCCTAGTAACTTCTTTCACTTGAGAGAAAAATCAGACTTTATCTTCTTTAAGCCACTTGAGTTTTCTGGTAAAAACAGCTAACCCTGATACATTATATCTTTAACAAAACTGAGACAATGAGAGGGACTGACAAGGCTGTGTGTTTCAGGAAATAGGGGAGATTGCACCAGCTCTGTGGTGCTAGGTCTTCTAACACTGAGTAGCTCAGGTTTGTGTGTGATCAGCAGGGTTTACTATACAATTGACAGAAGGGGCATGAGCGTTAGCTCTATAAAATTCTGCTCGGTGCATGCCTTTTTCTCCTTTGGGGCAGATGCTGTCTTAGGTCAGTTTCCCTAGAAAACAGAGGTGGAGAAGCACTCCCTGTAAAGACGGAAGGGAAAGGATGAGGCAGAGAAGCTGGACTGCAGGGTGGGTCCATCAGAGTACTCAGCTGATCCCCGGGGAAAGTTCTGGAGCTGACAGAGCCTTGCCTCTGTTGTGCTGTGACATGACAAGGGGGCTGAGTCTTTCACCCTCGCATCAGCCCGTCACGGGATGCGAGCCGCCCTTCTGTGCTCAGAGTGGGGGTTCAGTTGTGAAGCACGTGCACCGATCGGAAGTTGAGGGAATGAATGAGTCTCGGTCCCGAGAGGAAGCAGAAAAGGCCCTTCCAGCATCCTCCTAGTCATTTACATATTAGGGTATAATTCGTGAATTTTGAGAGTTACATAGTACTCATAATTATTTTCATTTCTCAGTGAGTCCAGACTGACGAAAATTTTGGCTCTTCGTCGCATGCTCTTGGATCAAAGATACGGCAGGGTCACACCATTACTAGGCTTGGTGGCTGTGAAGAGTCAAGCTGAGTACAAATTCAATGTGTTCTGCCCGTCTAGGTGAAGAGAATGTGACCTAGAAAGAGGGAATAAGCAAAACTTATTCTAGGTACTGTATCTGGAGGGATACGGATACAGATCTGCCCAGGGCAGAGAGAGACCAGTCATAAACAGCAGCTGGGAATGAAGGAGCAGACCTTTTCTAGGGGTAGGTGCTTCCCTGTTGCCTCCGTGAAGTTTCCATAGGACCTTCCCAATCCTTGACACATTCCTTACTTCCCATCAGCCACGGCTGGCATGGCGACCCCGGCTTTCTTTGCAAAGCTCTTAGCTGCTCTGCTGACCGGCCGCCCTCATGGTATCAAGATACAAATCACTATTGACTTTCATTAGTTTTGAGATCAGAACTAACAGAAGTAGCTTGTTTTTTTAAGCAAGGTGAGCTTGCCCATCATCTGGGTGTTAATTACAGAGCCATGTTAGTTCACTGACTTAAAAGGGGGGCAATTGAACATATCCGTGGTTTTCACTAATCCCACAGCCATGCTCTTTAACTGCTTGCGTAGACCAATGGCTTCTGTAAATGCTGAAAATAAACCTTTAAAGTAGGTCATTTGGAAAAATAGAAACTTAGAGATTGAAGAGGAAATTATGGCTGAGTTCATAGTGATTAAGTACTCAGTTTCTTCAGTAATAATGAAAAGGGAAATTTGAAAATTATTCATATATTAAAATATGTATATATACACTATGTACATATAATTTAATGCTTTACAAAGATTGGGCTCAAGTAAGACTGAAAAATAAACTCGGTTTAATAGAGTTCCTTTATACCAATCGGATGCAAACACTTTCTCAGATTTACATGATGGTGAATGAA
The DNA here is from genome assembly GCA_028646535.1 of Procyon lotor. Lineage (NCBI taxonomy): Eukaryota > Metazoa > Chordata > Mammalia > Carnivora > Procyonidae > Procyon > Procyon lotor. The sequence continues at coordinate 13,586,047 of CM053615.1, forward strand.
ATTCTCGAGCAAGAAAATGGGTGGGTTGATTGGGATTTATTAAAATCATCGTAACTCTGACCACATGTTTTATCTTTATTGGTCCTTTTTAGGTACACATATGGCAATGTATAAAAGTTCAATGTGTAAGGATTTCTGATTTTATAATATGTCAATTGCATATATCTTCTGCCTAAATGTAGTCAGGGCAACATACTTCACTGAACTGAGTGAAAATGCTCCCGGAGATAGGGACTTTGATCTGTATACTCAGCACTCAGGACATAATGAATATTTACCAATCTCTATTATTATAATAATAGAGATACCCTTTTCCTTCAAGGAGCACTGACTCTATAGGGAGGAAGGTACACGATCAGTTATGTCACAGTGTGTTATTGGCCATGATGGATACATGTTAAATGTATAACAGAAGCCTAGAAAGAGTACCAATGACTCCTTGTGGGAATCAGAAAGGCTCCACAGGAGGGGATGAGGTTGACTTGGGTTATAGAAAACAGAAACAAATAAGGATCGCTGCCATAGCATTTTCTCACAAGATGGATGGCCAGAACCGGGCATTCTTCAACATTACAGGGATCAAACACAGCTAACGTGGCTCGAAGTCTTATCATGAGTGGGCAGAATGGCAGGAAGGGATTGATCCCCACCAAAGGAAACACAAAGGGATACCCTGGGATTTTACCAGTGAGAGGTCCCACCCAGGCGGGGGAGAAACCTGCTTTTCAATGTTAAAAAAAAATCACTTTGGATGTAAAAGTCAGGGCTTTCAGAGAAAAAGAAAAGTAAGCTCTATCGTGAGGATCAGATAAACTGAGCCAACTCTAGCACTTCTAGATTGAATGACTTCTTTTAGTCTTGCCTGAATATATCTCTCAGAAATACTCAAGGGCCAAGGCTTTTTATCCCTCAAAAAAGAAAACCTTCTTGGGGTGCCTGGGTGGCTCAGTGGGTTAAAGCTTCTGCCTGCGGCTCAGGTCATGATATCAGGGTCCTGGGATCGAGCCCTGCATCGGGCTCTCTGCTCAGCAGGGAGCCTGCTTCCCCCTTTCTCTCTGCCTGCCTCTCTGCCTACTTGTGATCTCTCTCTCTCTGTCAAGTAAATAAATAAAATCTTTAAAAAAAAAAAAAGAAAGAAAATCTTCTCTACACGATGAGCTTTTCTAGTGCTCATTTCACTCCCTAATGTGACATATTAAAATAAGACATTGTAAAAAAAAACAAAAGAATGAAAAATATGTGTGTACATGCATGAGTGTATATATTTTGATTTTCTATTTTATAATTTTTGACAAGTATAATTTGTTTTACAATGAAGTTTGCTATCAAAAACAAAAGGGAAGGAAAGAAGGAAAAAGGAAGAAGAAAGGATCTCCTTGTTAAAAGATAATAATAATTAACTATGCATTTGTGTTTAATGGCACAGAGCAGCTGGTAGGATCCATTGAGAGAAAACTGTCAACAATTCTCCTGACTTCCCTGAAGGGAGCAAGTTGATAGTGGCAAAATCGACCATGGTAATATCAAGCTCCTGGCTCACTCTCATACCTCAAAGACACATTCCTGTCATCAGAAATTACATCCTGCAAGGCAAGGGGCAGGTGACCAGGGCTCAAGAAGAGGGTCTCTAGCAAACAAATTATTTCAGAGAGCTGGAGCCCCCAGGAGCCTGCCATAAGTGGGGAGGCCCTGATGTGCTCCGATATAGGGATTTAGCAGAAGAGGGGCTCTCTTGTCTTTATAACCTCCACCCTTTGGGCTGTATCCATACTCCAGGAAGGGGGAAAACGAAGACGTCTGAGTTACATGTGTAAATCTGTTAGGGAACTCAGAAACCTCCTGTTTGACGGTTTTATATTTTTTTGGTGGGTTTCTGAAATATTTCAAACATTTTGAAAACTAAATCATGACTACAGGACTTGATTAAAGAATCTACAACGAGATACGATCATCATCTTTGAATTTGTAGTGCTCTATTCAAAAAGACAGAAGGCTTAGAAAGATAGAAGCATAGCACACTCTCCTGGCTCGTGCGTGTATCAGAACAACATGAATAAGCTCCAGTTACTTGATTCTTAATTTTCAAGATTTTCTCTCTCTCCATCTCTTTTTTTCTCTCTTATTTTTACAATTTTTTTCCTGATGACAAAATAAATACATACCCGTTGAAATAAATTTAGTAACTTCCAAAACAAAAAACAAAAACAAAAACAAAAAAAACTAAAACTAAAACTAAATAATCAAAAATTATCCCTGATTCTACCACCTGGAGACAACCATAGTGCTAATCCTTCCAGACAACTTTCTGTGCAAATGCTCAGAGAGTGAAATAAATGTGTCGGAAGCACCTAGCACATAGTAAGTGTTTTACAAAAGAGCTATTACTATGACAGTGTTTTTCCACCAGCCACTTTAACTCAACAATGTATTCTAGGGGCTCCTGGGCAGCTCAGTCAGTTAAGCCCCCAACTCTTGATTTCAGTTCAGGTCATGATCTCAGGGTCCTGGGACTGAGCCCTGCATGGGGCTCTGCACTCCGTGGGGAATCTGCTTGAGGATTCTCTCCCTCTCCCTCTGTCCCCTCGCCCTGCTCATGCTCTCTCTCTCTCTCTCTCTCAAATAAATAGGTAAACAAATGAAAAAACCCACCGTGTTCTAAATACACTTCCTTTTGAAGTTTATATGATTTGAATGGATTCAATTTACATAACATCCCCTATTAATAGATAAGGAACACTACTTTCTGCTTTTCTCTGTGATAAACTTTCCAGTAAACAACCTTATTCTTACAGCTGTGTATATATGCCCATTTTTTCCCCTAAAAATCTTGTAGATTTGCATATAAACTCCTATTCCAGCTGTTTGATTTCTGGCTTATTGCTAAAATTTTCTGTGCATTAGTTCCTTCACCTGTAAAAATTGATAATTAATATCTGCTTGCAGAGTTGTTGTAAGAATTATATCTTATTATTTTGTAAAACACCTGCTACAGTGCCTGGCTTAGAAGTAGACTTCAATAAATGATATATTTTATTTAGAATTATTTACTAAGGGGGCGCCTGGGTGGCTCAGTGGGTTAAGCCTCTGCCTTTGGCTCAGGTCATGATCTCAGGGCCCTGGGATCGAGCCCCACATTGGGCTCTCTGCTCGGCAGGGAGCCTGCTTCCCCCTTTCTCTGCCTGCCTCTTTGCCTACTTGTGATCTCTCTCTGTGTCAAATGGATAAATAAAATCTTTAAAAAAAAAAGGATTACTTACTAAAAGTGGACTGTTTTGACCCAATGTTAAGCACAATTTAAAGATTTTTGAAATACATTGTCAAATGACTGTCCAGTAAGATTATATCAATTTCTACTACTATCACTGATGATGAGGCCGTCCATTCACCATTTCCTCCAGAATGTGGCTACTATCAATATTTTTTTAATCTTCATCAATTTTATAGGTGAGAAGTGTTTTCTTGTTTTTTGTGTTTATTTTATTACTTGAAAACTTGAACATCTTCTCATACACTTATTAAGCATTTATATCTCTCCTTTCATGTATTGTCTATTTAAATCACTTATGTACTTTTCTTTTGGAGAGTTCTTTTAAATTCATAAGAGTATCTTGAATTTTCACATTTGCTATGTTGAAAATCCTTTCCTCACTTTATCATTTGCCTTTAAATTTCCTTGGAACATTTGGCTTCAGTGTCAAGCTTAGAGAATCTTCCAACACACTAAGATTATATTATTCACCTACATATATGTCTATATACAGACATAGGTATATAATCAATTTTCTGTTATTATATAGATCTTCTGAATCTTTATTCCTGAGAGAAGTGTGTTAAAAAATCTCACTCTATTTAAGGAAATGTCAACTTCTCCTATATCTCAAATAATTTACGTATTATGATTCTATGTGGTTTGGTGCGTAAAGTGATATATGTGTTCGATGTTCTTTTTAGATTGTACTTATCAATATAAACATTTGTCTTTGTCTTATTAATTCTTTTTTACCTGAACCTACTTTATTTTACATTAATATTAGCATCTTGGATTTCTCTTGCTGAATTTTCTTATTTTAGCTCTGCCTTTAATAGCAACCTTTCTGTGTTTTTTCTTTTCGAAGCATATGTTACAATACTATATATATCTATTTGGATCTTTGACCCAGTGCGTGTCTAACAAGAAATAAATTAACCCATTCACATTTAGTATAATAACTGATATTTTATTTTTAGTCTTTCTATCCTACTTTGTATTTTGGTTTAGTATGCTTCATTGTTTATTCTTTAAAAAAAAAAATACCAATTTTCTTTGATACATTGATCATTTGATTTTTTTCCCCTTGTATTTTCCTGTGGTGAGATTGACAGATATAACTTTTACTTCTCCTACTTACTCTATAAATGGATACTTGACTTTTTTTTTGAAATGTATTTCACCCTGTATTTCTTCACAACCTACAGCTAATACTCCTACAGAAATTTAAAAATATCTTTCATATTCATTGCAGTGTTTCTGGCATCAGAGCAATAAAACAATTTATTTTATCTTAGAAGCAATGTTGTAAGTAGTTTATTGTAATGAAAATAACAAAAACACTGATGTTTTCAGAAAGTTTCCTAGGTGTTAGACACTCTGCCAAGTGCTTTATATACTAAGTCATTTAATCCTCCCCATTTAGTCCCCCCATGAGATAGGTACTATTATTATCCCCATTTCACAAGTGAGGAGATAGAGACATAAGGAGTTGTAATTCAAATCATATAAGCCCAGGTACATTATGAGACTAACTTGGGTATCTGGCTACTTTTTAGATTTCTTTTTTGACTCTGACATTTTACTGATTTTTTTTTTTTGCATGCTTTTTTGATTGGATGCTAGATATTGTAATGTCATATTGGTGCAACTTGGGTTTTGTTGTATTCTTTTAAGATGCATTGAACAGAGAACCCAGAAATAGACCCACACAAATATGTGCAAATGATTTTGACAAAAACACAAAAGCAGTACACTGGAGGAAAGATGGATTTTCAGCAACTGGACATCCACACTGAAAAACAGTTCAGCAATTTCTTAAAAAACTAAAGATGAGACTACTGTACAACCAAGCAATTGCACTTCTGGGCCTTTATTCCAGAGAAATGAAAAAGATTTATGTTCACCAAAAAATCTGTACATGAATGTTTATAGCAACTTTTTTCATGGTAGACAAAAATGGGAAACAACCTAGATTTCCTTTAATGTATGAAAGGTTAACAAACTGTGGTGTATCCATACCAAGGAATACTACTTAATAATAAAGAACAAAGTATTGATACAGCCACAACATGGGTGAATCTCTAGAGAATTACACTGGGTGAAGAAAGCCAACCCCAGAGGTTTATATACTCTATTGCCCCATTTATAGAACATATGTAAAATGACCAAATTATAGAAATTAAACACAAACTAGTGGTTTAAAACAGATGAGTGGGAGGGAAAGTGGGCGTGGCCATAAATGATCCTTGACAGGACATGGATTATCCTTGTGGTGATGGAAATGATCTGGATCTTAACAGTATGAATGATGGAGCATCTGGGTGGCTCAGTGGGTTAAGCCTCTGCCTTTGGCTTAGGTCATGATCTCAGGGTCCTGGGATGGAGCCCCACATCGGGCTCTCTGCTCAGCAGGGAGCCTGCTTTCCGCTATCTCTCTGCCTGCCTCTCTGCCTACTTGTGATCTCTTGCTCTCTGTCAAATAAATAAATAAAATCTTAAACAACAACAACAGTATGAATGACAATATCTTGATGTGATATTGTCCTACAGTTGGGCAAGACATTAGCATTGGAGGGAATTCTTTGAATTATTTCAGGATTCTGTGAATTTCTCATGACTGCATGTGAACTACAACTATGTCAGAATAAAAGGGCTTTAAAAATCATTTAAAAACAAAACATAATTTACTGTAGTTATTCCACCAATAATTCTTAACTTAGAAAAGTGGTTTTCTGCTGGGGATGATTTTGCTCTTAATGGGATATATAGCAATATCTTGAGACATTGGATAGAGGCCACGCATGCTGCTAAACATCCTACAACTTTACAGGAAATCCCTTATAATATCCAACCCAAATGTTAATATAAATGTTAGATTTAGGTTGATAAAACCTTGGTTTGTAGCTAATAATTTTATTTTATTTCATTTTTTTTTTCTAGAGAGAGAGAGTGCATGTGTAAGTGAAGGGGAGAAGGAAAGAAGAAGGAAGAGAGATATCTTCAGCAGGTTCCATGCCCGGTGTGGAGCCTGATGAGGGGCTCTCAATCTCACTACCCTGATATCATGACCTGAGCCACACAGGCACCCCAAGGAGGCAATAAGTTTATAACATAAGATAATACATATTATTTAACTTGGATTAGGGTGTAAAAATACTTAAAATTAGACATTTCATGAGTATTTTATTACATTGTTAAAAAAAAGCTTAGGTGATAGTTTGGTAATACCTCTTTTAAAAAATTTTTTTTCCAGGCTAAAATATTGTAGTCATACCTTAGAACTTTGGTATCTTGCTTACTCAATCATTTTCATTTTAAATCTATTTCAAAATGATCCTTTGGTCACAAGGGATACATACTCTGTGCTCAATTCTATGTGGGGGTGGGATGGCTTTCTTAAATTTCTTTGTTAGGTGACTCAATGATCATAAAAGAAAGCCAATCACAACTCCGCTTCCTTCGAGTTCATTATTATATCATTTGACTGTGCACCTAAAGTAGTTACATTTAAACTACTTGGTAAGAGGGGTGCCTGGTCAGCTCAATCAGTAGAGCATGCAACTCTTGACCTCAAGGTTGTAAGTTTGAGTCCTACATTAGGGGGAGAGTTTACTTAAGAAAAGAAAATACCTGGTAAGATACATAACTTTGAACTCCTTAATATTTGTCAAAAGTTTAAGAGCAAAAATAACTTTTGAAAATTGCTTGTTGGATAAGTAGCCTACCCATTTCTTTCCAAGTTATTGAATCTATCCTGATATAAAGACAGACCATCAGAAAAGCTATTACTTAAGCTGTAATATAATATAGGGCCGAACCACCCCCATCCCATTCATTTTGCAACTTGCCAGGCAGAGTGCTGGGTACTAGGGATGTAGCAATGAAGAAAACATAGACATTTCTTGCACCCAGGGAGTTTACATTGTAGGGAGGGCATATGAGTTAGTTATCGCTATATAACAAACTACCCCCAAATGCAGTGTCTTAAAAAACATTCATTATTGTTAGCGTTTCCAAAACACAAGGCTGACAGGCAACTTAACTAGGTTAGTTGGGGCAACTCTGGTGACATAGCATTTTCCCATGCGTTGTCCATCCTCTGTCAGCCCAGTCCAGGTGTGTTCTTATTGCCATAAGGGCGAGAGCAAGCTCACCTGGGCAAGTGTCCTTCCAACTCTGTTTACATCCCATCTGTTCATATATCTCATTGGCCTAAGCAAGTCACACAATCAAATGTGGAGTTAAATGGCAGAAAGCTACAGAGATGGGTAAAATAATGGAGCCAATGCTGAAATTATTACAGAGAGAAATAGAAGATAAACAAATACATATTATGAGAGGTGGTAGTGGTAAGTACCGTAAGAAAATTAACATGGTATGGAAATAATGTCACGGAATAGAAGTAGGGGCAGAGGGATGTTGCTAATTTTGATAGGGTTGTCAAGGAAAGCCTCTTTGATGAGGAGGTATTGGAAGAGAGACCTTAATGTGAGGAGCAATCATTTAGGGAATTTGTGGAATAGAGACTAAAAGAAACAAAACAGAAAAATAATGGAATAAGGAAATAAGCAAAATGAAAAGAGAACTCCTTTGGAAGCTATAAACTTGTATTTCCATCTGCCCATATATTTGCATGACCAATTTTATGCACTTGTTTTGTGTGTTTCCAGGATTCAAAAGATACACAAACATCATTTGCCACTCACATTGTTCACAGGACCTTTGGTCTGATGATGAAATCAGTATTTCAAGCTGAGGCAGTCACCATGTTTATCTTTTTAGACCAAATGTATTGATGAATTTTATGTAATTAGGGAAAAAGTTAAATTGTTTTTATTGGGCATAGCCACTAACAGATTAAGTTGGAATTCTCTCTCTAAACCTTTAGAACCTCCTCAAGGACCAGCTCAAATGCTTGACATAGCCAGTGAATAGAATGACATTTTCTTTGTGTTTAGGAACTGACCGCTAACAATGTTGCAGAAAAAACAAAGCCAAATTCGCATTCAGTAGCATATAATTGCAGCCAATTAAGTCTTCTTTAAAAAGATATAAATCTTAAAAAAATTTAAAAATAAAAAGATATAAATCTGCATGAAAAGTAAGAAACTTTAGTATGTGACAAATGACAGAAAAACCAAATCGGTAGTTAAAATATTTGCTTAAAATGTCATAAATGAATTATAGATTTTGATTTTTCATCTTAAGTTTAGTTGAAAATATGTTTAAGATTTATTTTTGGAAAACACATAAAAGTTGGTTTATAATCATATTATTTGTATTAAAAAATTGACTAAATTTGAAGACCAATTTAGAAGGATATCAAAAGTTCCACTAGATGGTGCTCTTTTAACTTCCTTTGAGGAAAAAAAACGGCCATTTGAGTCAGTAGCCAATCCTTGGCTCAGCTCATTTAACACTAACAAAACCAAATTAGTGCATCTGACTCAGAATTTCCTTGGATATAAAAAGCATAGTGTATAATCTAAGAACTGTATAAATGTGATAACTAATTGACAGAGACTACTTTTATTAGTAGTAGAAAAATACCATGATTACTCTCAAGGAAGAGATTCTGGGAATATTATGTTGCGCTCTTTAGAAAATAAGGTCTTATAAAATGTGAACATTGGCAAACTTTAGACTTTATCAGGTTTTACGTAATAAGCAATTGTTGAATTAAAAAAATGTTTTGGATATAAACACCTCCGGTATACATGAGGCTCAAATGTGCCAACAGTCTTTTTTGTTGTTGTTATTAAAAATATAGTCTCCATCTGTGACACTACATGTGAACCATGTGTATGTGTGTGTGCGCGCGCGCGTGTGTGTGTGTATAGTGGATTGTATATATAATGTGAAATATACATATATATACATACTGTGAATTGTATATATAATGTGAATTGTGTATATATATATACTGTGAATTGTATATATATATATACATATATACATATATATATATATATACTGTGAATTGTATATATATGTGAATTGTATATATATATATATACTGTGAATTGTATATATATATATACTGTGAATTGTATATATAATGTGAATTGTGTATATATATATATACTGTGAATTGTATATATAATGTGAATTATATATATATATACTGTGAATTGTATATATAATGTGAATTTTATATATATATATACTGTGAATTGTATATATACTGTGAATTGTATATATAATGTGAATTGTATATATATATATATACTGTGAATTATATATATAATGTGAATTGTATATGTGTATATATATACTGTGAATTATATATATAATATGAATTGTGTATATATATATACTGTGAATTGTATATATACTGTGAATTGTATATGTGTATATATAAAGTGCATAAGCTACTTATAGGTTAGCATATTTCCAGGCAAGTAGTTGTTAAATAAAGATTGCAGAGAAAAACTGTGACTAAAGCAGCCAGAAAATAGGATATGTGGAGGTGACTGTTTGGTTTATTTATAGATCAGTTTAGATTCTTACCAGGAATGATGTTATATTGTGATGATAAAAGCATATGTTAGAATAGGAAGGGTTTAAATACTGCAAAGATACAAAAAAATAAGATGGACATATATTGCGTTAATTAATGAACCCTCACTGAAAATGAATCTCTATTTTAATATTGAAGGAGCTATGTGCATTTAAGCACTTGATAGGTGTTGACATGAACTTAATTTTCTAAATTAAGAATACTATTGGTAGACATAAGGTTCAAATTTGCTAGTGACCCTTTTGTTATTAAAATATTTTTTTAATGACGTTAGACATCTCTTGGTAGGTGAAATAAAAGACCTTGCAAGTGTTCATTAAATAACTAAATTCGGTTGTGTCTTCTCAGTGTTTGTCTTTCTTAACATCTCTACAGTTTTGATTGCATTGACTACCCTTCCTCCTATACGTCCTTCTTGGATGTCTGTGTCTTCTTGCTCCAGGTACACTGGCTTCATTCCTAGGCTTCATGTCCAATTGGCTCTTCATAAATGAGAATGTTTCTTCACTGTTCAGTCCTTGGTCTGCTTTTCTTCCTCTACATTTCTTTATTTCTAAGTGGCATCCACACATGACATACAGATAATTGCTTCCGTGCAAGGAGCTCTCAGGTTTCTGTGTCTGTCCTGGACTCTCACTGGGACCTCATTTCTTAATTCTTAGCTATCACTAGACAAACTACACTGTGTCCCGGATATTTTCCCCTGGATTTCAGCTTTCATGGAACCATCCAAAAACGGAACTTCTCATCATCTCCTATAAAATCAATACCTTGCTTTCATGTTCCAGTGACTTTGAAGGACACAATGTTAGGATTATTTTACTTTCCTCATCCACTATAGTTCATCAGTTTTCAGAGTTCATAAATTATATCTTTTGACCTTCATTTCATTTATGCCATTCTTTCCGTTTTTCTTTTAAGATTTATTTATTTATTTGAGAGAGAGAAAGAGGGTGTATAGGTGTGCAAGCCGCTGGAAGGGCAGAGGGAGAGGGAGAGAAATCCTCAAGGGAACTCCCCTGCAAAACAGGAGGACTTCCCGCTGAGCAGGGAGCCTGAGATGGGGCTCCATCCCAGGACCCCAAGATTGTGACCTGGGCTGAAATCCAGAGTCGGCCGGCGGGTTAATTGAATGAGCCACCCAGGCGCCCCTGATGCAAGCCTTTCTATTCGTTTAAATTGCTGTGACCTAGTTGAGATCCATAACTGCCTTATGCCTAAATCTCAAAAAGGCTTTCTGGCTTTTTAACTCTGGACTTTCCCATTCCATCCTGGTCCCTGACTCCTATCCCTGTATTTCAGATTACTTGCATTAACAGGCTGGGTAGGGTGGGCAAGGCAGAGGGACAGAGGCTGGCCTTAGAACTGCACATTGAGGTGGCCCAGGCTCTGGGGAAGGATTCACAGAAGCAGGAACTCACACAGAGTCACACAGGCCGGATTGCGTTCAATGGTTTACAAAGGGAGGACAGAGAATAGAAGCGGGAGATACTGGTCAATATTCAGAAGTCTAGATGGGCAGAGAGTTCACATCTGGGAGGTCTTTCAAATACTGTCTAAACCAAGCGTGGCTCAGGAGTGGGCAGGCTGGACTAAATTGACACGGAGAGGAGTGGTATCAGTGGATTCAGCTGCTAGGGAGCCACGTTACCCCACTGACCCTGGGACACAAGCCTATGAAGAACAGACCCCTAGCACTTCGTATGAGTAGCCTGTCTTCTGCAGCCGTCATCTTGACGCACCTCACACTCCACTGCCCTCCACCCGTTCTAAATAATCGGAGCCCTCGATCCCTGGATTCACTACTCTTTATAGTCTGGCGGTTGTTGCCAGTCCTGGTAATACTCTGGCCCCGCGTCTGGCTTCCCTGCTCACCCACAATTTGCATTTACTCCCTTTAATGATACCCTCTCTCGGCCAAACTTGTCTCTTGCAGGTCCCGACTCTGCTCCCCGCACAAAAAGATACACGCAGACCTATGAACAAGGTGCAAAATTCGTTAAGTGGTAAAAAAGTGAAAAGAGAGCTTTACCCTATCACCGAAGTTACTGCAGGAAGCGGACAGAGCCCCAGGGGAGGAGGGAGCAAAAGGACAGACTTGGACACGTGGAAGAGGAGCCCTCCTGCTGAACCTCAGGCCCTAGAAGGAGGAATCCGCTTCACTGCGTGTCTCCCAGATGGAGAAGCCAACATCGAGGGGGGAACGGTGAGGTTGGTTCTGACGTCCCTGAGATGGTGAGATGACGGTTATTCTACAAGTGGTGCTGCTGTCCGAGGCGAAGAAGGGTTGTGAGGGGAGGTCCTGAGAAAAGGAAGTAGACGGGAGCCCCTGTAAGGACCAAACAGAAAGGGGCGAGTCTTTCCTTCCTCCTCTAGCTCCTGTAGCGCCCCCTCTCGGCAGAGCCCAACCAGGAACCAGCTGCCCAAGCCGAGTGTGGTTGCAGGGCCGGCCCCATGGCCAGAGGCGAAAATAGAAGAGTGGTTTTGGAGCTGACAAGCAATAATTCAACACTTGGCAGGTATGTCTTTCCTGCCTTCCACTAACGTGTGCCCACTTTGTTCTAGGCACAGAGGATAGAGCATTGATCAAAACAAGAATAATAATTTGTCCTCGAGTAGCTTCCGTTGTATTATACACATTACAGGGATAAGACGTGGGTGGACAAAAAACAAGTCAGTAAAAAACAGCACGTCAGGTGGTAAATGCTCTGAGGAAAGTTATAAAGCAGGGAAGGTAAACAGAGGAGCTCTGAGGGGTGGGGGCAGGTGTCAGTGTTAACCTGGCTGCTGGGGAAAGGGCTGAGAAAAGGACCTGAGAGCAGCAACCGCAGTGAGTCTGCAAATGCAAGAGGAAAGAGCATTCTAGATAAGGGTAGGGTGGAGTGGAAGGCCAGTTGTGTATGGCCTTATCTGCCATCGCACTTGAGGGCTGTGGCCATTCCCATGACAATGTGAGCGGCCCAGTAGCAGCTTTGGAATATAGAAGGGACAAAGTTTTTAGAAGATCCTTCTGGATACTCTTTTGAGATTAGATTGCCCTCCCTGGATTCACCTCGGCCCTGCCAGTGGGAACCTAATTCTGAGTCTAGAGTCTTGCCTTCTACATGCTTCCTCTTTCTCTCTCTGTATCTGTCTGTCGGAGCCCCGCAGTGGGGAGTCCAGGCTGGGGTTCCCGTGCCTGTCGTCCTGGGGCTGCAGTTTCACTCCACAATCACAGCCTCTGGGTTTTTGTCCCCTCTGAACCGTCTCTTCTTGAGTCACTTTTGGAATATTAATCTACTTCTCTGGCAGTGTGTTCAGTGTGCTAAAAGTTGGGTGTGGCCTCATATCCAACATTTGTTCTTTCTTCCAGCAGATATGGTAGTATAAACCTATATGTATCAAGCACAGAATAATTGATATTTTAATATGTTCTGGTAAGGCATCACATTCAGATACTTTTCCTTTGGGAATATTTTACCGAGCACCCTGCACCGTGATGGTAAAGCATTTGTGTAGAATTTCTTACTTCTCAGGCTGATCTCATGCCCAGGGGCACACCTAATCAGACCCCGAATCAGACTCCTAATCAGACCCCGAATCATCAGAGCCTTTAAGAAAATTATTTAAAATAATTAAACATTTATAGAAAGTTGCCAATTAAAAAAAAAAAAATACAGGGAGGTCCCAAGTACTTTTCACCCAGTTTCCCCCAATGGTAACATCTTCCATAACTGAAGTGTGGTGTCAAAAGCAGAATATAAAGACATTGGTACCATCCAGAGAGCTTATTCAGATTTCACCCATTTTATATGCACTCATTTGTGTGTGTGTAGTTTTCTGCAATTTTATTTAACCACTACCATAATAATCAAGATACAGAAGTGCTCCATAAAGACAGTTTCTTCCAAGCCATAACCATTTGTAGCCACACCTGTTCCTCCTCCCTATACTAACCTTTGGCAGCTGCTAATCTGTTTTATATCTCTACATTTTTATTATTTCAAGAACATTTTTGTAAATAGAATCAGCATAATGCCCCGAGATGTATCCAGGTTGTGTATAGCATTGATAGTTCATTCCTTTTTATTGCTGAGTCGTATTCCATGGTGTGGATGTACTACATACAATTTGTTTTTTTCATCTGTTGCAAAGTTTTAGGGTCATTTTTAGGGTCATTTCCAATTTTTGCCTATTATGAATGAAGTTGCTATGAATCTTCTTGTACAAATTTGCGTGTGAACACAGTTTTCACTTCTCTAGGATTCATTTCTGGAAGTACAATTTCTGGCTTGTATGGTAGGTACATGTTTGGGTTTTTTTGGTAGTTTTTTTTCCTGCTTTAGAAACTGTCAAACTGGGGGCACCTGGGTGGCTCAGTGGGTTAAGCCTCTGCCTTCGGCCCAGGTCATGATCTCAGGGTCCTGGGATCGAGCCCCACATTGGGCTCTCTGCTCAGCAGGGGGCCTGCTTCCCCCTCTCTCTGCTTGCCTCTCTGCCTACTTGTGATCTCTCTTTCTGTCAAATAAATAAATAAAATCTTTTTAAAAAATCGTTAACCTGTTTTCCAGAGTAGCTCTATTAAGTCACATTTCCATGAGGAATGCGCATATGAACCAGTTTCTCTGCATCCTCACCAGCATTTGAGGTTACCATATATATATTTTTTTACCATTCTGCTTGATGTACAGTGATATTTCATTTGTGGTTTTTTCCATTTCCCCAGTAGCTAATAATAGTGAACATATTTTCCTGTGCTTATATGCCATCTGTATGTCTATTCATGGCTTTTGGCAGACCTCAAAAAGTTCACACAAATTTTTTTTTTATCAATTCATTACCAAGGTTGAGAACTTGCTCACAAACTTCAGCTGGGTCCAATTTTGGGAGAGCAATATTGCAGAAGAATTATAAAAGAATATACGATATAATAACATTTCTGATACATCTCTCTTCACCAGTTTAGAGGAACAAATTAAGTTTACATCTCCTTTTTTAATGTTCCAAGTGTATGACATATAGTTGAATGTAATGAGATTCAATTCCATGGTTCAAAATCTCCAAAGCTGATTTGCTTTAGGCTAAAAACATTTCAATTAGTATGGTAAGAGAAGTCTTATTATACTTCCTTTGTAGTAATTTTATAACAGTAAAGAGCTTTTTGTTTTGGAGGAAAAAAAATCCAGGCTCCCTGTAAAAAAAAAATGACCAAAAGTCTCACTATCCAAAGATAATCACAGATAGCTAACAGACACACGAAAAGATGCTCAACATCATTCATCATCAGGGAAATACAAATCAAAGCCATGATGAGATACCACCTTGTATCTGTCAGAATGGCTAAAATTAACACCACAAGAAACAATAGATGTTGGCAAGGATGCAGAGAAAAGGGGAACCCTCTTACACTGCTGGTGGGAATGCAAACTGGTGTAGCCACTCTGGAGAACAGTATGGATGGTCCTCAAAAAGTTAAAAATAGAACTACCCTGTGACCCAACAATTGCACTACTAGGTATTTACCCAAAGGATGTAAAAATACCGCTTAGAAGGGGCACAACCACCCCAATGTTTATAGCAGCATAATCAACAATAGCCAAACTATGGAAAGAACCCAAATGTCCATTGACCAATGAATGGATGCGTTGGGGTGCGCACGCGCGCGCGTACACACACACACACACACACACACACACACACACACACATTGGAATTTTACTCAGCCATCAGAAAAAATGAAATCTTGCCATTTACAACAATGTGGATGGAGCTAAGGTGTATTATACTAAGCGAAATAAGTCAATCAGAGAAAGACAAATACCATATGATTTCACTCATACTTGGACTTTAATAAAACAAATGAACATATAGGAAGGAAAATAGGGAGGTTTTCAAACCATACAGACTCTTAAAAGTAGAGAACAAACTGAGGGTTGATTGGGGAAGTAGGTGGGGAATGGGCTAAATGGGCGATGGGTATTAAGGAAGCACTTGTCGTGGGGCGCCTGGGTGGCTCAGTGGTTAAAGCTTCTGCCTTCAGCTCAGGTCATGATCCCAGGGTCCTGGGATTGAGCCCCGCATCGGGCTCCCTGCTCGGCGGGAAGCCTGCTTCTCCAGCTACCATTCCCTCTGCTTATGTTCCCTCTCTCGCTGTGTTTCTCGCTGTCAAATAAATAAAATCTTTAAAAAAAAAAAAATGAGCACTGGGTGTTATATGTAAGTGATGAATCACTAAATTCTACACCTGAAACCAGTTTTACCATATATGTTAACTAACTAGAATTTAAATACAAACTTGAGGAAAAAATAATCACTGTTAACAGCAAGTGGTCATACTTTTACATTTTACATTTCTTTTTCTGTGTGTGTATATATTTACATATATTCTCTGCACACTTAAAACATAATTATAATTTACATTATTGGTATGATGCTATTCTGCCTCTTATTTCTCACAAGCATATATTATTGGCTTCCTTCCATATTAGTATAGATATGCATTATCATTTTTAAAGCCTGCATAATAACCCATTGTGTGGGCGTGTACACTTAACCTAGCTTTCCTACTGATATTTATCTTGTTGCAATTTTTTGTTGTTATAAATAATGCTTTAGTGAATGTTCTCATGGCAAAAGCTTTTTAAATTTTTGTGTTTTCTTAGAGTAAATCACTAGAAGTGGGTTCGTGGAGTCGAAAGTCATATAGACATATGTATGTATGACTATACCTATGTATCATAAATATGTATATATCAGTTTGTACATGTTTACAAACCGCCTTTTAGAAAGATTGCATTGACCTGAGTGGCTCAGGCGTTAAGCGTCTGCCTTCGGCTCAGGTCATGATCTCAGCGTTCTGGGATCGAGCCCCGCATCGGGCTCCTTCCTCGGCAGGAAGCCTGCTTCTCCCGCTACCATTCCCTCTGCTTGTGTTCCCTCTCTCGCTGTGTTTCTCTCTGTCCAATAAATAAATTAAAAAAAAAAAAGAAGAAAGATTGCATTGATATGCATTTTTACCAACAGTGCCTGAGTAAAGTTCTTATAAATTTCTCAACTTTTTACTTACATCTCCCTTCAAAAAAATTTTTCTTTTTATTTTTTTAAGGTTTTGGAACACATAAAAGTCAAACCATTAACTGAGATGGGAGCACAGGGCTCTGTGAGGCTAAGTCAGTAAAACTTATCCTGTAGGATGGCCATCTTCTACAACTGTTCCTCGAGGAGCCGAACATGTTTGGGAATGTGGTCTGCTCCCACAGTGCTGACCTCACATGGGGAATGAGGTCAGGACAAGCAGCACGCAAATGATATTTACTTGTGGACAGAGGAATTAATTAGGAGGAAAAAAATGTCCAAGGTAACTACCAGAATGCCAAAACTTCAAAGATGGAAAGTTGTGGTTTGGAAAGTAAGCATAAGACAGCAAATCCTACTTGCAAAGTTACAGATTTATTGGAAAATTGGATTATATGGCAGTTAGGGTTCACTCAAAATTAAAAAAAAGTCTGATCAAACAATGAAGTACAGCATTTTAATTACAATCTGGAGGACAAAAAACACCTTACACTGATATATTTCCAAATTTGAAACTTGGAACACTTTTATTTTTGGTAGTCTTTGGACTTATTTTTAAAGGTCCAACAGCTATTTGGTTTAATGGTTTAGGGAATGAAATTATCTTTTACATGATGACATTACTATATTTTAAAAAAATATTTTATTTATTTATTTGACATAGAGAGAGAGATCACAAATAGGCAGAGAGGCAGGCAGAGAGAGGGAGAGGGGGAAGCAGGCTCCCTGCTGAGCAGAGAGCCCAATGTGGGGTTCGATCCCAGGACCCTGAGATCATGACCTGAGAAGGCAGAGGCTTTAACCCACTGAGCCACCCAGGTGCCCTGACATTACTATATTTTTGCTTACAAGTTTCCCCAGATGGAGTAAGCAACAAGAGGACTGACTGTAAAATTGTACCTTTTAGAAATTAGGAAGTGTGTATTCATGATATTACACCTAACATAGGTAAGAATTCAGTTACAATATACGTCTTGTATGTTTCTAACACTTGCTCGGCAGAATTTAACACTCCCTTTATCAGCAAAATGCTTATAGTTCTAAATTTTCAGCAATTACACTCCTCCTCCATCCAATTCCAAAGGATTTTCCAGGATTATAGAAAACAATATCAAGTGTTTGCTAGCTATTTAAGATGTATTTTTTGGACTGAGTTCTGGAGTTCTTGCACTTCAAATTGATGATGCTAGATTTAATAGTGGAATTTATAACTTCTGTCAGGCTTCTTCTAAATAATACTACAGTAGCAAAGTACCTCACAATGGGCTTTTCTCTTTTCTGGGCATTTCAGCCTCTATCAGTTTCTACATAGAGGTTCCTATGTTAGCAGCGGGTGGTAGAGCAGTCAGTTACAACAGCCAGGTTCTATCTAGCTCTGTTTCTGCAGAACATGAGTTACGTCACCTTGGATTGATCCCTAACATTTCCACTTCATGATTGTCAAGAATAAGAGATTGAATTGGTGACATAATAAAGACCCTTCAAATATGAAGTTGTATGAAAATAATTTATGAACTTATGTAAAACACCATTTTAGGGGCGCCTGGGTGGCTCAGTCGTTAAACGTCTGCTTTCGGCGCAGGTCATGATCTCAGAATCCTGGGATCGAGCCCCACATCGGGCTCCTTGCTCTGCGGGAAGTCTGCTTCTCCCACTACCATTCCCTCTGCTTGTGTTCCCTCTCTCGCTGTGTTTCTCGCTGTCAAATAAATAAAAAATCTTTAAAACAAACAAACAAACAAACAACACCATTTTATACTTTTTTTTTTTTTTGGCCAGCCATTCTTACATGTAAAGGCAAACCTTAAGCCTTAAAAAAAACTGGGTCACTACATACAGAGAGTACTAAAGTGTTATAGGAATTAACAAAAAGTCATCAGAGGCATTCTTTATTGGTGATACTGTTACCCTTAAAATTAAAATTGCCAGTTATTTCACCAGCAAAAGATGGGTTAATTTGGGAATAGCAGGGAATTACAACATAAGACGTGCAAGCTACCTCAAAACCATAGGCAAGTCTAACAAACAAAAGCGAGATGCATTATTTAATGGAGGAGAAACTTGTTTGTTTTTTTTTAAGTTTTTATCTATTTATTTGAGAGAAAGAAAGAAAGAGCACACAGTGGAGGGACAGGGAGGGGCAGAGAGACAAGCAGACTCCCTGCTCAGCAGGGCCCCTGACCCAGGGCTTCATCCCACGACCCTGAGATCATGACCTGGGTGGAAAGCAGACACTTAACCGACTGAGCCACCCAGGTGCCCCAGGAAGGGTTGTTTTGAACAAAAGTCAGTCGGAGAGAAGCAAGAGTTCAGGGTGATGAAAGTTTCTCATCACCTGAGCTGCAGGGGTAGTTGATT
This sequence comes from Procyon lotor, assembly GCA_028646535.1. NCBI lineage: Eukaryota > Metazoa > Chordata > Mammalia > Carnivora > Procyonidae > Procyon > Procyon lotor. Next base: position 13,605,228 of record CM053615.1, read on the forward strand.
TCTTATAGGAGATGCAAGGTATTGCTTTCCCTCTTGTGGCCTGTAATTGATGATTCTTTCCCCTTGAGATTCTTCTGTTAAGGGTCCAAAATTGACAATTCTTCCTGTGATTGATATTGAGTGCTAAGGCTCCCTAGCTTCCCCTTCTAGCCTTGCCAGTCTCCTTGAGGTTTCCCTTTAATGTGCAGGATGCACAGAGAAAAAGTTCAAAGTACATTCCTACATCTTAAATCTTTAAGAGGGCAGTGATTAATTATAGTTCTCCATACTTCACATCCAACATCTCTGTGAGCCCAGGCATTTGGTCCTGTTTCTTATATAAGACCAAAAGGGGGTGGGAAGGGGCTGAAAGAGCTTTAATTATATAGTTTAGGTCAGTCGTTTCGTAAGCCTCAAGGGTTGAGTCTAAGTATCACAGTATTTCTTGAAGGGCAAGTATCACAGTATTTCTTGAAGGGCGCTCAGCAGTTTCTGGACTGGTTGACTGAATTTGAAGGGACCCTCTATGGGACTAAAGGAGTGACCAAAAAAAAAAAAAAAAGAGTGCCATCTCAGATGCAGGGAAGGAGGGCGCGGCACTCCAACGCCGAGTTTACTCTTCAAGGCCCTCTCCCAGCCTTCCTGGCACGATTTGCAGCTGGATAAGTCACCCGACGGGCATCCTGGCCTCGCGCTCCCAGCACTGGGCGGGGCAGTTACAGGCGTCCGGACACAGACCGGCCGGACTCAGGAACCTGTAATAACGTGGGGGGGGGGGTGCTCCCTAGGACCCTCCCCTGCGATGCCTGCGACCTGACTGCGAAAAGACTGGAATCTGCCCACGCCTCCTTAGGTGCGGGTTCCACTGGTGCGCGTGCGAGGTCGCCTCCACAGCAGGGCGAGGGCGTTCCCTGGCAGGTGTAACCGCCGGGCCGGCCCCGCCCCCGCCGCGGGTCAGGACACTGGTCGGCCGGTGAGGGCGGGGTCGGGGGAAAAACTGGCCGCTCCCTACGCTCCTCCCGTTGCCTGGTGATGGGGAGGAGGCGGAGCCAACGAGTAAAAGGAGGCGAGTTCTGCACGGAAGGGGCCGGCGTCAGAGAGGCGGCCGCGCAGCCGCCCTTCCTCCTCTCCCGCAGGCGCGCCGGGGTCGGCGCTGTGCTTCGCCACCGCCCTGGAGTCCGCTCTGCGCACGCGCGGAGCGAGTGGCCGCCTCCGCCCCTCTCAGGGCTCGCGGCGGGGCTCGGCGTCCGGCACCCGGGCAGATATTGTGGGACGCGTCCGGGAGCCGGTGAACCGAGCGGTCTCGAGGGAGGGCGCGGGAGGTCAGGCGCTGGAAGAAGGACCGCGGGGGGGCGGCTGCCGTGTCCACCGCGGCTGAGGAAAATGGTGTTCGAGTCGGTGGTCGTAGACGTGTTGAACCGGTTCTTGGGGGACTATGTGGTGAACCTGGACACGTCCCAGCTCACTCTGGGCATCTGGGGAGGTAACGAGACCGCCGCCGCCCCTCAATCTCGTTTTCCTCCCGGCCCCTGGTTGCGGGAGTCCGACTTTGCTCTCTCGGGGCCTGGGGCCCCTCGCTCGCCCGGCGCCACCACCTGCCGCCGCCCGCCTCGGGGTTAAATTACGCAAAGCCAGGCGGCAGTGCCGGGGCCTCTGCCCGCAAGTTGTTTGTATTCTGGCAGGAGGGGGCTGGGGTCGGGTGCGGGGTGAAAAGTCCTCCCTTCTCGAGCCGGGCGGCTGAGGGGACCCTCGGCGGACGCCCGAGGGCGTGGGGGGCCGACCGTGCCCAGACGCCCTTCTCTGCCCGCCGCCCCGAGCTGTCCCGCTTCAGGTGTGCGGAGCGTGGGGAGGCCCCGAGACGGCTCCGGGCTTGGTCCCAGCCCGGTCGTGTTGTACCCCCTTGGGTTATGACGAAGGCTCGAGGGAGCCCGCGGAGTGGCGCACGTTGCCTCGCACGTGAAGGCAAGGCGCTGGTGACCGAAGACGCCCTCTTCCTTCCCTGCTTCCCCAGCCCCGGTGTGCGGCAAAACCGGGGTGCCTGCTCGCCGCCTCCCCTTTGCGGCCGCCCCGGCTGGATTCGGGTTGCTGGCCTGCCTTCTGTTGATAACAGAAAGCGAAACTCATGTGCACAATCAACTCAAATGGCTGGCTGTTTTCCGTTCACAGCCTGACCCAGGAGCAGAGTGATTTTTTAATTTTTTTATTTTAAGAAATTAGGTGTGCTGTGCAACGTCTCAAGACCTACAAAAAATGGGGACGAACGTGCGCTTAAGTTGCTTAGATGAAGGACCAAAGCTTTACTTTGTATCCGTGTGCTTTGGGGCGCTACCTTATTTGGAGCGTTATTATTAGTGCTTTCAGCTGTTTTTGTATTCTACCCTTTATTTTAAGCACCTGTTGTAAATTAGATTCCTTTTTTTCCCTACGAAGTGAATCTCCTAGGGCAAATAGGGTTATTTTTTGGGTTTAACTGTTAATATGCACACACCTTCAGCCCTCTTCTAAGGTACTCGTTTATGTTGACTTTTCACCCTTATGAAAAAGTATGAGTAGATAATTGGTTTGATAGAACCTCTTGTTACTGCTCTTGGTATCTAGTACCATGAGAGAGCATGAACTTCCTGCAAGAACTAGGGACGTGGGTACCAGCTTTGCCTCTCTGACCAGTGTCAGAAACTTGAAGATTGTTTTATTTGTGCTGCTTCTCATTTGCGGAGTAAAAATAATACTCTCTTCACACCCCTCAGAAGGAAGCCTTGAAAATACTTTGTGGTGTGCTCAGATCTGTAGTGGAAGGTTTCTGCTTTCGAGGCGGGGTTTTGTGTAGAGTGTGATTTATGCTTGAATTTATTTAAAATTTTATACAGTAAAATTCACTCTTGTGAGGTATGGTTCTGTCTTTTTTGATAAGTGCAATGTCAAGGAATGTATCAACTATCACAGTCATGATACCAAAAAGTTCCATCAGGTTGCCAAAATTCCCTCTGCTGCCCCTTTTCAGTCTATCCTTTCCAGACCCTATATCTCCTGGCAACCACTGATCTGTTTCCATCCTTACATTTTGTCTTTTTCTTTCTTTTTCTTTTTAAAAAATATTTGACAGAGAGAGAGAGCTCAGTGAGGCAGAGCGGCAGGCAGAGGCAGAGGAAGAGAGAAGCAGGCTCTTGGCTGAGCTGGGAGTCCAATGCGGGGCTCAATCCCAGAACCCTGGGATCATGACCTGAGCAGAAGGCACATGCTTAACTGCTTAACATCCTGAGCCACGGAGGCTCCCCAGTTTTGTCTTTTCTAGAGTCCATATAAATGGAATTATATGGTAGCTAGCTTTTGGGGATCTGACTGCTTTTACTTAATTTCACTCCTTTCACTTAGGTAAAACGAATTTTCAAGTCACCCATGTGTTGTGTCCATCGGTATTTCATTGCTATATTTTTTGAGTAGTATTTTTTGTATGGATGTGTTATAAATGTGTATCCGTCTGGTTTCCCTTTTTGGCCATTATGAATAGAGCTGTTTATAAACATTCACATGTTTTTTTTGTGTGAACGTAAATTTTTATTTCCCTTCGGTTAATACTGAAGAGTGGGATTGCAAGGTCTTATTAAGTGAACATTGAATTTCTGTGAAACTGGAACTCCTTTTCAAAGCAGCTGTACCATTTTGCAATCCTGCCAGCATTGTATGAGTGCATAGTTGCTCTACACCTTCACTAGCATTTAGTACTAGTGAAGCACTAAAAACATTTAAAAAACATTATTTTAGTGCTAAAGTATTGTCCTTTTAATTTGCATACCTTTAGTGATTAAAGATGTTGAGCATCTTTTTGTGTTCTTTACTATTTGTATGGTTCCATTGGTGAAGTAAGTGTTCAAATCTTGAGCTTGTCTTAAATTGGCTTTTTTTCCTTTTTCTACTGAGATTAAATTTACATATCATTAAGTTTACCCTTTTAAAATGGTACTTATTAATGGAGTTGACATACAGTGTTATATTAATTTTAGGTATATAACAGTGATTTAACAATTCTAAAGGTTATGAAATGCTTACCATGATAAATGTTGTCACCATCTGTCGCCTTACAACATTATCACAGTATTTACTGCATTCCATCTGCTGTACTTTTCCTCTTGAATTCACCCCTTAAAATGTACAATTAAGTGTTTTTTTTATGTAGTCACAAAATTATGCAACTGTCACCATTAATTCCAGAACATTTTTAACACCAAGTAAACCTCTTATCCATATCCATTAGTAGTCACTCTCACATTCTCTCCTGATGTCCTGAACTCCACCTCCAGCAACTACTAATCTATTTTATGTCTCTGTGGATTCACCAGTTCTGGACATTTCATTTAAATATAGCCATGCAATGTAGGTGGCCTTTTGTTTCTGGCTTCTTTGACTTACAATTTTTTTTTTTTTTTTTGAGCTTCATGTTGTAGCATATATCATTACTTTTTTGGATGACTGAATAATATTCCATTGTATGACTGGAATCACATTTTGTTTATCCATTCATCAAGTGATGGTCATTTCTATTATTATTTCTATTATAAGTTATTCCTAGTTTTTGGCTTTTATGGGTAGTGCTGCTAAGAACATTCATAGATAGAATTTTTTTTGTGGGTATATGTTCTAAATTTTCTTGGGTATATGCCTAGAGGTAGAATTGCTGAATCATATGGTAACTCTGACTTTTACAAAGGAACTGCCAAACTCTAACAAAATATTTTCTTATTAAGTGTTGAAAGCTCTTTACATATTATGGGTATGAGTCCTTTGTCAGATACGTGATTTGAAAATATTTCTTCCTTTCTCTTCCAAGTCTGTCTTTTGCAAAGCAAAAGTTTTAAATTTTGATCAAGTCCACTTTAGCAGAAACTTTTCATGAGTCATGCTTCGGTGTATATATGAAATCTGCAGTGAAAGACTTTCTCCTGTGTTTTCTTGTAGAAGTTTTATAATTTTATATTTAGATCTCTGATCCATTTTTATATAAGGTGTGGTGTTCATTTGTTCGCATGTGGTTGCAAATGTTTGATAGTTGCAGCACCATTTGCTGAAAGGAATATCCTTTCACCATTGAATTATTTTTGTACTTTTAAAAAAAATTGAACTTTATATTGTACGATTTTATTTTTGGGTTGTAATCTGTTTCAATAATATGTGTGTCCCTTCTTTCAACAATACCACACTTGTCTTGATAATTCAAGCTTTATAATAAGTCTTGAAATTGGGTAGTATGATCCCTCTAACTTTGGTGTTTATGGAATTTTTAAAACAACATATTAATGTTTTTTATGTAGAAGTTGGTTATATTGATAAGTGAAGCTTTAATAGCTTTTAGTGCTTAAAAATCCTTTGAGAATTTAAAAAACAGTAATCTTGATAAATATTTAACAACTTCAATAATAGAAACTAGGTGCTGCATGGGAAAATTGTAAGACTTAATATTTTATGGTCTAATGTCAGAAGAACCGATTGGTTTTAAATGTATGCTTTTGCTAGGTGTCTGTAATAACCCAGCTAATTTCACTGTTAGCATATTAATAGTGTTAATTAGTATTCAGAAATTACATGGATGTTTTCAAACCTAATAATGGGTAGTGGTCTGAAAATTTGTTCCTGAGACAGTTTTTTGGAACTTGGGATCCATTTTTCCTTGGAAACATATATATGAATGAAGAGTTTCTAAAAATCTATGTAATTAAAATGTAGCGGAGCAGTGCTACTGTAGTCAGCCTTACGGGAAGTAGGCTGAGTTCAGGAAGCATCTATTTTGTGAGGGGGAAGGAGGAATTGAACTTTATCTCACACTCTTGGTGAATTTTGATGTTGGTATACTTTTTATACATTGCTATTTATAATTCCCCACCCTTTTTATATGTCATCTACTTAGGGAGGTAGTAGTACTTCATAGATAGTTCTGAGATTCCTCTTCCAACTTTTCTAAGCAATCTAGAATTTCATGTTTCCTTCAAGAGCTAGGCTGCATTAGAATCAGCCATATGTGCTTGTTACATATTTCTGAACTGCTGTCCAGAGATTATAATTCATTTATTTCAATGAAGTAGTACACCAAAATCTGTTTGTTTTTTTTTTTAATGACACAGGATTATGATGCACAGCTAGGTGCATTTTGAGTACTTCCAGGGCAAAGGTATTAGAAATTCAGAGGCAGAAGCAGTGTGATAGAATTATCATTTGTAATGCAAGGAAAACCTGTACTTTATAGGTCCTTCTATAGTCTTCTTTCATCCTTTTTCTTGTTTTCTTGAAAATTAAAAAACTCAGAAATTTGCAGAGTTTTTTTGGGGGGGGGGTTGGGGGCTGTTACACCCGACATTGTTATGTAACATTAGAAACTTGGATTTCTTGTTTTTAACTTGCATACTTAATTTTTGAAATGTTGCTCTCCAGTTTTCTCTTTATAGTAGACTTTAATGTTCAGTGGCCACCTATTACATACCCCCAGTTTACTAGTGACTCTGTAGGAAGATGTTCAGGGCACAATTCCTTTCCCTCTTCTTTTCAGTTTCATTATTTTCCATAATTTTATCTTCCGTATCACCTATTTGTTTCTTTGCTTCTTCCATTCTCTTGGGGATTCCATCCAGTCGGTTTTGCATCTCAGTTACAACATTTTTTATTTTGGCCTGACTAGTTTTTACGTCTTATATTTCTGCAGCATGGGTTTCTCTGGTGTCCTGTATGCTTTTTTCAAGCCTGGCTAGTATTCTTATGACCGTCTTAAATTCTCGTTCAGATGTATTGCTTCTGTTGTTTTGAGAAAGTCCCTGGCTGTGATTTCTTCTTGATCTTTCTTTTGGGAGAATTCCTCCAACTTGCCATTTTGGCTAAGTTTGTCTTTTGCATGTTTTGAAAGTCTGTTAAATTTCCTGCTTCTGAGAGTAATGCTGTATTAAAAAGGGGTCATACACTGTCCAGGGCCTGACACTTTAGGAACTGTTTGCTGTGTGCACTCTGCTGTTTTGTTTTGGCTGCCCTTTCCCACAGATCAGTCCTCTGCAGACTTCTTCCTTGCTTTGCAGTGGGGAGTGTTTGGGCCTTTAACTAAGTGTACTTTGATTTATGAAGATAAGCCTTGCAGCCACCACATTCTCTCCTTCTAATTGTGCAGATTGTTTTTTTAATCTTCAGATCAATTTCCTAATTGTTCAAAATGATGTGATGCTGATCTAGCTGTGTTCAAGGGATGAGGCAAGCCCTGGGTCCCCCCACTACTCTGCTGTCTTAACTCCTTCCACTCAGGGCACAACTCATTTGAAGGAGTCCTTCTGTGATAGGAATATGCTGAGAGAGCCAAACAAATGTTTGTTGAAGTCTAGTGGTAATTGCTGATTCTAATTTTTTAATTATTTTTACCTTTACATTTTGAGAAACTTTAATAGAATGTTAGAGCTGAAAGGGAATATTTTATTATGAAGTATTAAGACATATAGAATGTTTTAAGATTTTACAGTCTATATGCCTACAATCCAGATTGTACTACTAATTCTGTATTAATAGCTTTATTGAAATAATTGACATGGTAAAATGCACATATTTAAAGTCTACACTTTGATTAATCTTGACATATGTATCCTCTTGGGAAACCTTCATCATGATCAACATAAGAGAAGTATCCATCACACTCAAAAGGTTTTTTTTGTCCCACATCCAGAGGCATCCAGTTTTCTGATTTTGTTGTTGTTCTACCATATGTACTGCTATTTTTGGTTCGCTGAAAGTTGTTTGTTTTTCCCCCTCCAAGAATGTGTGTTGGGTTTTATAAAATGGTTTTTTTGTGTCTATTCGTATAATCATAAGATTTTTCTTTTTCAGCCTGTTGATGTAATGGATTACATTAATTGATTTTTTTGAATGTTGAATGTACCTGGAATAAATCCTACTTGGTCTTGGTATATAACATTGTTGGATTCAATTTGATACTTTGTTGAGGATTTTTGCATCTATGTTCACTGAGTAGTGGTCTGTAGCGCACCCCGCGGCCCCCCCCCCCAAACATGTTTATCTGGTTTAGGCAATGCTGACCTCTATAAATGAGGTAGGAAGTTTTCCCTATGCTTCTGTTTCCTAGAAGAGGCTGTAGGGACTTAGTATCATTTTTTCCTTAAATGTTTGGTAGAACGTTAGTGAAACCAATCTGGGCATTCAGTTTTGAAAGATTATTAATCATTGAATCAATGTCTTTAATAGATTCAGGTTTATTTATTTTTTTCTTGTGTGAGTTTTGCTGGAATATATCTTTAAAGGAATTGTTGTAACTTGTGGGCATGTTAGTATTCCTTTATCCTTTTAATGTCTACTGGGTTAGTACTGAAGGCCCTTCCTTTCACTTGTGATATTAATTTGTGTCTTTTTTTTTTTTCTTGGTTAATCTGACTAGAGAGTTACTAATTTTATTGATCTTTTCAGAGAACCATCTTTTGTTTTCGTTGGTTTTTCTCTTGACTTTTTTCTATTGCATTTCATTGATTTCTCCTCTAATTCTTCTTCTGGTTACTTAGGATTTAATTTGCTCTTTTTTTTAGATTCCTATGGTGGAAGCTTAGATTATCGATTTTAGATCTTTCATTTTTTGCTTTTTAAAAAATGTCTTATTTAGAGAGAGAGGGAGAGCGCACATGTGAGAATGTGTGAATTGTGAGCAGGGCGAAGGGGCAGAGGGGGAGAGAGAATTCCAAGCAGACTCTCCCTGAGCATGGAGCTGGCCTAGGGGCTACATCTCACAACTCTTAGATGACGGCCAGAGCCGAAACCAAGAGTTGGTTCCTTAAACGACTGAGCCACCCATGTGCCCCTTTTCTTCTTTTCTAATACATGCATTCAGTGGCAAATTTCTTTCTAAGCCTTGCTTTTGCTGCATGTCCAATTTTGAAAACTATTTTCATTTGATTCAAAATACTTTATAGTTTCTTTTGAGATGACTTTTTTGGCCAATGTGTGATTTTTAAATTAACATTTATTAAATCTTCAGATATTTTGGGAGTTTCTAGCTTTTTGTTACTGATTCCTAGTTTAGTTCCACTGTAGTCTGAAAGCAGATTTTGTATGACTTTTATTCCCTTAAACTTGTTAATGAATGCTTTATGGCCCAGAGTTTGGTTTACTGTGGTGAATGTTCTGTGTGAGCCTGAGAAGAATATATATTCTGCTATTGTCATAAGAAATGTTCTATAAATTTTTTTAAAAGATTTTTATTTATTTGACACATAGATAGAGAGTACAAGTAGGCCGAGCAGCAGGCAGAGGGAGAGGGAGAAGCAGGCTCTCTGCCGAGCAGGGAGTCCAATGTGGGGCTGGAGCCCGATGTGGGAGTCGATCCCAGGACCTTGGGATCATGAACTGAGCCTAAGGCAGCCGCTTAACCGACTGAGCCACCTAGGCACCCGTGTTCTATAAATTTTAATTAGGTCTCTTTATTTTTAGTTTGTCTATGCCTTTATATTGAGGGTGGGTTTCTTGCAGACATTGTATTGTTGGATTTTCTTTTGTTTTATCCACTGTGTCAAGTTTTTTCTTTTAAATGGTATTTCCAGACCCTTTATCTTTGAAGTGATTATTGATACAGTTGAGTTAATGGATATGTATTTGTAGCTGTTTTCTATTTCTTTCATGTGTGTCTTTGCTTTTTAAAATCTTCCCCCTTTTCTGCCTCTTCTGGTTTTAGTTGAATATTTTCTATAATTTTATTTTTTCTTTTCTGACATTTCAGCTATATTTTAATTTTTTGGGGAGGCTATTCCTTGGAATTACCAGTATGCATTTATTTATTTTTTTTAAAAAAAAGATTTTATTTGTTTAACACACATAATGAGACATCACAAGTAGGCAAAGAGGCATGCAGAGAGAGAGAGGGAGAAGCAGGTTCCCCACTGAGCAGAGAGCCCAATGTGGGGCTTGATCCCAGGACCCTGAGATCATGACCTGAGCAGAAAGCAGAGGCTTTAACCCACTGAGCCACCCAGGCGCCCTGCCAGTATGCATTTAAAACTAATCTAAGTCTAGTCAAATCTACATTGCTTCCTGGTAGTGGAAGTACATTATAAAGAGTATTACATTCCATTCCTTTTGCTCCTTATAATGTTGCTGTCATTCATTTCACTTATTCACAAGCTGTATTTACCCAATGCACTGTTGCTATTATTTTGAAAGTGTTCCATTAGATCATTAATAATGAGGAAAATAAAAGGCTGAATTTTTTTTTTTTTTTTAAAGATTTTATTTATTTATTTGACAGAGAGAGAGATCACAAGCAGGCAGACAGGCAGGCAGAGACAGAGGGGGAAGCAGGCTCCCCGCTGAGCAGAGAGCCCGATGTGGGGCTCGATCCCAGGACCCCGAGATCATGACCCGAGCCGAAGGCAGAGGCTCCAACCCACTGAGCCACCCAGGCGCCCCAAAAGGCTTAATTTTACCTTTATTTTTTTTCTAATGTTCTTGTAGATCCGAGTTTCTGACCTATATTGTTTTCCTACTCTGAAAACTTTTAACATTTGTTGCAAGGGAGGTCTAGCAACAAATGCCACCAGTTTGAGAAAATATTTTTTACATCACCGCATAAATTATGGTAGAATACAACATTAATCATTTTAACAATATTTTTACTTTTAGGTGTACAGAATTCAACAATTCTGTATTACCCAGTGCTCATCCTCGGTATAGTCACCATATGTCACCAAACAACATTTCTGCAACATTATTGACTATAGTCCCTGTGCTATATTTTTCATTTCTGTGACTTCTTTATTAATTAACTGGAACTTTGTACTTAATTGCCTTCACCTATTTTGCCCACCCTCCTCCCCCCACACCTACTTTTCCTCTGGCAGTCCCCGATTTGTTCTCTGTACTTAAGAGTCTGCTTTTTGGGACACCTGGGTGGCCAGTTGGTTGAGCGACTGCCTTTGGCTCAGGTCATGATCTGGGAGTCCTAGGATAGGCTCCCTGCTCAGCAGAGCGTCTCCTTCTCCCTCTGACCTTACCCCTCTCATGCTCGCTTGCTCTCATTCTCTTCCTCTCTCAAATCAACAAAATCTTAAAAAAAAAAAAAAAAAAAAAAGTCTGCTCTCTGTTTCTTTGTTTTGTTAGATTCCACATATAAGTGACATCATGGTATTTGTCTTCTCCAATCTATTTCACTTAGCATGATATTTGCTAGGTCCATTCATACTGTCGCAGATGGCAAGGTCTCATTCTTTTATATGTCTGAGTAATATTCTGTGTGTATATGTGAGTGGGGGTGTATATATTCATCTACCGGTGGCTACTTGGGTTGCTTCCATATGTTAGCTATTGTGATACTGCAATAAACATAGGGGTACGTATATCTTTTTGAATTAGTGGTTTTGTTTTTTTTTTTTTTTTTGGGGGGGGGTGGGGTAAATACCGGGTAGTGGAATTACTGGGTCACATGGTATTTCTAATGTTAATTTTTTGATGAATCTCCATACTGTTTTCCATCGTGGCTGTACCAATTTACATTCCTACTAACAATGTAGGAGGATTCTTTTTTCTCCACATCCTTACCAACACTTGTTATTTCTTGTCATCTGTCTTAAAGATTTTATTTATTTGCAAGAGGGTGTGAGAGAGCAAGAGGTAGAGCGTGTGTGTGCGCGCGCGCGCGCGAGAGGGGGGGGGGGTGGGGTAGGAGAGGGAGAAGGAGAATCAGACTCCCTGCTGAGCAGGAGGCGGGACCTCGGGCATCAGGACCTGAGCTGAAGGCAGATGCTTAGCTGATTGAGCCACCCAGGTACCCCTCTTGTGTTTTTTGACACCCCCCCTCCCCAACCATTTGTTGAATAGACTGTCTTCTTTCCTTGTATATTCTTGTTTCCTTTGTCATAGGTTAATGGACCATAGAAGCACGGGCTTATTTCTGGGCTCTCTCTTCTGTTGATCTGTATGTCTATTTTTGTGCCAGTACCATACTGTTTTGAGTAGTCCAACTTCATAGTATATCTTGAAATTTGGGATTGTGATGCCTTCAACTTTTTCTTTCTCAAGGTTGCTTTAGCTATTTGGGTATTTTTTGTTTGTGGTTCTATACATATTTTAGGATTATTCGTTTTAGTTACTTGAAAAATACTGTTGGTATTTTGATAAGGATTCCATTGAACCTATAGATTGCTTTTTGTAATGACATTTTTAAACAGTAACACTTTTAAACAGTTAAATGTGTAAAACGTGCAAAACATGTTAACATTTTTATACAGTTCCATGAGCATGGAATATTTTTCCATTTGTTTGTGTTTTCAGTTTCTTTCATCAGTGTTTTATAGTTTTCAGGTACAGGTCTTTTACCTTTTTGGTTAGGTTTATTCCTAAACCAAAGGAATACCAAAAGTATTCTTTTTGGTTTAATTGTAAGTGGAATTACTCGTTTTCTTAATTTCTCCTTCTGTTACTTTGTTATTAGTGTATAGAAATGCAGTAGATTTCTGTATAGTAATTTTGTGTCTTGCAAGTTCACTGAATTCATTTATCAGTTCTAATAGTTCTTTTGGTGGAGTTTTTAAGGTTTTCTACATGCAGTATCATGTCTTCTGCAAGTAGTGTAAGTTTTACTACTTCCTTGTAGTTTGAATGCCTTTTACTTCTTTTTGTTACATGATTCCTGTAGTTAAGAGTTCCAGTATTATATTGAATAAAAGTGAGAGTGGACATTGTTGTCTTGTTCCTGATCTTTGAGGAAAAGCTTAAGTTTTTCACCAGTGGATATGATGTTAGCTGTGGGTTTTTCATATACGGCCTTTATTATGTTGAGGTATCTTCCCTCCAGATCTACTTTGTTCTATCGATAATGGATGTTGCCTTTTGTGAAATACTTCTTTCTGCATTTACTGAGATCATCATAGGGCCTTTATCCCCTCTCTTGTTAATGTGATATATCACACTGATAGATTTGTGAATATTAAAACACTCTTCTATCCCTCAAATGATTTAATTGTGGCCAGTGATTTTTTTTAAAGGTATTGTTGGATTTGATTTGCTAGTATTTTGTTGAGTATTTTTGCATTGGTGTTCATCAGTTATATTAGCTTGTGGTTTTTCTTTGTAGTATCAGGGTATTGCTGGTGTTGCAGAATGAATTTAGAAGTTTTCCTTTCTATTCCAGTTCTTGGAATAGTTTGAGAATAGGTCATTAACTTTTTAAATGTTTGGTAGTATTCACCTGTGAAGCTATATGGACCTGTACTTCTGCTTGTTGGGAGTTTGTGATTGCTGATTCAATTTCATTACTAGTCAGGTCTGTTCAAATTTTCTATTATCTAGTTGGGAAGATTGTAGTTTTTAGGAATTTATTGATTTCTTCACAGTTGTCCAATTTGTTGGCATGTGATTTTTCATTCTCTTATAATCCTTTGCATTTCCGTGGTGTCAGTTATTTTCATGTTAGCCAGTTTTAAGTGTCCAGAGGCATTAAGTGTATCCATATTGTTGTGCACCTATTTGGCACCATCATCTCCAGAACTCTTCATCTTGCAAAACTGAGACATTGTACCTACTGAGGAATAACTACCCATATCCCCTTCCTTCAGCTACTGGCGCCTTATTCTATTTTCTGTCTCTGTGAATTTGATTATACTAGGTACTTCCTATAATTGGTATCATACAATTGTCCTTTTGTGTTTGCCTTATTTCATGTATTAGTGTAATGTCTTCAGCATTCATCTGTTACAGCATATATCAGAATTTGATTTTTTTTTTTTAAAGATTTTATTTATTTGACAGAGAGATCACAAGTAGGCAGAGAGGCAGGCAGAGAGAGGGAAGCGGGCTCCGTGCTGAGCAGAGAGCCTGATGCAGGGCTCGATCTCAGGACCCTGAGATCATGACCTGAGCCGAAAGCAGAGGCTTTAACCCACCGAGCCACCCAGGTGCCCCCAGAATTTCATTCATTTTTAAAGCTGAACAATATTTATGTATATATTACATTTTGTTTCTCCATTCATCATAGACACATGGGTTGCTTCCACCTTTTGGCTATTGTGAGTCATGGCCCTGCAAACATTAGTGCTCAAATAGATCTTTGAGTTCTTGCTTTCACATGTTTTGGTATATACCCACAAGTGGAATTGCTGGGTAGTTCTTTTTAATTTTTTGAGGAAGTATCATACCACTTTCCAGATGTACCATTTTACATTTTCATTGACAGTGCAGAAGGGTTCTAATTTCTCCACATTCTCAGAAACATTTGTTATTTTCTTTTTTCTTCATAGTAGCCATCCTCATGGGTGTGAGGTACCATCTCATTTTTTTGACTTGCATTTCTTTTATGATTGGTGCTGTTGAATATCTTCTTAATGGCTGTTTATAGGTCTTTGGAAAAATGTCTTTTGAAGACCTTTGGCCACTCTTTAATTGGGTTGCATTTTTTTTTTTTTTTTAAATAAGGTTGTACTTTTTAAATTTTTTTCTTTTTACTTTTTTATTTTTTTAAAGGTTTTTATTTATTTAACACAGAGAGAGAGAGAAAGAGAGAGAGAGAGAGATCTCAAGTAGGCGGAGAGGCAGGCAGAGATAGAGGGGGAAGCAGACTCCCCGCCGAGCAGAGAGCCCGATGCGGGGCTGGATCCCAGTACCCTGAGATCATGACCTGAGCTGAAGGCAGAGGCTTTAACCCACTGAGCCACCCAGGCGCCCCAGGAGGTCTTCATATATTCTTGATGTTGACCTTTTATCAGATGAGGGATTTGCAAATACTGTTGCCTTTTCACTGTTGATAATGCCCTGTGATGCAGAAAAGTTTTTAGTTTTGATGAAATCTAGCTCATTTTTTTTGTTGTTTCCTGTGCTTTTGGTGGCATATCCATCCAGAAGAAATCATTGACAAATTGACTCTCATTGAAATTTTCACTTGTTCTTCACTTAGATTTTTATAGTTTTCAGTCTGAAATTTGAGTCTTTGATCTACTTTTAGTTAATTTTTGAATATGGTGTAAGGTAATCCAGCTTCATCTTTTGCATGTGAATATTGTTTTCCAGTAGTTTTTGGTGACCTTTCTAAATTGAGTGATCTTGGCAGCCTTATCAAATTCATTTGCCTGGGTATGTGAGAATTTATTTCTCAGCTCTGTTCTATTCCATTGGTCTGTGTGTTTGTATACTGTACCACACTGCTTTGATTACTATGATTTTGTATTAAGTTTTGAGATCAGGAAGATTGAGATTTCCAGTTTTCTCCCCCTCCTTTTTAAAAAAATAGTTTTAACAATGGGTTTGTCCCTTGTGATTCCATATGAACTTAAAAACAGATAAATATTGGGATTTTGGGGGGGGGGGGACTTTTTTTTTTTTAAGTTTTTTTTTCCTATGGGACAACATCTTTTCTTAACTGATCTATTTTTCTTTTTTTATTTTTTTTATTTTTATTTTTATTTTTAAAGATTTTATTTATTTGACAGAGAGAAACACAGCGAGAGAGGGAACACAAGCAGAGGGACTGGTAGTGGGAGAAGCAGGCTTCCTGCAGAGCAGGGAGCCTGATGAGGGGCTCGATCCCAGGACTCTGGGATCCGACCTGGGCCAAAGGCAGACGCTTAACGACTGAGCCACCCAGGTGCCCCTATTTTTCTTTTTTTAAAAAGGGTTTTATTTACTGATTATTTATATGAGAGGGAGAGAGAGAATAAGCAGGGGGAGGGGCAGAGGAAGAGGGAGAAGCAGGCTCCCTGTCAGGCAGGGACCCTGATGCGGGGCACAATCCCAGGACCCAGGGATCATGCTCTGAACTGAAGGTGGATGCCCAATCAACTGAGCCACCCAGGTGCCCAGAATATTGGGATTTTAATGTGGATTGCATTGCGTCTGTAATTTGCTTTGGGTAGTGTTGTCGTCTTAACAATATTAAGTCTTCCAAAGTGTTTTATTATTTTCCATGCTGTTTTAAATGGCGTTGTTTGTTCATTTTTATATTGGACTACTTAGTGTAAAGAAACACAACTGATTTGTGTTTTAATTTTGTATTGGGCAACACTGCTGAATTCATTTATTCTGACGTGCTTTTTTTGATGGGAAATTTAGGGTTTTCTTCATATAAGATTATGCTGTTGGTGAATAGTGATGAATTTTAGTTCTTTCTTTCCAATGTGGATGTCTTGTATTTCTTGTGTAATTGCCCTAAGACTCTTAGTACTATGTTGAAGGAAAGTGGCAAAAGTGTACATCTTCATCTTGTTCCTGGTGAGGAAAAGATTGATTTTTCACCATTAAATGTGATGTTCATTGTAGGCTTTTCATATGTGGCTTTTATTATATTGAGGTTGTTTCCTTTTATTCCTAATATGTTGAGAGTTTTTGTCACGAAAGGGTATTGAAATTTTTTGAATGCTTTTTCTTCATTGATTGAGATGTGCTTTTTTTTTTTTTAAAGGATTTTGAACCTGAAATGAAAAATTCATTCTGTTAATATGAAGTATTACATTGATTTTCTTATATCAAACCATCCTTGTATTCGAGGAATAGTATTGGGTCATGGTGTATGATCCTTCTAATGTGCTGTTGAATTTTATTTGCTAGTATTTTGTTGAGGATTTTTGTGTCAGTATTCATTGCGGGTGATCTGTAATACCCTTGTAGCATCTTGATCTCTGGTGTCAGATTAACGCTGACCTCATAGACTGAGTTTGGAAATACTTCTTTCTCTTTAGTTTTATGTTTGAGGAGGTTTGGTGTTCTCAAATGTTTGGTAGAATTCACCAGTGAAGTCATCTTGTCCTGGACTTCTGTTGTTGGGAGGTTTTTGATTAGTGAGGAAATCTCCTTACTTATCAAAGGTCTATTCAGATTATCCATTTCTTGATGATTCATAAGTAGTAGGGTATGTTTTTCAAGGAATTTATCCGTTTCATCTAGGGTACCCAATTTGTTGATGTACTGCTGTTCATAGTACTCCTTGATGTTTTATTTTCCTGTAAAATTGGTAGTATGATTCCCTCCTATATTCCTGACTTTAGTTGTTTAATGCTTCTTTCTAAACTGAGAAAGGTTTATTAGCTAAAGATTTTGAGGAAACAATTTTTGATCTCAGCAGTCTTCTTTATTGGGTTTCCTGTTCTCTATTTTAATCATCTCTGTTCTAAACTTTATTCTTTCTAGTAGCCTTGGGTTTAGTTAATCTCTTTCTATTTCAAATTTAAGGTGTTAACTTGGGATATTATTTTTTAATGTAAATACTTAGAGCTGGCAAGTTTTACCAGGACTGTCTTTGCCACAGCCTGTAAATTTTGGTATGTTGTGCATTCATTTTAATTTTTCTTGGTTTTAAAGTAATTCGTGATTTTTTTGTGATTTCTTTTATCTTGTGATATTTTCTAAAGGATACCTTATAGGATTTCAGTCTCTTAAAATTCAGATTTTTGTTGTTGTTGCCCAATATATGGCCTGTCCTGAAGAATGTTCCATGAGCTTTTGAGAAAACTGTGTTTTCTGCTCTTGTTCAATAGTGTTTCATGTATGTTTATAAAATTCAATTTGTTCCCTTCTTTATCTCCTTCCTGGTGGTTCTATCCATTATTGAAGTTGTGTGGTGAAGCCTCCTGCTATTATTGTAGAGCTGTTTGTTTCTTCTTATCTGTCAGTGTTTGCTTCAAATTGTGCTCTTGTGTTCGGTGAGTTGAATTTAGTAAATTGACACTATAATCATTACATGATGTTCCTCTTGATCTCTTCTAATAGCTTTTGACTTGCAGTGTGTTTTGTGTAGTATATAAACGGCCATATTTGGTCTCTTGTTTTTATTTGAATGGGCAATCTTGTGCCATTTTTTCACTTAAATTTTAGCCTATGTATGTTCTTAGAGCTATAGGGCCATCATGTTTGGTTTGGTTTTAAATTCATTCTGCCTGTGTCTTTTGAGTGGGGAGTTTAAACTGTTTACATTAATTTATCTTTAAATTTTTATTTAAATTCTAGATAGTTCACATAGAGTGTAATGCTATGTTAAGTGTAGAATTTAATATGCAACACCCAGTGCTCATCACAAGGGCCCTCCTTTATCCCCATCACCTATTTAACCCATCCCTCTGCCCACTTGCCCTCCGGTGACCCCTCAGATTGTTCTCTGTAGTTGATAGTCTGTTTCTTGGTTTGCATATTTTTTTTTTTAAAGATTTTATTTATTTATTTGACAGAGAGAGAGAGAGATCACAAGTAGGCAGAGAGACAGGTGTGGGGGGGGAAGCAGGCTCCCCGCTGAGCAGAGAGCCCGATGTGGGACTCGATCCGAGGACTCTGGGATCATGACCTGAGCCGAAGGCAGAGGCTTTAACCCACTGAGCCACCCAGGTGCCCCTTGGTTTGTGTATTTTTAAAAATTATTTATTGATTTCTTTTTAACTGCCCCCCACCCGTATTTATCTGTTTTGTTTCTTAAATTCCACATAAGAGTGAAATCATATGGTATTTGTCTTTCTCTGACTTATTTCACTTAGTATAATACTCCCTAGCTCCATCCGTGTCTTGCAAATGGTAAGAATTCGTTCGGTTTTATGGCTAAATAACACACACACACACACACACACACACTCACACACTACCTTCTTAAACTGTTAACATTTAAAGTAATTACTGATAGGGTAGGCTTACTATTTTCATTTTGTTAATTATTTTCTGCATGTCTTAAAATTGTTTCATGTTTTAACTTCGTGTTCAGTTTTTTTAGTGACCCACTTTGATTTCCTTATTGTATTTCTGTAGATACTTTTTTTTGTAATTCTGCAGATATTACGTATAATATCTTAATGTATAAGAATATATCTTAAGGGGTGCCTGGGTGGCTCAGTGGGTTAAAGCATTGCCTTCGGCTCAGGTCATGATCTCAGGGTCCTGGGATCGAGCCCCGCATCGGGCTCTCTGCTCAACAGGGAGCCTGCTTCCCCTTCTCTCTCTGCCTGCCTCTCTGCCTACTTGTGATCTCTCTCTCTGTGTCAAATAAATAAATAAAAAATCATTAAAAAAAAGGAATGTATCTTAAACTGATACAAACTTTAATCCCATACAGTAACTTCACTCATTTACAGCTCGCCCTCCCAACTTTGTTATTGATGTAGCAGATGACATTTTTACACTTTACACTTAGAATCTTTTATATAATACACTTTATAATCTTGAAGTTTTTGTTTTTTAAATGAAAGATTAAATTTCAAAAATAGAGAATAAAAAATGGAGTTACAAAGTAAAATTGTAATAGTAGTTTTCATAATGTCCATATACTTGCCATTACTGTAGAACTTTGTTTTCATATAGCTTCGAGTTACTGCCTAGGCTCTTTTTTTTTTTTTTTTTTTAAGATTACTCAAGAGAGAGCATATGCATGCCCATGAGTGGAGGGAGTGGCAGAGGGAGATAATCTTCAAGCACTCCCTGTTGAACATGGAGCCCATTGTTGGGCTCACCTCATGACCCATGAGTTCAGGACTTGAGCTGAAACTACAAGTCGGACACTCAACTGATTGAGTTACCTAGGTGCCCCATGCCCAGTATCCTTTCTTTTCAACTGGAAGGACTCTGTTTAAGATTTCTTATAAGACTGATCTGTTAATGAACTCCCTCAGCTTTTGTTTATATGAGAGTATCTTAAAATTTTCCCAATTTTTGAAGTAGATACAATACTTTGTTGAATATAATGTTCTTGGTTGACTTTTTCTTAACTATTCTCTATGTATCATTCTCTGTAAAGTTTCTGCTGAGAAATCCACTGATAATTTCTTTGAAGTTCCTGTATAGATGTCAAATCACTTTTGCTTTTAATATTCACTATTGTTGATGATCATGTTCCTTCATTGAGATTCTTGGATTTCTGTATACATAGCCTACTGCAGATTGGGAAATTTTTGGATGTTATTTTTTCAACTAAGCTCTCTGCTTCTATCTTTCCTCCTTTTGGGACTCTCGTAATGCATATTGATCCATTTAAAGATGTCTCAAAAATCTGCCTCTTTTTTTTTTTTTTTTTTTTTTTCAAAGTTTGCTAATTCATTCTTTTGTCTGTTGGAGTCTGCTTTGGATGTTTTCTGTTGAATTTTTCAATTCAGTTATTCCTTGTACCTTTTTTGGGGAATGTTTTCTCTGCTTTTTTTTCAAAATTTTTCTTTTGTTGTTGGCCTAATTTACATATAACATTGTATAAGGTTAAGGTGTGCAACATACCAGTTTGCTACAGTTATATATTACAGTGTGATTACGATGGTAGCTTCGATAACACCTCTGTCATGTCACAATATCATCATTTTTTTGTGGTACGAACATTAAAGAAGTAGTGTCTTTGCAACTTTGAAATACATAGTACAGTATTGATGATAATGCACTGTGGTGTGCATTGTTGCACAGTTATAATGCACTGTTGATGATAATGCACTGTGCATTAGATCTCCAGAATTTAATCATTTCCTAGTTGCAAGTTTGTATCTTTTTTTTTTTTTTTTAAAGATTTTTTTATTTATTTGACAGAGAGAAACACAGCGAGAGAGGGAACACAAGCAGGGGGAGTGGTAGCGGGAGAAGCAGGCTTCCTGCTGAGCAAGGAGCCCGATGTGGGGCTCGATCCGAGGACCCCGGGATCATGACCTGGGCCGAAGGCAGATGCTTAACGACTGAGCCACCCAGGTGCCCCATAAGTTTGTATCTTTTAACATAATTTCCTGTTTTCCCAGGTCCTAGCCCCTGGTAACCAGGATTTTACTGTTTGTTTTTAAGAGTTCAAGCTGTTTAGATTTTACATATAAACAATACCATATTGTATTTCTGTGTCTAAGCCAAATGTCCCCGAAGCCCATTAGTGTTGTCACAAATGGCAGGATTTCTTTCTTTCTCATGGCTGATTAATTTTCATTGTATGCGTTTATATCAATGTCATGTCTTTATCCACTCATCTGTTGATGGACAGTTAGGTTGTTTCCATGTCTTAGCTATTGGGAATAACGTTGCAATAAGCATTGGAGTGCAGATAATCTTTTCAACATCCTAAGTTCCCCCCCCCATACCCAGAAGAGGTATTTCTGGATCATATTCAAGTTGTTTTGTTTTGTTTTGGTTTTCTTTTCTTCTCTTTTCTTTTTTATGTATGTATGTATGTATGTTTTTGATTTTCTGTAGTTTGGTTATGATATGCTTAGTTGTAGATTTTTTTTTGTCATTTCCCTGCCTTGTATTCTGAGTTTTCTGGATCTGTGATTTGATGTTTTTATCATTAATTTTGGAAATTTCTCAGTCATTACTATTTCAAATATTTATTTTGCTTCTCTGTTTTTCCTTTTGGTATTCCTGTTATGCATATATTATAGCTTTTACAGTTGTCCTACAGTTCTTGGACTTTTTTTTTTTTTTTTTCTCCCTGCATTTCAGATTGGGAAATTTGTATGTATCTTCAAGCTCACTGATACTGGATCTTACAAATTTCCACTTGTTCATTGCAAGTATATTTAAATACAGTCCATTTTTTTGCATATTCCTATTTTATGCAGCTTTCCTAGAGTCTTGTTATTTGTATAATTCTGATTAAAATGTTTACCGTGGGCTATAACCATTGAGGTGAAAATAGACAATAAGTGATGTTTTGGTCAAACATACAATCTTAGGGGCACCTGGGTTGCTCAGTGGGTTAAAGCCTCTGCCTTTGGCTCAGGTCATGATCTCAGGGTCCTGGGATGGAGACCCACGTAGGGCTCTCTGTTCAGCGGGGAGCCTGCCTCCCTCTCGCCCTCTGCCTGCCTCTCTGCCTGCTTGTGATCTCTCTCTCTCTCTCTCTCTGTCAAATAAATAAAATCTTTAAAAACAAACAAAAAATATAATCTTAGACTAACTTGAAGAATGAAGGTGCTCTAATGATTATGGATTATTTTGTTTTCTGTTATACACATTATAATTTTTCTTTCATTTATAACATTTAAGGATGAAGTATACCTTTTTAAAATGAAAAATATTTTAAGATCACTTTTTAAATCTTTTTTAGGAGCTGTGGCCTTGAAGAATCTTGAAATTAAAGAAAATGCTCTGGTAGGTTTTTTTTTGTTTTTTTTTTCCCCCTTCCCTCTTAGGTTTTATTTATTTTAGAGAGAGAGTGTAAGGTGAGGAAGGGTTGAGGGAGGGGGAGAGAGCATTCCCACAGATTTCCTGAGTGGGTAGCGTAACACACGGCTCAATCCCGTGACCCTGAGATCATGATCTGAGCCCAAATCAGGAGTCAGACACTTAACTGACTAGCCTCCAGGTATCTCTCTGGTAGGTTTTGAATATAAAAAATGTGTAATGTCAGCCCATTTATAACTATGTAGACTTCTTGACTTACTTTATCTTAAATTATTCGAGTTTCTTTGAGAATTATTTTTGTAAAATGTGGATTTTACAAAGTGGACTTTTCATCTTAAAAAGCACAAACTGACAGTGTAATTTTCCCCATTAAAAATATTGCTAATTTTTTCTTTCTAGATGATTTTATTTTAAATGGTTAATTGATCTTTCCAATAGTCTTCAGGTTTTTTTTTTTTTTTTTCCATGCTGTGGTAACCATTTTTTTACCCAAGAATTCAGTGATACTTACTACATTTATGATGTTGTACGACTGTCAACCAGTATCTTTTTATGTAACTTTCCCCTTAGGTCAAAGGGAACCCTATAACCATTAAGAAACAAGTCCCCATTCTTGTTCTATGTAGACCCTGTTAACCTTTAATCTACTTTCTGACTCTGAATTTGCCTATTCCATGTAGCTCATGTAAGTGGAATCATGCTGTTTGCCATACTCCATTCAACGTATTTCACTTCATACGAAATACGTATTAATACGAAATCATAATGCCTTTATTCCATGTTTGTATCAGAACATTACTTCTTTCCATGGCTACATAATATTCCACTGTATCTATATGCAATGTTTTCTTTATCCATTCATATATTGATGGACACTCCATTTGTTTCTGCCTTTTGGCTCTTGTGAATAATGTTGCTGTAACATTGGTGATACACATGTCTTTTCATTTACCTAATTTCAGTCCCCTAATAGGTAAATGCCTATTAGTGGAATTACTGGATTTTATGGTAATTTTGTGTTGAGCCTTTTCAAGAACTACCACTCTGCTTTCCATGGTAGCTGAACCTTTTATATTTTCATCACCAATACATGTAGTTTCTAGTTTCTCCACATCTTTGCTAACTTTATTTTTTAGTGTTCTTTTTAAAAAATATTTTAAGTATAGTCTCCCCAATGTGGGGCTCAAATTCATGACCCCAAGATCACCAGTAACATGCTCTACTGACAGACCCAGCCAGGCACTATTTTTTGTTTTTTGATAATACCCATCTTAATAGATATACAGTGGTATTTATTTTCCCTCATCAGATTATGATTTCATAATCAAAGATTATGAATAAAATTTGATCCTCATCAGATCAAAACTTAGCCCTTCTTTGTGTTGCCTTATGCCTCTGTTGACTACGTCCTTTGATGTACTAATGTTTTTAATATTGGTGAAATTACATCTATTTTTTTCTTCTGTTGCTCATGTTTTTGTTATGATATCCATGAATTCATTGCCAGATCTGATGTCAGGATTTTACCATGTATTTTCTTCTAAGTTTTGTAGTTCTTATATTTAGATATTATATTGATTTTGAGTTAATTTTTATATATGGTTATAAGGTAAGAGTCTAACTTCATTCTTTGTGTGTGGATATTGAGTTTTCTCAGCACCACTTACTGAAAAAGTTATCCTTTTCCCTGATGGATGAGGAAAAAGTTATCCTTTTCCCTGATGGATGAGGAGAAATTTTTTTGAGGATATTTTTTGCAAAATAAAGTTTTAACCTCTCTGTGAGGACAAACTGATAGTGAAATTCCCCATCTTCCCTCCTACCCCCATACAGTGTAAAGCAGTATGATTTTGGTATGAGTAACTTAGGTGGTTTGTATTACTATAGAGATTTTCCCCTCTTTATTTAAAAATAATCAGTCTCCCTGACTTTTGTAGATTTGAAAATATTACAATTATGTATCTATAAATTTAAATAGGTAATAAGGATAAAATCCAGATGTGAGTTAACTTAAACCCTTTAAATAATTTTGGGAAGAAAATAATTATCCTCTGTTTTGTTGCCCTGTATATATGTACTAATATTTTATATGATATTTTTGTAGAGTCAACTGGATGTACCATTCAAAGTTAAAGTTGGTCATATAGGTAAGCTGCACTTATTATTTGAATGTCTTGCTTGCTAGACAGAGTAAGAATTATATGCTTAGTATATTTTCAATGTGATATTTTTAATGTTTCTGAGCACTAATTCAAAATCATTTGTTCTCATCTGGGTAGAACGTAGTTGTGTAACTTAAAAATACCATGTGGTCCTTATATCTGTTTAAAAACTATGAAATTATACATCTTGTTAGGTGTTAAAAATGAGTTAATTGAGAGCCAGTGTGTTTTATAGCATAATTACCTTGGTTTCTTAGGTTTCTGACTAGTTATTGCTGTATTCTGATTGATCACGGGTCTGTGGTCTAAGGTCAGGTCTGCATCATCCAGGCGGTGTTGCTAGGGATGAGTCAGAAACTTAGTTTCTGAGGTAGTTTGCATGCTTCTGTCCTACCACCTGTCATTCTTTAATATCATTATTTTTTTCTTGTGTTAAGACAGCAAGTTTCTTAAGTTGGTTTAATTTTTATTCTCACCACTTAGTACAATACCTGGCAAACAGTAGGGACAGAATTTGTTTAGGGAAACAAGTATACATTTCCAAATGAGTAGTATATTGTTAGAGCTGGTTTTATAGGAACATATTTTCCCCTTGTGATTTTTTTTTTTTTTTTTTTTTTTTTAAGACTTTACTTACTTGAAAGAGGAGGGGAGAGAGAATGAGTTGAGGAGGGGCAGAAGGAGAGTCTTCAAGGAGACTCCCTGCTGAGTGCAGAGTGGGTGGAGGGGCTTGATCCTGTGACCTTGAGATCATCACCTGAGCCAAAACATAGAGTCAGACACTCAACTGACTGAGCCACCCAGGTGTTCCTACCCTTGCTGTTGTTGGGTGTTGTTAATCTTATTGATCTTTCAAAGTTCCCTCATTTAGCACAAAATTACATAGGTAGCAATTATAAATACATACGTATTTTAAAAATCGCTATTGTTATGTGGAAGATTTTTGGAATTGCCTTTTTTATATTTTTGTGTATTTTCCAAATTTTCTGAGAGTTTAAAAGTCAAATTTTACGAAAGTACTTCATACTGAGAGGAGAAAGCTTTGTTTTGTTTTGTTTCAGGATTTACTGGTGAAAATGGTAAATTAACTTCGTGTGTGTTTCTTTGATTACTTAATGCTATTTTGTCACTGTTCTCTGTACTTTTATTTGCTTTTTTGGATTCTTAATGTATGTGTATGTATGTAATATATGTATGAATAAATGTGTATTCATTTATAAATTATATCAGATTTGTCACAATTTTCTAATGTGTTATTTCTGGTTATATTTTGGTCTGTACACAAGTTTGTTTTTTTTTTAATTAACATATAATGTAATATTTGCTTCAGGGGTATAGGTCTGTGAATCATCAGTCTTAAACAATTCACATAACTCATTGTACTCATCGTAGCACACACCATCCCCAGTGTCTATCACCCAGCCACCCCATCCCTACCACCCCCCCACCAGCAGCCCTCAGTTTGTTTCCTGAGGTTGAGTCTCTTATGGTTTGTCTCCTTCCTGATCCCATCTTGTTTCATTTTTCCCTCCCTGCCCCCCATAACCCCCCACCCTGTCTCTTAAATTCCTCATATCAGAGAGATCATATGATAATTGTCTTTCTCTGACTGACTTATTTCACTTAGCATGATACCCTCTAGTTCCATCCACATCCTTGTAAAGGGCAAGAGTTCTTTTTTATGACTGCATAGTATTCCAGAGAGAGAGAGAGAGAGAGAGAGAGTGTGTGTGTGTGTATGTATGTACATCTTCTTTATCCATTCATCTATTGATGGACATCTAGGTTCTTTCCATAGTTTGGCTATTGTGAACAGTGCTGCTATAAACATTCAGGTTCATGTGCCCCTTTGGATCACTACATTTGTATCTTTAGGGTAAATACCCAGTAGTGCGATTGCTGGGTCATAGGGTAGCTCTATTTTCAACCTTTTGATGAACATCCATACTGTTTTTCAGAGTGGCTGCACCAGCTTGCATTTCCACCAGCAGTGTAGGCGGGTTCCCTTCTCCACATCCTCGCCAACATCTGTTGTTTCCTGACTTGTTAATTTTAGCCATTCTAACTGGGGTGAGGTGGTATCTCACTGTAGTTTTGATTTGTATTTCCCTGATGCCGCATGATGTTGAGCACTTTTTCTTGTGTTTGATGTCTTTGAGAAATGTCTGTTCATGGTCTGTACACAATTTCAAATGGTCATTATCTTCTGATTTTAAAATTTAGAAAGTCATCTGTCTTTTAGAAATCAGATAGGTTCTTTTTCTCTGGATTGATAATGTAAGATGAAATCTTTTTCTCAATTTGGAATTTTTTTAAAATAAGGAATTTTTGGGGTTATGTAATGAGATATATCTATTTAGATTTTTTTTCCCTTCTCCAATTACTAACCAGTTAATGTAGCCATTGTGTTGTTAATCGTTCCCTTGCCAATTATGGCAACTACTTCTAAGTTAATTAACTCATGCTTTCTAAAAAAATTTTAAAGTATTTAAAAACTATTATGGAAGCTTTTTTTATCCCCTCCTCCTCACCTCTATTTTCAAAAGAGTAGAATCAGTATAATGAATACCTTACATCATATTTTTTAGTGTAAGAAATCTAATGCTTTAAAAAATACTTTTGCTAATAGACTGTAGTAAAACATGTTCATTAGTTTGTATGATTTTCTAATCTTGTCCATGATCTTTGATTATTACGATAGAAGTCTGCACATATATACTTATGGTAATCATACACACATATTACGTGTATATATATGTAGTCTATATATGAAAAATACACTTCAGTTTTATAGTCTATGCTTTGAAAGTGTAATATAAATACTTAGAGTGATTTAGAGTAAGAACTAGGGAAATCAAAGTTAAGATATCAAGGGTTGTTGGTTAATTGCAAAAGAATACTAATGTTTGTGGTGCAGATTGCCATAAAGAGAAACTTGTAAATTTTTAGAATATCACTTAGTAGCTTTTTCAGTAGTACTAATAGATACAATTTCAAATTATTACAACAAAGGCTTATTGTTTGTAGTTGTAAAATAGTTTTCTGTAAAGTGACTCAGATTGTTACTTTATTTTTCTAATGCCTGACGGAAAATTGGCTGGCAGTAAGTGTGGTTGAATGAATAATATTTTTTGTCTTAATTCTAAAAATTCATGTAGGTAATCTTAATCTTACAATTCCGTGGAAAAACCTGTATACTCAACCAGTTGAAGCTGTCCTGGGAGACATTTATTTACTCATAGTGCCTTCTTCTAGTAAGTCAAATTTTAAACATTATAACTTGAAGTACTTTTATTTGTGAGCGAAAAATCTTTATATTTGATAATTATACTCAAAATACTTCTGGTGAAAAAAAATACTTCTGGTGAATTTTTTGAGATACTTCTATATTTAAAATAGCATTTGGAAATTCACATTAAATTTTTACTCTAAATTATTCCAGATTTTGAATTAGTGATTATTTTGAAGAACATTATACTTAAAGTTAAGATAATTAAATAAACTTGTTTTTTATGCTTCCTGTAGAAATAAAATATGATCCTTTAAAAGAAGAGAAACAACTCCTGGAAGCAAAACAACATGAACTTAAAAGAATAGAAGAAGCAAAACAAAAAGTAGCTGCTCAAGGTAAAGTAAACTGTAAATAAGAATGATAATAAGAAAAGGAGAAAAGACCCAAATATCACTTATGAATATTATTTTTCTCTGAGGGCATTAAAATTATTTAATAAATAGGGAATCTTATTACATGGGCAATTTTAATGTGGTTTATTTTATCATGTTTACAGAAGTTTCATAGAAACTTACCTTATGACAAATAATATACCTAGCTTATAATTGTAAGGTTAGCTTTTAACTATAATAATTAATTTCATCAAGTATATTTTGTTTTCTAGCTTTAAAAAAAATCCCATTATATCAATTCTTAATTTTTTTGGCATACTGTAGTCTATCTTATCTTCAAACACAAAATGATCTTCCTAAGCTAGTTATCTGCTTATCTTCTGTTCCTCTCTGCTTCGTCTAATAGCTAACCATTTTAAAAATATATGTATACTTATATCACCAACCTTGCATGCATTTATTTTTTCAATAAAAAAGTGGAATCCATAATAAACATTTCACCTTTTGACAAAGAGGTAAAAACATTAAGGGAGATTTAACACAATTTCCAGTGACACTTCTTAGATTGTTTTTTCTTCTCTTAGTTCTTTGATATCCTGTGTAGTTGTTCACCTCTATATCCAGTCATCTTTTTCTTTAATGTTTTTTTATTTTGGCCTGCATATAACAAAGTTTAGCATCTTAACCATTTTTAAAAATTTATTTATTTGACAGAGAGAGAGAGGGAGAGAGAGAGAGAGATATGATACCAGCAGGGTGGGGGTAGAGGGAGAAGCAGACTGCCTGCTGAGCAGGAAGCCTGATGCAGGGCTTGATCGCAGAACTCTGGGATCATGACCTGAGCTGATTGAGCCACCCAAGTGCCCCCCATTTCAGCCATTTTTAAATGTACAGTTCAGTGGTATTAAGTACATTTATAATGTTGTGCAACCAATACTACCATCCATCTTCCTATCTCTTTTTTTCTGGTAAAATTGAAACTTTATACCCATTAAATAATAACCTACCCATTCTATTCCTCTCCCCCACTTCCAAACACTTCGGCAGCTACAATTCTCTTGTCTATCTCATTT
Organism: Procyon lotor; assembly: GCA_028646535.1. Lineage (NCBI taxonomy): Eukaryota > Metazoa > Chordata > Mammalia > Carnivora > Procyonidae > Procyon > Procyon lotor. Next base: position 13,634,122 of record CM053615.1, read on the forward strand.
TGAATACTCTGAGTACTTCATGTAAGTGAAATCATATAACTTGTACTTCTCATTTTTTTTTTTTTTTTTAAAGATTTTATTTTATTTATTTGACAGATCACAAGTAGGCAGAGAGGCGGGCAGAGAGAGGGGGGAAGCAGGCTCCCTGCTGAGCAGAAAGCCCAATGTGGGGCTCGATCCCAGGACCCTGAGATCATGACCTGAGCTGAAGGCAGAGGCTTTAACGCACAGAGCCACTCAGGTGCCTCAACTTGTACTTTTCTAACTGGTCTATTTCACGTAGCATCATGTCTTCAAGATTTGTCCATGTTGTAGCATGTGTCAGAATTTCCCTTTTAGCAGAATAATATTCCATTTTTTGTATGTTCCACATTTTGCTTGTCAGTTCACCCATCAGTGGACACTTGGGTTCCTTCTGTGCTTTAGCTATTGTGGTTAATGCTGCTCTGAACATGGGAGTACGAATACTTCTTTGAGATGCTGCTTTCAGTTCTTTTGGGCACATACACAGGAATAGAATTGCTCAGTCATGTGGTCATTGTACTGTATTTTTGACTTTTTGAGGAATCCCCATAATGTTTTCGACAGGGTTTTATATGATTTTTTGTTTGCCCCAACAGTGCACGAAGGTTCTGATTCCTTTACATCCTTGTTTACGGTTGTTATTTTGTCTTTTTTTCACGATAGCATCCTAAGTGATGTAGCTTTGATTTGAGTTGCCCTAAAAATTGGTATTTCAGCATCTTTTCATGTGCTTATTGGCCATTTGTATATCTTCTTTGGAGAAATGTCTGTTTCAGGCCTTTGTCCATCTTTTAATTGGGTTATCTTTTTGTTGTTTTTGGGCGGTAGGAGTTCTTTATATAGGATGTTAATCCCTTACTAAATACATGACTTGCAGATTTTCTCCCATCCTTTGTGTAACTGTTCTGTAGATGGTGTGATATGGACAAAATTTTTAAATTTCCAGGAAGGTCATTTTGTCATCTTCTGTTACTTGTGCCTTGGTGTCATATGCAAAAAATTATAGCCAAATTCAGTGTCATGAAGCTTTTGTCCTATGTTTTCCTCTGAGTTTTATAGTTTTAGGTATGTAATTTAAATCTTAGATCTATTTTAAGTTAATTTTGGTATATGTTCTTAGATAAGGGTCCAGCTTTATTCTCTTGCTGTGGGTATCTTGATACCCAGTTTTCTCAGCATTGTTTTTTAAAACTACTGTCCATTCCTGATTGAATAGTTTTGGTCTCTTATCAAAAATCATTTGTCCATATGTGCAAGGGTTAATTCTGGGTGCTTAGTTCTATTTCATTTGTCCACATGTCTGTCTTTATGGCAGTACCACACTGTTCTGATTACCGGAGCTGTGTTGTAAATTTTGAAATCAGGAAGTTTGTCTTTCAGCTTTGTTCTTTCTTTTCAAGATTGTTTTTTGCTCGGTGGGAACCCCTTGAGGTTCCATATGGATTTTAGGCTGTGTTTTTCTATTTCTGCAGAAAGTATAATTGGAATTTTGATTAAGGATTGCTTTGGGCGGTATTGACATGTTAACAGTTGTTTTCCAATCTATGAACTTGGAATGTGTTTCCATTTATGTAGGTCTTTTAAAATATCTTTTGGTAGGGTTTTGTAATTTTCAGCATACAAGTCTTTTACCTACTTGGTTATGTCAATCTCCAAGTTATTTTATTCTTTTTGATGTTGTTGTAAAAGGAATTGTTCCTGTAATTTCCTGTCCATATTCTTCATCATTAAGGAATGGGTATACAATTTTTTTTTTTTTTTTTTGAGAGAGAGACAGACTGAGCAGTTGCATGTGAGATTGCAGAGAGGCAGATGGAGAAGGAAAGAAAGAATCCCAAGAAGTCTCTGTTTAGCATAGAGCCCAACACGGGGCTCAATTTCAGGGTTCTGAAATCATGACTTGAGCTGAAATCAAGAGTCGGGCGCTGAAAGTACCAAGCCACTCGGGCTCCCCTGCAATTGATTTTTTTTTTTTTTTTTTGGGTTGACTTTGTACCCTGCTACTTGGCTTAGTTTATCAGTTTTAATGGTTGTTTTGTTGGGTTGTTAGGATTGTCTTCATATAAGATCATATTGTCTGTGAAAAGAGATAATTTTACTTCCTTTCTGATTTCTTTTTTCTTGCGTAATTACTCTGTACCTTCCATGAGTATTATGCTGAAAAGTGACAAAATGGAAATTTATGCTATCTTTCTAATTTTTGAAGAAAAGCTTTCATTCCTTTTTATTAAGCATGATGTTAGCTCTGGGCTTTTTCTGGATGATCGTTATTATGTTGAGATATTTTTCTTCTAGTCCTACTTTGTTGACTTGTTATTATGAAAGGGTATTGAAGTTTATCAAATGCTTTTTCTTCATCAATTGAGATCATATTTTTTTTTAATTTGGTAAATTTTGTTATTACATTGATTTTTATGTATCTGCCATCTTTCCATTGTAACAATAAATTGTGAGTCATGTTACATAATCTCTTTAATGTGTTGTTGAGTTTTGTTTGGGCATTTTATTAGTTGTATCAATATCTGGAATATTAATCTGTAGCTGTCTTGGAATGTCTATGTGTAGTTTTGGTATCAGATTAATGCTGACCTCATTGAGTTTGAAAGTATTCCTTTATTTTATTTATTTGTTTTTTAAGAGTTTGAAGAGGATTGATGTTTCCTTTAAGTATTTGGTAGAATTCATCAGGTAAGCCATCAGTTCCAAGGCTTTTATTTGTCAGGAGAGTTTGGCTCCCCTCCTCCCAGCTCCCCTCCGCCCGGCTCCCCTTTGTCTGTCTTTGTAATCTCCATACCCAGTGTGGGGTTCAAACTCAAAACCCCAAGATCAAGAGTCATACACTCCACTGACTAAACCAGACAGGTACCCCTCAGCCAGTATTTCTTCAAATATTCTCTTTCACTATTTCTTGTTTATTTTTTTTTTCCTTCTGGGACCCCCCCCACAGTGTATATGTTGGATCACTTGGTGTCCCATAGGGGTCCCTTAGGCTCTGTTCACTTTTCTAACACTTTTTTTCTGTTACTCAAATTTAGTTTTTCTTTTTTCAAGTTTGTTAATTCTTCTGCCTATTGACATCTGCTTTTGCATCCCTATGGTCAGTTTTTCCTTCCTAGGTATGGTACTTTCCTGCTGCTGAATTTTTGTTTGGTTTCTTATTAGGTTTTCTGTCTCTTTATAGATATATCCATTTTGTTCATATATTATTTTCCTGATGTTCTCCACACCTTTCTTAAGTTCTTGAGTAACTCTGTGAAACTTGTTTTAAAGTCTGTCTGGTGGAGAGGCGCCTGGGTGGCTCAGTTAGTTAAGTGTCTGCCTTTGGTCAGGTCATGATCCCAGAGTCCTGGGATCAAGCCCCAAATGAGGCTCCCTGCTCACTGGAGAGCCTACTTCTCCCTTTGCTCTTTCCCCCTACTCATGCTCTCTTCCTCGCTCGCTCGTTCTCAAAGAAATAAAATCTTAAAAAAAAAAAAAAAGTCTGTCTAGTAGATCTATCATCAGATCTTTTTCAGGAATAGTTTTGTTAACTTATTTTTTTATCCTTTGAATGGGCCATACCTTCCTGTTTCTTTGTATG
>CM053615.1:13637825-13648199 GCA_028646535.1 Procyon lotor
CACCATATATCTTTATTTTTATTTATTTATCTTACCATATATCTTTAATCTCTTGCTCACAAAAGAGGAGAAGAGAATACTGAGGGGATGGCAGAAATAAGAAAGGCTGTGAGTCCTTTAAATGCCTTGGATTTCACATTAGCTAGAGAGGAAGGGGCTTGCAGCAGTGAAGAAAGGTACAGCATCCGTGGACCACCCTTCTCTCTTTGATCAGGAGCAGCAATCAGCCTTTAGACTACAGCTCTCTAAATATTTGGAGGATGAGTCCTTCTTTCCCCACCTTGGCTCTGGCCAGTTGAGTGCAAGCTGCTCCAGGAGTAAGTGCACTTAATGCCCTTGGCCTGAGAATAGGAGATGACGAGCTGCTACTGTGCTAAGAGCTAATATTGATGTAAATGCAGTTTAGTTTACTTTCAAGCCGCCTTTTGCAAGTTGCAAGTCCTCAAAGAGACTTCAGAGTTCCAGAATATTTACAATAGGCACGTTTACCTATTCATTTGTTACCTAGCCAGGAGGATCGATTCTTGGTGTTTTCTACTCTGCTGTTTTCCCCAAGAATCCTCTCTTGCAGTCCTTCCTTTGCTAAGTCTCCTAGGCTTTTGCCTTTTAAAAGTTATTTTCATCTTACCAAAATAGTATATATAGCTTTAAAAGTTAATAAGTAATATAGTACCCATAATTAAAACATAAAATTCTGTCTTCTGGCTTAGCCCCTAAGCCCTCTCTGTATAGATCTACTTTCAAGTTTTAAGGTGTTTTTTGTGTTTGTCTCTGTATTGGTGTGTAAGGTGATTACACCTCTATTGATTTATAGACTATAAGGTCAACCCATTTTTCCATCTTTCCAGTATAATTGCGTGCTTGGTTAAATCAATATTCACTGTTTATATTATCATGGCTACATCTAAGTGCTTACTACTGAGCCAAAAAGTTTATATACTCTGACTACATGTGTTTTGTGGCACACCTTTATTTATTTACTTGGTAATAGTAGGTGAATGTGGGTGCGATTATTGATTATATAGAACTTTTTATTAATGTGACTGGTTTCTGTATGATGGATCTCCATATATCCTTAAGTACATGGTTTCAGAGTTTTTTTACTTTTCAGAATTTTTTACTGACAATAAATTCTTTGTACTATAATGGGAAAGGGATAGTTGCTTGGCTATGTGGACTGGGGGAGGGAAGATACCTGGAAGTCTAACGACTAATTACACAGACTTAAGCTAATACTTGTATTATCATCCTTTCCTGCCATTTAGGTTTTCTGAGGACTCTAGTTTCTTTCTTTTTCTTTTTCTTTCTTTTTTTGATTTTATTTATTTACTTGAAAGAAAGGGAGAGTGAGTGAGAGCGCACAAGCAGCGGGAGCAGGAGAGGGAGAAGCAGACACCCCGCAGAGCAAGGAACCTGACACAGGGCTCAATCCCAGGACCCTGGGATCATGACCTGAGCCAAAGGCAGATGCTTAACCTACTGAGCCACCCAGGTGCCCCATGAAGACTCTAGTTTCTGAATCTTGCCAGGGTTCTGTTTTTAACTCATCTTTATTATTGGCATCTCCATTTACAGGTATTTAGGATCGAATTTCTTTACCTTCTGCTAAGTAGGTGAAGACTGTCTGCCTTCCAGCTTCTAAAATTTTGAGGGTATCTCTTACCTATTTTGTTTCTGGTTCTTTTTCTTTTGGCCTTGGGGGTTTATCTATTTTTGTCCTTAACTTTTGCATTAGTGGGGTTTTACTGAGAAGTGAAGAAATGGATAACAATCCACTATGTTTAATCAGAAGTCCCTCCTATTTTTATGTAGGGCTAAAATAAAAATGTCTTAACTATGCTTAAAATTCATTAGTGATAGCTTATTAATATCAGATGGAAGTTTAAACTGTTGAGCACGATACATAAAAGTTCATAGGATTTGAATTCTATCTCTTCAGGCTTGTTACTGGCCCCACCTCTTTCTCTTCTATGTTCCATTTGTAGTTTATTGAAGGTACCAATTTCTCTGTGGATATATCTCATTTTCTGCTTCAATATACAATTGTGTATTACCAGCATTAGAAAGATAGTGCAAGCTATAAAGTGTGGATGAGATTCCCTGAAGTAGCAGTATAGAAGGAGAATAGAAGCAATCCGGGGACGGAGCCTTAAGGAAATCCAGCATTTAATGATTGTATTAGAGGAGGAACAGAGAAAAAGAAAATCAAGAAAGAGTGATTAGATAAGTAGAAATTGGGAGATTATAATTTCATAGGAAAAGAGTATTTTAGGAAGCAAAGGATTTATTAGATCCTAACAAGTAAAGTGAGGATAAAGAAATCATTTTATTCATGTCATGCATGTCATGGGTCCTTGAGTGATGATTATAGAGAAGGAACTCCTGTTGCTTCCAAAGGTGGAGGGGAAGTCCTCTCAGAGTAAAGAGAGCAGTGGAAGGGTCATTAGACCTTTGAGGAGAATCAGAATTTTGACATAATTGTTCTGGAGCATGTGAACAAGTGGAGTGGAGAAATGTAAGGTTACTGTTGGAATTAAGTCAGTGATATTTAATTTACCATCATTACAGTCTATCCTGTTGTGATTTATCTCCTCCTGTCCTCAGTTGACGAAGTGTAAACATGTTTATATAAAAAGTAGATATTTGGGTTTATTCAGAGTTGGAGCTTTTCCTCTGTGAGGAAAATGAGAAAAAAGAACAAAAGAGTTTAAAGTGTTGGTGAAATAATAGGTTATGGAATCTGAGCAGGATAAGGAGTTGAAAAGGAAACTACTGGATGGGGAAACGAAGATTTTGCATTGCATTGAATGAATAGATTGATAGAGCAAAGGATTTTTTTAGGATGTACTGTTAATCAAAGGTCAAATGCTCTGTCTTCAGAGAGCTTATATTTTGTTTACTTAATTGTAAAGTCCCTTTATAGGTAAATGTATTTACTGGTCTGTTCACTGAATCTTGGATTTGATGTAAATATATCTTCATCAGCTTGTCCTCTTGGGCCAGTTGAAATAGGGAGCAGTAGATCATTAGAAGAAAAGGCAGATAATATGTATGTACAGGTGGAACAGGACTAGAAATAGGAAATGAGATAGTTTTCATTGGCATTGTCAAATGAGGGAAAAGGGGATAGTAACTTGTTATCAAAGGCATATTTTTTTCAAGTATTTATTGATCTCAGAGAGAGAGGTCAGGGAGAGGAGCATCAGGAGGGGAGAGAGAATTCTTGGGCAGACTCTCTTCTGAGCGTAGAGCCCAATGCAGAGCTTGATCCCAGGACCCCAAGGTCATGACCTGAGCTGAAATCAGGAGTTGGAACACTCAACCCACTGAGCCATCCAGGCGCCCCTCCCTCAAAGGCATGTTATAAAAAGAAAATAGAACCTCAATCCTTTATTCTTTATATTCCCCTGGAAAATTTTGAAGCTGGAAACAGTTAATATCTTTTTTAGAAAATGAAACAAATGATGAACTTCATTCCCTTGAAAGGAGAAAGGGAAAGAATCTTGTATCTTCATGTTGGATTCAGCAGGAAGAGAAGCGTATTTAACTATTTTATACATCGAACCACATAGAATTTGTGATAGTATCACTAATTTTAAGGGAGATGCCTACTTCCTGCTATTTCTGGCTTTTATAGTTTAAGCCCATTATAATTCTTAATTAATAATCTTCACTGTTTTCCAAGTCTTTATGACTCAGGTATAGTTAACAGAAGTTGTCAAATTTAATGGCAGTAAGTTTTACATGGTTGGCTTTAGTTTCGTTAAAATAACAGATTTTGAAAATTGTGTATTTGGTTGCCTTTGAAAGTCTCTTGGGATGGAAGACTTTGGGAAAGCAGGCTCTTAGTGTTCTGTTTATAAATACAGATTTTTTTTCTTTCACATAGTGATATTTATGTTATCTTGAAATGTGTATACTTATACAGTGTATTTTTTATTCAAGTTAAAAAAAAGTATCCTATTTCAGATAAACTTCGGGTGGAGAAACAAGACACTTTTACAGAAAAATTAATTACTCAGATCATAAAAAATCTTCAAGTGAGAATTTCCAACATCCATATTCGTTATGAGGATGATGTAAGTATTTTAATAGGTGAAACTTATTTTATATTTATATTTTACTGTTTGTTGAATCATGCTCTGTAGTGGTCAGCCTATTGGATGCTGAGAAGTGGAGAGACACAGAGCTGAAAATGACCTGATCTTTCTTTTCTGTAATTATAGTTTTGATTTGCAGTGTTTATTGCCTTGATTGCACTTTCCTAAAATGTTCAAATGAACATTAATAAGGAAAAGGCCTTTTTATATTATAGTCATCTTTGATAGTTGGGCATTATGAATTTAGCAGACATGTATTTTTAAAATACTTTATAGTTACCTCTCGTGGAAATTACACCACTGTAAGAATTGGAGCCAAATATAGATTATCTCAAATAGATTCTGTATTCTCTCTGAAACGCATAATTATTGATATCTCAGAGTCCTATTATGAGGTCAGTTTATTAATAAGCTTTTTTCATAAACTGAAAGACATGCATATTTATTGTATAATAATACATTGATACTTGATATTTTAATTAGTATTTGGAAAAACAGTAAAATTGTAGAAAGTAGTAAAATATTTTTGAATGTTTGAAATAGAATATTTCCCGGAAAATGAACTTTTTTGATAAAATTAATTTTAACTACTAAAAATCTGAATAAGATTTGCTCTTTCCTTTAGATCACAAATCGAGACAACCCGCTGTCATTTGGTATTTCCCTTCAAAATCTCAGCATGCAGGTACTTTATTTGAACAGAAATTTAGGGGAAGGGGGGGAAAAATGAAACAGAGAGGGAGACAAACCATAAGAGACTCTTAATCTCAGGAAATAAACTGAGGGTTGCTGGTGGAGGGTGGGAAGGATGGGTGGCTGGGCGATGGACACTGGGGGGGGTATGGGCTGTGCTGAGTGCTGTGAATTGTGTAAGACCGATAAATTACAGACCTGTACACCTGAAATAAATAATACATTATATGTTTAAAAAAATAAAAAGATAAATTGAGAGGGGGTAAAATTTTCAAAATAAAAACTTGGGGGAAAATGTAGAACAAAATGTAGAATACATTAACATGATATAACAAAAAAAATTTAACCCTATTTAATTGTATAGTATGTATGGTTCATCTAACTATTTTTTTTTTTTTTAAGATTTTTTTTTTATTTGACAGAGAAAGAGAGAGAGATATCACAAGTAGGCAGGGAGGCAGTGAGAGAGAGAGGGGGAAGCAGGCTCCCTACTGAGCAGAGAGCCCGATGCGGGGCTCGATCCCAGGACCCTGAGATCATAACCTGCTGAAGGCAGAGGCTTTAACCCACTGAGCCACCCAGGCGCCCCGAGTTCATCTAACTATTAATTACTGTTTGTGTGGGCCAGTATCAGAAGTAGTTGTCTTATAGAATTAGTACAGAAAGTGCATAGGCTGGATTGGAATTGGGGGTGTGTAGTTCAGCTTCAAGAAACGGTTGATAGTCAAATTTAGTTTAAAATATTAGGGCCTATTATTTGCAAATTAGAATATTTGAGACTTTTTTTCTTAAAAATACGTTTCTTAAATGAGGTAAAAGTAATGAATGTTGTTTCAGAAACTTTGATAAGTCAGGAAATGCATAAATCAATCATTTCCTGACTGCCATTATTAATATTGTGGCAAACTTTCCTCCAGTTGTTCAAATTGAGGAATTTTTAAAGTATAAGAGCAAATAGAGGCTTGTGTCGAGAATGGACAGTTGTGGAATTTGTCATTTGGTTTAAGTTTTAAATACTTTATTTTAAAGACTAAACTGTTAGGAATAAAGTTTAAATCTGTTTTGTTTTCTACTCTTCACCCTTTTCCCAGAGATAAACACCATAAGTAACGTTTTATGTGATTTTTCTATAAATTTTCATTTTTCTCATTACACTGTTTTTGACATTTACTTGTGTTGCTGCACATAATTCAGTTTAATTGCTGTGTAGTATTTCATTACCTGCTTTTATTTGTTGTATCCATTGGGTTTTTGTTTGTAATTTTTTCTTAAAACGTGGATCTACTTCAAGCAAAATAATTAAGAAGAGCCAAGTGAAAAGTTATTAAATGAAGTCGGGTGGGGTAAACTGTCAAATGCGGCTGTAAGTTTGAAAAATAAGGATGGAGAATAAGCCATTGGCTGTGGCATTGTGGAGGTAATGGGTAGCTCTGACAGCAGTGCTATTGACCATCACCTTTGGGAGACCTTGGAAACTGGTGTCCTAGCCCAGATCTATTCAGTTAGAAACTCAAGTGGGGGCCCAGCAATCCAGGTTTTAGAAAGCCCTCCAGGTGGTTTTGATGCATGATCAAGTTGAAAACTTGACTGTTGTCATGTCTTCGGTTCTCTACCAACAAATGAAAACCATCTTTGTGGACTAAGCATCTAAAAACTTTATTCCCCTCAGTGGTTTCTCATTGCTGTTGGAATAAAATCAGTAGTCTTATTTTAAAATAATTTATAATTGCTTTGTCGTCTGACCCCTGGTAATATCTGGTTTTATCTCTTTGCTTTATGTTCTGTGGCCATACTAGGCTTCTTCAGTTCCCTGAACATTTTGCATATTTGCATATTTTTCTACTCTGAATTGTATTCCTTTCTGATCTTAAAATCAACAATTTCTATTTATATGTCATATATTGGACATCACTTTTTCCATTACACCCCTGAGTTTGAGGCTCTTACCTTATTCTGAGAACTGTGTATGTAACCTCTAGGGTGGCACTTGCCTATTTATAATTACTTATTTACTTGTTTGCTTTTTCGTTCAGCAGTGAGCTCTTTGAAAGGAGAGGCTTTCTTGTGGTTAATATTATTTCACTGAATGTTTTCAAGAATATTTTTATGGGAAATTGGTCAAGGGTATGGTTGGTACAATTTATCAGTCTGCCACTTCACATGTAAATAACACTTTCACTGTTTTTTAATTTTCTTTTTAGACAACTGATCTAAACTGGGTTCCATGTTTACATGATGAAACTGAGAAACTATTTTGTAAGGTAAAATATTCTGTCGAACCACAGCCTTAATAAAAGAGACTTTTAGAAAGGCATCTGGTAATATATATAGACTATCTATAGATAAGGATTTATGTGAATTATGTTTACTTGCTTAACTCTCTCATACGACAACTCAGTTACTTGAGATTTCTGAAAATAGCATATGTTTAAGAAGAAAATGAAACATGTAATAAATTTGATTTATTTTCAGTTAATCCGGTTGGATAACCTTTTTGCCTATTGGAATGTGAAGTCTCAGTTGTTTTACCTTAATGATTATGATGAATCATTGGTAAGTAAATCTTTTTAATATGTATATATACACCTTTGTCGGTATCCTATTTTGCATAAGGTTTTATTCATTATCATTTATTAACATACTGTAGTTTGTGGTCTTTTTTCCTAGGCAAAATCTGTTAGCATTTACAGAAATAGGTGATTATATATGTGCCTGTACACAAACATGTATAGATCTTTTTTTTTTTGTATAATAGACAAGCAGCATTAGTATGTATTAGTTTTATCTGTGCACTGTAATGGTTTAGTATTTGTACGTAATGTGAAATGATCACAGTAGGTCTAACATCCATTACCACATATAGTTAATTACAGAACTCTTTGGACAAGTATTTTTAAGATTTACTCTCAGCAATGTTGAAATGTGCCATACCACATTGTTAACTATAGTTGCCATGCTGTACATTTACATATATCACCATGACCAGCTTATTATATAGTTAGAAGTTCTTAACCTTTTGACTCCCTTTACACATTTTGCATATCTCTCACTCGACCTCAGACAGCCAGTGGTCTGTTCTCTGTATCTGTGTGAGCTTGGCCTTTTTTTTTTTTAAAGTATTCCACATATAAGTGAGGTCAGATGGTATTTGTCTAACTGACTTATTTCACTTAGCATAAGGCCATCAAGGTTCATCTTTGTTGCAAATGGCAAGATTTCCTTCTCTTTAATGGCTGAATAATAATCCATTGGGCATATACATATATATATATAAGTATACACAGTGTATTTCCTTTATCCATTCATCTATCAATGGATATTTAGATGGTTTCTGTATCTTGGCTATTATAATCAACGCTGCAGTGAACATAATGGTGCATGTATCTTTTCTAGTTCATGGTTTTCTTTTCTTCTAATAAATATTCAGAAGCAGAATTGTTGGATTGTATGGTAGTTCTTCTAATTTTTTAAGGACTCTCCATAGTGATTTTCCATAGGGATTGCATCAATTTACATTTCCACCATCAGTGCATAGGAATTTCCTTTTCTCCACATCCTTGCCAATGCTTGTTAGTTCTTACTTATTTTTTTTTTTTAAATAGCCATTTTAACAGGTGAGAGCTCATGGTTTTGATTTGTGATTCCTCTGGTGATTAGTGGTATTGAATACCTTTTCATGTGCCTGTTGGCTATCTGTATGTTCTAGAAAGGTCTTTTCAGTTCCTCTGCCATTTTTAAATTGGATTGTTTTTCTGAAATTGGGTTGTATGAATTCTTACATATTTTGAATATTGACCCCTTATCAGATAAATAATTGTAAATATTTTCTCCTCTTCAGTGGTTTGCCTTTTTCATTATGTTGATGGTTTCCTTTGCTGTGAAGAAACTTTTTAGTTTGATGTAGTTCCACTAATTTTTTTCTTTTGTTGACTTTACTTTTGGTGCCAGAGTCAAAGTATCTTCGCCAAGACCAGTTTCAAGGAGCCTACTGCCTGTGTTTTCTTTTAGGAATTTTATGGTCTGAGGGCTTACATTCAGGTCTTTTAATCTATTTTGAGTTAATTTTTGTGTATAGTGTAAGATAGTGGTCCAGTTTCATTCTCTTGGATGTGGCTGTCTAGTTTTCCAAACACCACATATTAAAGAGACTCTCCTTTCCTCATAATATATTTTTGGCTTCTTTGTTATAATTGACCATATATGCATGGGAATATTTCAGGGCTCTTTATTCTATTGATCTGTGTATCTGTTTTTGTGCCACTGCTACACTCTTTTGATGACTATAGCTTTGTAATATAATGTGAAATCAAGAATTGTGATAGCTCCAGGTTTGTTCTTTATCAAGATTACTTTGGTTACTCGGGGTCTTTTGTAGTTTCATATGTACATTAGAGTTGTTTGTTCTATTTCTGTGAATAATGCCATTGGAAATTTGATAGAGATTGCATGAATTTGTAGATTGCTTTGGGTAGTATTGACTTTTTAATAGGATTATTTCTTGCAATATAGAGCATGGAATATGTTTCCATTTTTTTGCATCTTCAATTTCTCTTCAGTACCTTACGGTTTTTGGTGTACAAAGCTTTACCTCCTTGGTTGAATTATTTTAAAATTAAAATTCTTTGTTTTAATTACCTAAAGCTACAAAATGTAACAGATTTCTTTATAAGTAGTTTCGGTTAATTTTCCTAAAGTTTTTATTTAAATTCCAGTTGGTTAAGATATAGTGTAATACTGGTTTCAGAAGTAGAATCTAGTGATTCATCACTCACATATAACACCTGATGGTCATTATAAGTGCCCTCCTTAATTCCCATCACTTATTTAGCCCAGCCCCCCACCCCTCACCTCCCCTCTAGCAGCCCTAGGTTGTTCTCTGTATTTAAGTCTTCTGTGGTTTGCCTCCTCTCCCCCTTTTTTTTTTTTTCACCCTTTCACCTATGTTTATGTGTTTTGTTTCTTAAATTCCACCTGTGAGTGTAGTAATAGGATATTTGTCTTTCTCTGACTGACTTCCTTGGTTAAATTTATTCTTAGGTATTTTATTCTTTTTGTTATAATTGTAAATTGGATTGTTTTCTTAATTTCTCTTTCTACTACTGCATTATTAGTGTATAGAAATGCAGTAGAATTCTGTATATTGTATCCTGCAAGTTGATTGAATTTATTTATTGGTTTTAACAGTTTTTGGTGGTCTTTAGAGTTTTCTATATAGAATGTCATGTCATCTACAAACAGTGACAGTTTTACTACTTTTCCAATTTGGATGCTTTTTGTTCTTGCTTAATTGCTCTGGCTGGGACTTCTAATACCATGCTGAATAAAAGTGGCAAGAGTGGGCATCTTTGTCTTGTTCCTGATCTTTGAGGAAGAGCTTTCAGTTTTTAACCATTGAGCATGTTAGCTGTGGGTTTGTCATATCTGGCCTTTATTATGTTAAGTTGTATTTACCTCATGTCCCCTTTCTTGAGATTCTTTATCATAAGTGGATGTTGAATTTTGTCAGATTTTATATATGTGCCTGTACACAGATAAGTAAAAACAGACACTATATATCTAAATAGTTCCTAGATTATTCTTT